>PVKU01002499.1:0-224846 GCA_004027475.1 Anoura caudifer | reverse complement strand
AAAAAAAAAAAAAAAAAAAACCAAAACCCTCAAAAAGCAGGTGGACAGTGTCATCACATCATTTTAAAGATAGTAAAATAATTCTCAGAGAACAAAATAACTTGTCAAAAGAAATAACACAATGGAGACTTGAACCTACTGTTTTGACTTCAAATCCACTAAGCTTTCAACTGACATATGCTACAGGAAAGATATCAGTGAATTATTAAAAACAAATTTTATTTACTTAATGATTTTACTCTTATGGGCCATGATAGATAGATTGTAAATATGGTGCCAGTTCTTCACCCACTCTTACTCATCTTTGCTCATTGCAACATGACTTTTCAGCTCTTCCTATCAGCTGATGGAGTCCATTGCCCCATCCTTTAAATCTGGTTGACCTTGTGACTTGCTCTGGCTGATAGAATGAAGCAAAAAATGATGACCTACCAATTTGAAGCCAGGCCATAAGTGACCTCATGTATTTCATTTTCTACTTTGGACTCCTGCTTCCACCATGAAAAAAAAAAAAAGTCTGGACTAGCAAGCTGAAAGAGACCATTCGATGCAGAGTAGATTCATGCCAGTAGAAGCCCTCCTAAACAGGGCAGCTCCCAACAAACCCACCAGCTCACAGAAAACACATGAACAAGCCCAGCAGTGTCAGTCAAGCTCAGCCCAGGTCAGCAGACCTTCTCAGTGGTCCCACAGACAAATGAATGATAATAAATGGTTGTTTTAATCCATTATATTTGGGGTAATTTGTTACCAAGCAGTTGCTAACTGATATAAGGGGAGTCCTGCATCAGAACCATAGTGAGGATTAAGCTAGCCCAACAATCCATAAAGATTTACCCAAACATTACAAAAATGTATTGGAAATGTGCCAATTTCCTCTAGTTTCTGCAGCTTTCTGCAGGCAAACTATATATTGCTCCTGCTTCTTCCAAATATCCTTAAGTGAAAAATAAAAATTATTTTACTCAGTCACAACCACACACTCATTAAATAAATGCAGAACAATACTTTTAAAAATATTAATCTAAAGGATGTCAAACAATTACATTGCCAAGGAGCCTCTGTTTTTGTTCAACTTTGCCTGCTTTTTATATAGATCATGGCATTAAAAATGTTCTCATATCAGTGTACTAATCATCCTCATTTCCTTGGGCAATGTAAAAAATAAAAAGACAAGTGGAGTACTGTTTTAGTCCAGAAGTAGAAAAATTAATAGGACTTTGAGGGTAAGATCAGGTCAAAATTTGATGGCTGAAAAAGATCTCATTCATCTTAATCTATGTCTCCTTTCCTTCCTGAACAACTCCTGCTGTGTAACTAACTACAGGCTAGTCTTTAGTATGTCAGTTCCAGACACCAGCTCATCTTGAGACTTTGCTGAGTTTGGAGTTTGGAAGATCAGGTTTCCAGAAAACCAGGAAAAGTAATTTATGAACTACATGAGAGTGGAAATTCTATATGGTTTCTGACTTGTAAAAGTATAATAATATTTTTTAAATAGTCTATCTTCTCCATCCAAACTTGTTTCCTTAAAGTATAACCTTGTCTGGTGGTTACTCTCTAAAAGGAATAATTTTAAAAGGTCTCCCTTGGAAATAAAAAGTTATTCAAGTTCACTTTTGGTCTGTGTCAGCAAGTGTTTCCACATGCTGTTTGCCCACAGGCTGTTGGTGCCATAAGATTTCCTGAAGGCAGCCTGCCTTTCCTGAGACCCAGGGTAGATAGAAAAGGAAATATGGTTTGACCATTACGTTTCAGATCTTGTTAATATCGAAAACATTTAAACAGAGTGTAAGGAATTGAGTTCTCTTATGCCAGAGGCCAATTATTCCCACACTTGACTTATGAGAAAGTATCTTCAGCGGCTAGAAGAATGGGTTTTAGATTCCAGTCCCTGTTCTGCTATTTACTTGCTATGTGACCTCAGTTTCCTCCTCTGTAAAATGGGAATAATACTAATGTCACAGAGAAGTTTTTAGGAAAGTATGCCAGGTACATAATAAAAATAGCTAATATTTATTGAGCTGAGCATTGCATAAACATGTGATATCTCATTTAAAACTCAAATGAGGTATTGAGGCTGAGAGGGTCCATGCCTAGGCAATAGCTTGCAGGAGCTCATATTTGAGCTCAAGTATGTCTGATCTGAAACCTCCTCCATGCTCTTCCTCTCCCCTCTGCCGGCTTGTTACAAGTGAAAACAGGACTCTAGGGAATGGTCAGGACATAAGAGGGAAGGAACTTGAATTGCTGATTCACTTGCTACTTTGTTCTGGTTGTTGATCAAGAGAGAAACAAACTTATGTTGTGTTTGAGCCACTGTATTTCGGGGTCTTGTTTGTTGCAGCAGTTTGGTCTCCCCCAATCAATACAGTTAACAGGTACAGAACTTAAGAACAAATGTTAGTTGAATTATGTTAAAGGCTAGTAGGAGCAATCCGTCATGGCCTAACATCCCCACCTCCAAGAAGAAAACATCCATGAGAGGCGGAAGAGCAGGAAGTCAAGAGCAAATTCGTCCGTCTCAGACTGACTGGACTGAAGACCCAGCCCCACCACTAACTCGCTGTGAGACAGTGGGTAGATTATTCAACTTCTCTCAGCCTTGCTGAGCCTAAGTGTAAAGTGAGGATCATAATTACCTAAGTTTTGTAGGATGAAATGGTGTTATGACATAGAGCATTCAGCACAACCAACAAACTGTGACAATCATTGTATCAATATTACAGCCAATTGGGAAGTTCCTATCTGCTTGGTCAGAGCACCCTTGCTAAAGGGCAGAGCTGGGGACACACTGACAATTCTTACTCTTTGGTCCCTCCTTTTTGTCTTCACTTATTTCCCTCATCCTCCTTGTTCCCAGAGTAGTCCTTCACGTATAACAGGAACATCCATTAGGGTACCACTCTTTCTTACCTTCCCCCTGGATTTGATTTGATTTCCACTCTTTGCCATGCTTCCTTTTAACTTATGACATTTCATTGGTGTTTTAAAGGTATCCATCTATCATGTTATTTGTGTTATTTTACTAATTTAATTCTAAAAGTAACATTATTTGCCTGTTTCCCATCAGCCCCAAGTACTAATTACAGATATTAAATTCTAGGCTCATACTGCCCACTCGCCAGTAGGCAGAGGAAAAGTAGATGAAGGAAGAGTATCTCCACAGCCAGCCTGGGGAGCCCACAGAGTGAAAAGAACTCTCTGGTCCACTCACGACTGACAAGTAGTGTCTATCACCACAGGATATACCCATTTGAATTTTCCAAATCAGCCAACACAGTGACACCATCTGCATGGCCCTGCATCATGTGAGGAAGAATGTAAGTTGCCATTCACCCTTGATTATCCTGACAAGGTGAGAGTCTGGGCATCCACCCTCAAACTGGGGTGACAACTTCAAAGGGGCATGTGTCCCCTCACTGAGGCAGCTGCTGCCATAAGGAGAATGAATGTCCCGGGTCTTGAAAACTTCCCTGTTCCTAAATTCCACTTTTTGCAAGAATCTTGCGGACCAGCAGTTGTGTAGCACTCTGCACAGTAGCCTGGGAAGGTTCACTCTTCTGTGTCCCCTTTCCATCGCCTTCCTCACCCCCATGCATACTCCACTAGGGCCACACCTCTTCAGGGTGCTTTGTCTTGTACGTCATTCTCCACAGGCAAAATTCCTTGCTGTTTAATGTTAAGTATTCCCACTTTGCTTTGTCTTAATATTTCTTGAAATAAACTAAATAGCCCAATAAATAGGGGTGCTGATTATTCCTAAGGCAACCTGGCTCTTACTCTATATTTTCAAGTATCCGGTAAAATTCCTTTGGCTTCTTCTCTTGGGTCTAGTCACCCTGCCCATAAGCAGACTTCCAAGTTCGTGAAAATCTTCCGTAACGCATTAAATTACCCTCAGATGCACCATGTTTTATTTGTCTAAATTGGCACTACTTGGTTACAGTTGTATGATAGTTATAGTATTTCCTGGAATAACTTCAACATTTACTTTATTGCAAAATACTAAAAACCACATTATGTTCACAGTTATATTCAGCTAGCACTTTAACTCCAGTATGCTTGGGATACCTAAATCTCTCCCTTCTTTTCTTCTATTCTACTGTGCTTCAATATCTGAGGTAGAAGGAAAAGTAGACGTTATTTAAAGAAATGGATAAAATTCTTTGGAAAATGTTATTACTGTGATTTAATTTTTTCTGAACCACAAATTAAACCACAGTGACTGGAATGTCTACCAAAGTTTATAGGAATTCAGGTAGCTGCATATATTTCTATCATGTGTAGCAATTTCTCCATGCTATAGGTCAGGAACTGGCAAACCAAAATCCCAGCATATTGAGCCTGCAGCCTGTTTTTATAAATAAAGTTTTATTGGAACACCTCCATGCTCCTTTGTTAATGTATTATCTATGGCAGCTTTCACACCACAACAGCAAAACTGATGGCCCACAAAGCCCAAGAGGTTTACTATATAGTCCTTTACAGAAGGTTTTCTGATTCCTGCTATAGTTGAAAGATTTTAAGTGAATCAGTTTGTATTTGTGAGGCTGGGGGCAGGATGAAAGAATTTCTACTTCATTAAATGGCAATGTATACTTAGGATTCCCCCTCTGTATTGGGTTCAATAGTGTCTCTCCAAAATTAATGTCTATCAAGAACCTGTGTGGGACCTTAGAAACCAGGCCTTTGCAGTTTTAATCAAGAAGAAGTCTTACTGAATTAGGGTACACCTTCAACCCTGTGAATATAAAGGGGCTACTGGATAAGCTCAGGGGCTACCTGGCAGGCCTGACAAACTCTGTGACCAAAAGTAACTACACAGGATGATCTGATCACTCATCCCTAATTGGGCAGGCATAGTGGGTCATCGTGTCCCAGACTAATAGCTTCCTCAGCACAGGTCAATCTTTACCTTAAGGGAGCCCTCTCCATGGTTCTTAGGCATCAAAGATAAACATACTTTTGTAGTGTCACAGTGATTTTCTTTTCCAGACCCCTCAATGGCACAATGGCCAGCGCCAGATCACGAGACCATGGAACCCCTCCTTGTTGCACACATACCACCTCTATTTATTGTAAATGCTAATGTTAACTATCCTGTACCCATCAATGTAAAAGAAGCATGTGTCTCTCCATTTTACTTTTCATTCCATCCTAGAGATTTCCCCCACTTTGCTCTCTTTCACTACTACCTTAATCTACTACACTGATGGATTTCATGTAACCCCCTTACATCTTCTCCTTTGATTCTCAAAGAATGAAAAAAATGCAAAACTGCTATTCTCTGGAACATTTTCTCAATCTTTTAAGATTTTGCTCTAGTTCCATCTATGACATTACAAAGGGCAGGAGCTCCTTCTCTCTTTCTGCTGCGTAGTATTCCATTGTGTAAATGTACCATACATAGTCTTTTGATCCACTCATTCAGTTATGAGCCCTTCGGTTGCTTCCAAGCACTTGGCTATTGCAATTATGCTGCTATGAACATTGGGGTGCATAGGCTTTTTTGAATTGGAGAGCATTATGCTAAGTGAATAAGCCAGGCGTTGAAAGACAAATACCATATGATCTCACCTATAAGTGGAAACTAATCAACGAAATGAACAACCAAGCAAAATACAACCAGAGATACTGAAATAAAGAATAGACTGACAGTGACCAGAGGGGAGCAGGGAGGAGGATAATGGGGAAAAGAAGGGGAAGGGTTGTCAAGGAACATATATAATGGACCCATGGACAAAGCCAAAGGGAGGAAGGATTGAAGGTGGGAGGTAGGGGTGGGTGGGATGTGGGAAAGTGGTGGCAGGAAAATGGAGACAACTGTACTTGAACAATAAAAAGAAGATTTTGCTTTAGGTCATCCATCATATTTGGCTCAAATGAACTCTTAGAAAATTTGTGTATAGGTTTGAACTTTCTTTTGTAGACAATCCAATGACTGGTGTCCTTACAAGGACAGGGACATTTGGAGACCCAGAGGAGACACACACACAAAATAAGGCTGTGTGGCAACAGGCACAGGCCAGAGTGGTGTGACCATAGCCAAGGAATGCCAAGGGTTTCCACGGACACTAGAGCCCAGGAGAAGGCCAGGAGAGAATCTTTCCTAGAACCTTTAGAGGGAATCTGTCCTGCCGACATCTTGGTTTCAGGTTTTGGGACTCCAGAAATGTGAAAAAATAAATTTCTGTTGTGTTAAGCCACCTAGTTGGCAGTAATTTGTCACGGCAGCCCTGGGAAACTAATATAACCTCTATTCAAATTTTAGCTGTAAAGTCCTTGAATTAGTTTTCAGAAAGGAAGGCCAAGTAGCTAATGCAATTGCAGGTCAAAATACATGTACAGATGACATGAAATATTTTTTAACTTTGTAAGCTAGGATTGGGATGGAGTAGGGAGAAGAAAGTGGTAAAGAATTCTAAAATTAAGGTGGGAGGGAATGAGATAACTAAGAAAGTCTGTGTCTGTTGGGAACCACCCTGCCTGATTTCAGGAGTTGTAACCCCACCCCCCGATGGCTAAGGCTGAGTGAGTGAATTTCAGACTGTAAGCCTCTAAGGAGATAAAGCTTATCACCCTGGCAGGAGTGCCACTTCTGCTTCATCCATATCTGGCCCCCAATGCTTGGTCAGTTAGGCAATGATGGGTAATATTCCCTCAAGGGAGGGGTCACCTAAGACAGGCACGATCACATGGAAGGCCCTCAAAGAAGGATTTGGGGGGCTACAACAAAAGGGAGTGATGGGCCCTTGCTGTCCTGACATAGCCTGAGTCCTCAATCAGATAAGGAAACTGGGAGAAGTTTCCTTATCTCTTGGCTTCCTGGCTCTGCTCCACTTAAGCCTGAAACATTGACAGAAGGTGGTATAGTTCAGTACTGGATAGGGAGGGCTCCCTGAGTGATGGGGCATAAGAAGGAATTCGTAAAGTCCTGTGAAACCTGCTTTGCTAAGAGTGCTCTCATTTAAGTGATAAGGGTCCGAGCAGGAAATGAGTTTGTCTCCCAAAGTTTTGTAACCCCTTAGCTGACAGACTCTGACTCAGATTAAGCCCTCAGAGTTCTTTGCATGTTATCTGTTGTTTGATCCTTGCCGCCTGACAATAATTGATGAGCTTTACCTGTATCCCTGTGTAAAACGAACCTAATAAAAGCCATTGAGGAAGGGGCTCTTGGTCCTTCTTTGAGAGATCGGCCACCTCTCCTCCCCAAGCAGATTATGTCTTGGTAGTCTTATTCTCATCCGTGGTGGATGGGTGGGGCTCTGCAGGCGGAGACCCCCACATGCGTCCTCATGATGGCCACATGTTTTTACCTTAGCAAGCAGAAAAAGTTGACTTCTATCCTCTATCAGAACCGCACATTGAACACTTTTTCCTCCAGGGGCTACTCCCTCTACTTTGAGCACTTTGTTCTGATATACATGCTCTTTATCCCTTGCTTCCTTCAGGTCCAGGCTCAAGAGAAAGTTTATCAAAAAAGCCTTCTTCTCCTGCTTTCTCTCTCTCTCTCTCTCTCTCTCTCTCTCTCTCTCTCTCTCTCTCTCTCTCTCGCACACACACACACACACACACACACACACACACACACCCTTCCCCAGCCTCTGCAACCTCTTCAACCTGACTTTTTGTCCTAGCATTTATATGCTTTCACCCATTTATTGTTATTGACCTGCACCAGAATGTGAGCTCCATGAAGTCAGGAATTTGGTTCTGCTTTATTCACTTATGTTTCTCCAATGTTTGTATTCGTGAAGCAGGAACATGGAGAAACAGAGCTGATGGCCTGAAGTTCAAATTTTGGAGCTAGCATCTACTAGCCATGTGAGCTTGGGTATATTATTCATCTCTCAAGCCTAAGTGGTCTCACCTATAAAGCAGAAATCAGAATATTAGTAACAATATATACCTCAAATATTTAGCCTCTGTATGATTGTTGAAGTGGAAAAAACAAAACTTGAAAGTGCAGTATGTCCAGGTCCATTCTCCAGTTTCTAGAGTGGGAGGGGTGCCCAACCTTTTGGTGTCTCTGGGCCACACTGGGAGAAGAAGAGTTGTCTTGGGCCACATAGGAAATACACAAACACTAACAAAAAAAAATGTTATAATGTTTTAAGTAAGTTTACAGTTTTGTGTTGGGCCACATTCAATAGCCATCCTGGGCCACATGCAGCCCATGGGCCGCAGGTTGGACACCCTGGTAGGGGCAGTAGTGACTTCACAATTGGGATATACATATAAAACTGACCTTTAAAAAATAACTTCTAATACCCAGGTATATAACCAAAATGTCCTCATCAGATTCCAACAGTTTTAAGATACGTAAGACTTGGTTAACCATTTTATCTTTCAGAAAGATAATTTAAAAAGAAAATTGTTAAATTAGCTTAATTAAAAATGGATAAAGTCATGTGCTACTTAACTACAAGGATAGCTCTTCATCAGGTAACTTTGTCATTGTGCGAACATCGGAGGGTGCACTGACAAAGAAAGACCCATGTAGTGCAGCCTACTGCACAGCTAGCCTGTGTGATATAGCCTATTTCTCCGAGGCTACAAGCCTGTATAGCATGCTAGTGTACACAACAAAATGAGATTAAATCAAGCACAGGAGAAAATGATGCAATCAAGAGACATGGTAAACACAAGACATACGAGGCTTCTGCCAGCACAGCATGGCGTACTGTTTTCACAGTAAAATTTCTTTTTTGTAAGTAGAAAGAGTAGACTAGAAAATAATGATTAATAGTATAGTAGATTTTAAACCAGTGACATAGTCATCTATTATTATTAAGTATGAGGGAGGACCCTGCAAAAAAACAGGAATTATCTTTTTGAGATCAGGCTCCTTGTAGTAAGGTTCCCCCCACCAAGTGAGTGTCCTAGGAACCCATCTGCATCAGCACACCAGCTGGTATTGTTGTGAGAGGCTGTGTTAAGCTTCAGTGAATTTTTTGAAGACTCCTTCAATGTGTTTACCCATTTCATGATGGGTGATTTACAAGCGCACCTGCCCACACCATGGTGAGTGTTCAGCAGTTGTTTTTTTTTTACCAAAAACAGCATGACCCCTATGCTCCACCCTCCCTATTCACTACCTGGATGAAAAAGTGCTCAAAGGGGAACATTATGCTGATGTGGAAGAGGTGAAACAAAAAATGGCAGAAGCACCAAAAGGCTTCAAACTCAACAAAAACTGTTTTAAACAGTGAAAAATATATCTTGAGAGGCGTATTACATCAAATGGAGAGTACTTTAAAGGTGACTAGAGTTTAACATGTAAGCATAAATACACAAGTTTTTATAAATAAATTCTGGGTTTTTGGGGTTCCCCGATGTATTATGTAAACAATACTGTAAATAGTGGCACATGGTTCACTTGTACATGACTGGTAGTACAGGTTTGTCCATACCAGAATCACCATAAACACACAACTGTCTCTGTGCTGTGATGTTATAATGACTACAGTGTCACTAAGTGATAGGAACTTTTTGGCTTTATTATAATCTTATGGCCCCACTGTCACATGCAGCCTGTTGTTGACTGAAACATCATTATGTGGCCCGTGACTATATTTAAAGACTAGGTAATAACATGATATCCAAGGTCAGGATGTACAGTCAGGACTACAAGAATCTCCTGGAGAACAAGAGCGATCAAGAACCAAGGCACCTTCTCTTCTCTTCCTCTCTGTCCTTTATTTTCTTTCCCTCCACTTCTCTCTTTCTGCCTCTTTTTCCTTCTTTCCCCTCATGCCAGCTTGTCTAAAGTTGTAGACTCACTTTTCTCTGCTTCCACAGGCAGGCAATGGTCCTGTAGTCCCGGCTGCACGGACACTATCAGCTGACTTGTCCGACAGCCAACTAGAGTCATGTCTCGAAGCACCAGAGTCTCGTGGAGATGCTTGTTGAAAATGGACATTTCTGGGACCCACTAGAAATGGAGCACTGAATCCTTCCTTTTTCATAAGCTCTTCGTGATTCTTACACACATGAAATTTAAGAACCACAGAACTAGAATCTGTGTTCTAAATCATAGGAGGGAGAGACTCTGATTGGCCTAGCTAAACATGCTAATCATCTATGGCTAGAATGGGGCAAAATCATGAGAATATATGTGGCCCCTGAGCTAATATTTGGAGTAGAACACCATTCTTACAAATAGGAATGACTATTTCTAAAGTTCTAGTTGCCCTAAATATTCAGGAAACTAGAGAATGGACCCTGGAACACTTCTGTGAGAAAGGTTCACACTTTCAGAACCTTACATGCTGGATCAGTCAAAAACCTACAGGAAGATGATTTCCACCCTACCTTCTTCACCTTTCAATCTCTCTTGGGTTCACTCATTGGCAGAACTGAATTCACACTTAGAATCCTGGCTTCAAGGGCATCTAGGAAATGTAGTTTTAACTTTTCAACCTCCAACTGAAAGAAATTGAGGTTGAGTGAGCTAATGTATAGTATCTGACACAAACGGCATTTTTTATCATTTATATACTTTCATAGCATAATAAAAATCAATTCAGTTTTATCTTTAGATTTTCCTCTATTTAGATTTATCTGCAGATTTCCCCCTGTTTAGAATAGGAAAAAAATATTTAAAAGCATTCTGATATCTTCATAGTGTAGTAAAATTACGCTATTAGGATTCTTCAGTTTAGCCAGTTTGCTGTAAAGTTGCTAGATTAATGACATGCAATCCAAATGTCATCTAGAAGCCTTCCAATGCCAATACTCAAGTGAAATTGGCTCAGACCCCAACCTAAATACCACAACCTGTGCAAACATAAGACCTATCCTCAAATTTCCATGAATGCCACATGGACTTATGTTCCCCAAATCAATTTAATCTTGGGACTCCTCCTTCCACATATTCTCTCTGTTAAACATTTTTGATTCAATGGTTTAATTTCTAAATTTCTAAATTTAACCATTGGATCAAAAAATGTTTAACAGAGAGAACATGTAGAAGGAGAAGTCTAACCATTCTCTCATTTCCACAAGATTCTATTTGAAAACATTAAGAATGTTAATAGGTTTTACTTACAACACTGCAAACATCTTTGAGCAATAGGCACTGTGGTTCTTAAAACCCCCTCTCGTCACTCCATTAAAACGGCCTCAGTCTACTTAGTTACCAGTACCCCACCTTGTCAGCTGAGTCATCTCTTCTCTAGAGCAGGGGGGGAACACTCTCATTACTTCACCCAGAGTGGTTTAGTCTTTGTTAGAGCACAGGAATGTATTTGTCTGCAAGTACAGAAACCAAACTCCAGTGACCTAAGCACATGCGGATTTATTTTTCTGCTATATCAAGATATACAAAGGTAAGCAGTCTAGGGCTAATATAATTACTCAACGATTACATAAGTGTCCCAGATTGTGCCAGTCTTTCTGTTCTACTACTATTAAACATTATTATTTGTTCTCATGCATATAGCCTCATGGTTGCAAGATTCCTGATGCTTTTTCAAGCATTAGGCTATTTTCTAAGTGACTCTAAGGCTCAAAAGCAGATGTGTTGACTATGGTATTCATTATATATTTTGAAATGCCGTGAACCATATTATACACAAAATTTTAGAAACTAAAACAGAATTAGATTTTTTAAATATATAATTGCCTGAGCATAGGTCAATTGATGTTCTAGTACAGAGTTAACAAAAATTTAAGAAATTGTAATGAGCTGCTGCATCATGAATGTCTCTGTGTTATGGACCAGAATCTGTAAAAGGTGTTTTATATGCATTATTTTACCTAATTTTTTTGACTCATCATCTTACCCATAAAAAGACTGAGGTTCAGAGAAGTTTCCAACTCCAGGGCTGGGGAGCCTTCTGCTGTTCACCACGTTGAAAGGCATCCTGGCCACAGTCCCTGGGGACACCCAGTTAATGTCTGTGATTGTGATTTTTACCATACACCAAAGAAATGGAATACATTTTATGAATGTTCTACTTTAAGATATTTTAGTTATACTGTGATAGTTGTTACATTAGTCTTAAAATACATGTACAACATTTCTGTAAGATTAGACAGGCTGTGGATCTATTCTTAGACGACATTTCTGTGGCCCAGACATTACACCACAATATAATGCTACCTCCATTAGGAAATCCTCTGAAAAAAATTGAGTTTAAGGAAAGTTCACATATTATGCAAAAGAACTAGCTGTGTTTCCAGCTGTGAGACAAAAATACCCTCTATAGGACTTCAAAGGTCTCCAGCTCATTTTAAAGGACAAAGTCAATGGAAGCTGGACACTGCCTGGTGAGGTGTCATCCTCAGAACTCTGACGCTCCTTACCCCGCTGCCCCATCCTCAAGGATTTCCTTCCTTTGTTGGAGTTACAGGGAAAGCCCCCCAGTTTCCTTCACCACCTCACCCTATCAAAACAAGGGAGGGTTTACTAAATGGTTGTGCACATTAGTTAAACTAATGACACTTTGCTGAAACATATTCAAACTAAACATTACCTCATCTAGACATTTGCATTTTGTTTTTCACATCAAATGGTAGAGTGAAAGGTTGCTTCCAGTAAAGGAAACTGGCATGTGCAGGTATGCAAGGAAATACGGAGAGAAAATGAGCAGAGGGACCCTTAAAATAAAGCAGTCTCTTTTGTTAAAGCTGAAGGCAAACCTAACTCATTACTTTGAAGGAATTTTGTGGGTGAGAATGAAAGGAACTGGTAACATCCCCCTTCTTCTCCTGCTTATGATCCCTAACCAAAAACAAAGGGCAACAGAATAGTGCTCATCGCCGCCCTGGCATACTGTGTCCCTTCGTCTGCAATATCCCCTGGGAGCTAAGACTCCTCTCCCTCCTTTCTGACCCAGGTCTGTCTCTGCAGCATGAAACAGACGACAGCTGCCATTTCTGCCCACCAATCACGTGCCAAGACTGTGTTGTGCCCAGCTCTTGTTTCACAGGCCTGGTCTCCTCACCTCTTTTATGAAAGAGAATTCAGTATTTCCCAAAGGGATTCTGAAGACAGTTTGTATCAGAATTACTCGTGTACTTACTTACAGTGGAGATTCCTGGTCCCTGCCATGGTTTTCTTGAATCACAGCCTTCTAGGATCTTATGGCACACTGAGTGTGGGGAACAACTAGATGTGTTCCTTAGCCCAGTTTTACAGCTCAGAGGTATAGAGAGGAATTAGTAATCTATCCATAGTCAGCTGGCTACGAAGTGGCAAGTAGCTATCTCTATAAACCCTGCCTTCAAACTCTAAGCAATTCTGCAACTCACCTTGCATTCCTGACAATTCTGAGCATGATGGCAGCTGTTTTCCTCACCCAATAATCCTACCACATCCAGCCTCAAACTAGCAAGCACTACTACCAATTTGTCTGGGTTCAAATCTTGGCCCCACCCGTTTTCAGGTCTGTGACCCTTTTTTTAACTTTGCTGTGTCTTAGTTCATCTACCTAAAAAATGAGGATAATAGTACCTACTTCATAGGGTTGTTGTAAGCCTTAAATAAATTACTACATAGAAAATGCTTAGAACAATGCCTGACATATTGTAAGTACTCAGTGTATAAGGTGTGAATATTTAAGCTCAACCCCAGCCTTAACCTAATTAAACCCTGGCCAGATAGCACCTCTAAGTCAAAGCATATTTTCCTTTTTTTTGGTTCACTTGATTTTTTTCAGTTTATATTTTAATCTTTTGATTCTACAGCGCTGATCTGCTGATTACTGGAAAGTGCTGCTCTTACATTAATCCTATCCTTGTGTTTCTAAGGGGATTATTTGATATTTATAAGCTTAGAAAAATAGCCCACTCACTGTTATTTTAGAACACAGTATGTGTTAAAAATTGATAGACACATGTTACCTTTCAAAATAACTAATGAAAAAAATTATTGCCCTGAAAACTTGACCTTTATGCTAGCATATGCTAGAAATTTTAGAAGAGCTCAAAAACACCAAGATACATGAGATAATCCACTTATCACTTCCTACCAGTTCCTTCAAATGATGTCCAGAAAGGAAAATATTAACTTCTCTGATGGTATATTTGAATGATGGATGTTCTTCTTGGTGTCTTCACTTTAATTATTCTTCTGCCTGACTCTTAGGCTGCATATATTTATATAAACAAGATTGGAGAGATTACTAAATGGTTTGGTTAAAGTCTGAGCATAAGAAAACTCTCTTTATGCTGAAGTACATTAATGCTTTTAGCCAGAAACATGTGAACTTAAAAAAAAGTTTTGTAGTTAAATTTCAACTAAAAATTATCTTTGCTAGTTTCTAAAATGACCCGATTTTTCCACGTTAGTAAAAGAATTTCCCACGGCTATGGCAAGGCCAGATTCTACCTCAGAATCCAGTCATTCCTCCAACTTTTACAATTTGCCTGTAATTATTTAGAGTAAAATGCTTTTAAGGTTATGCCAACTTAAGCAACAGCTAGTAGACTTTCCAATCTTGTGACCAAAATATTAGTGTCTATGCCTCACTAACCAACTCATGATTGTAAAATTTGCTTTGACCCATTTAAAATACACTGAGGATGAAGGCAAGCTTTCAAGCTGCTTGAGTCTAACTCAATGAATAAATGTCAGCTTGATGAAGAGCCACAGTCTGCCTGCTGGAGCGAGGATGCGATGGTCACTAACCGTGCAGCAACCAAGACCTGCCCGAGGAGACTTCGTGAAGAGGTGCCTCCAAGGCCATGCCTGCCCTCCCTTGCCAACCTCCATTACTCTTTAAGCTGTCACATCACACCACTTCACCATGCATCAGGATGACGCTAACAACCCTTATATAAAGTGAGATGACATTAACAACCCCTGCCTACTCTAAACCCTAATAATGCTACTCTTTTCCTGCTGTGGTCACAGTTGTTGACACTCTAACATCTGTTTACCTCCTATGATCAGCATCAGCTGTTCAGGTAACCTGTCACTCCTTATACCTTACCTACCCAAGGAGAAGTGAGTAAATGTCTGCACTGAGGCATGCTGGGGTTGGGGGAAGGGTGTGCATTTCTGGTAAAGATTTATCCTCACCTTAAAAAGAGAATTGAATGAGAAGACTTCTCTTTGTTTAGATGTTGTCAAGTCATGAAGGCCTAAAGTGAAGCTAATAATCAGGAAGAACCTAAAGGTCACAGAGAAGCAGAGGAAGAGCCAAGGCATTGATATAATGCTCCCGGATCCCTTTCTGCTTCTGGGCTTCTCATTATGTGAGACAACACCATTCACTATTGTTTTACCCAGTTTGAGGAGTTTACCATTAGTGGGAGGTGAAATCACCCTAATTACAATTCCTCAGTCCCACGAATTGCTCCAGTTTTGGTTTGTTTACACTCATTCTCTATCTCTGTGCTGGTGCAGGGAAAACTGAAATGTAAATGATAAATTTCTGGAGGCTCAGACTGGACAAATCTGAGTGATAAAATCTCCAGGGCGACCCAGTCATCAGGAGGAGAGGCCCCTACATTTTTGTGAGTTTGACATCCTGGAGCAGGCTCTGAAAGTGAATATCAGAGAAAAATCCCCTCAAGCTCTGGTAGGGGAAGAGGAAAAGGAGCCATTTAAAATATGCCAGAGCAGTCCTGGCTGCTTGGCTCAGTTGATTGGAGCATCATCCTGTAACCAAAAGGTTGCAGGTTCGATTCCAGGTCAGGACATATGCCTGGGTTGTGGGTTGATCTCTCCTGTTGGGCATATATGATCCCCGGTCCAGCACGCACAATCTCTTGTCCCGGTGCATACTGGAGGTAACCAGTCAATGTTTCTCTTTCAAATCAATGTTTCTCTCTCTCCCTTCCTTTCTCTCTAAACAGCACTGAAAAAAATGCCCTCAGGTGAGGATAAAAAATTATGATAAAATAAAATATGCTAGAGTATTCTGTTTTTCTTAGCAAGGTCTTCCCTCAGGGAACCCTGTATAACCAGAGCCTAACTGACCTGGGGGAATAGAAATATGTAATCTCAGGACACTCTAGCCTTTACATGGGAAAAGGAAGATATCCAACTCCAGCCATCCTGTCCCACCTAAAGTGCGGTCAGAAACGATTGGGAAACAGTTGCGCAGTTCAGCGTTTCCCAGGCATATAGGTTTACTGAAAGACTGTGACCTACTTGTAGGACCATAGGGAGCAGCCCTTCCCCCACACCTCACCACCACATTACTCAAGCCTATTTATAGCAGTTCCTTTTACCTGATGTAAGTGTAGCTATCAAGAAAAATTTACAAGGCATACTAGAAGGCAAAAAACACAGTTTGAAGAGCCAGAACAATCACCAATCAGAAGCAGACGCAGATGTGGCAGATCAGGAATTTAGAACAGTGATGGTTGACATCTAAGGGCTCTAATGCAGGACAGCATGCAAGAACAGATGGGCGATGTAAGTAGAAAAATGCAATTTCCAAGAAAGGAGCCAAAAGAAATGCTGGAGATTTTTAAAAAGCTTTAATAGAAATTAAGAATGCCTTCGATGGGCTTTTTGGTAAAATAAGTACCAGTAAGGAAAGAATCTCTGACCTTGAGGATATCTCAATAGAAACCTCAAATAGAAAAAAAGGCTGAAAAAAAAAAAACCAACAAAACCCTAGAGAATATTCAAAACCCTATAGAATATACAAGATTGGGAGGACATTTATAAAAGGTGTAACATAAATGTAATGGGAATACCACAAGGAGAAGAAAGAGGAAAAGAAACAGAAAAAAATGTTTGAAATAATAATGAATAAGACTTTCCCCAAATTAATGTCAGAATTTCTCCAAATTAATGTCAGATACCATACCATGGATGTAGGAAGCTCTGAGAAGAAAAAGCAGGATAAGTAAGTAAGTAAGTAAATAAATAAATAAAGCGAGCTACACCTAGGCGTATCATATTTAAACTACAGAAAACCAATGATAAGGAAAAAAGCCTGAAAGAAGCCATGGGGACATAACATCTTACCTACAGAGGAACAAAGATAAGAATTACATCCAATTTCTCCTCCAAAAGTATTGAAGCAAGAAAATAGTGGATTAACACATTCAAATCGTTGGCAGGGAAAAAAGGTAAACTAGAATTCTGTAACCTGCAAAATTACTCTTCAAAAGTGAAGGAATTTGTTGCCAGTAGACTTGCCTTGCAAGAAATGTTAAAAGAAGTTCTTTAGATAGAAGGAAAATAATGTTGTTATGTTTGCTTAGGTGTACACATATGTATGCTACATAAGAATATATACATATATCCACATATGCTTATGAAATAATGACAGAAATGATATAGGGAAAGAAAGGAATTAAGATTATTTTATTATTTTAAGGTACTCATACTACTCATAAAAGGATATAGTGTTATTTTAAAGTAGACTTGGATTAATTTTAAATGTATATTGTAAACTCTAGGGCAACTGCTAAAAAAAGTAAAAACAAAAGTAGATATGCTAAGAAATGAGAGAAAATGAATCATATAAAATGCTCAATTAAAATAAAAAATGCAGAAAGAATGAAAGTAAAAACTAAGAACAAAGTCAGCAAAAAGAAAACAGTAACAGATATGGTAGATATTAATCCAACTATATCAATAATCACTTTGAATATTATTGGTGTAAGCTTACCAATTAAAAGACAGAGATTGCTAGGGTGGGCAAAAAAAGCAAACAAGACCTACCTATATGTTTTCTAGAGAAACATACTTTAAATATAAAGACACATATAAATTAAAAGTAAATGCATGAGGAAAGATAAACCATGTTAATACTAATCAACAAAGAGCAAGAGCAGCTATATTAATTTCACACAGAGCAGACTTCAGTGCAAGGAAAGTTATTAGGGATAAAGAGAAGCATTATACAATTATATAGGCATAAACTCTTCAAGAAAACAATACCATCTTTAACATGTGTGCACCTAACGGTAGAGCATCAAAATATATGAGGCAAAAACTAATAGAACTGCAAGGAGAGATAATAGATTAATTCACTATTATAGTCAGGGGCCCCAACACCCCAGAAATGAACTGACCCAGCAGGCAGAAAATGGTAACTACATAGTTGAACTCAAAAACAACACTAATCGACTGGACATAATGAACTCTATAGACTACTTCATCCGACAACAGTAAAATACACATTCTTCTCAAGGTTACAGAGAACATTCTGAATATGGTTATGAGATAAACCATATTCTGGGCCTTAAACTATACTAACCAGTTTAAAGGAGTGGAAATCCTATGATGTCTACTCTCAGGCCACAGTGGCACTAAACTAGAAATCAGTAACAGAGAGATAGCTGGAAAATCCCAAAATACTTGGAAATTACCTCTAAATAATGTATAGGCCAAACAAGAAGTCACAAGAGAAATTTAAAAATATTTTTAACTAAATGATAGTGAAAACCTCAAATGCAGGTGAGGATGTGGAGCAACAGGATCTCTCGTTCACTGTTGGTGGGATGCAAGATGGTACGGCCACTTTGAAAGGCAGTTTGACATTTCTTACAAAATTAAACATGCTCTTACCATATGATCCAACAATCATGCTCCTTGGTAGTTGCCCAAAGGAGTTGCAAACTTATGTTCACACAAAAAACCTGCACATGGGTGTTTATAGCAGCCTTATTCATGATTGTCAAACACAGAAGCAAACAAGATGTCTTTCAGTAGATGAAAAAATAAACTGCGGTACACCCAGACAGTGGAACATTCTACAGCCCTAAAATAAATGAACTACTGAGCCACAGAAAGACATGGAGAAAACTTATATGCATATTACCAAATAAAAGAAGCCAATATGAAAAGACTGCATGTGGTATGATTTCAGAATCATACTGAAAACTTTCTGAAAAGGGCAAAACTAAAAAGCAGTTAAAAGATCAGTGATTGCCAGGGGTGGAGAGAGGGGTGAAATGAACAGGTCGGGCACAGAGGATTTTTAGGGAAGTGAAAATACTTTGTATAATGGTGGATACACGTCATTACACATTTGTCCAAACCCCTGGAATGCGTAACACCAAGAATGTACCAGGATATGAACTATGGACTTAGTATGATAACGATTTGTCAATATAGGTCCATCAGTCATAATAATAACTGTACCACTCTGGTGGGGGATGTGTGTAACGGAGAGGCTGTGCTATGCATGTGTGCAGGCAAAGGCATATACACAATCTCTGTACCTTCCACCTAATTTTGCTTTGACTAAAACTGCTTACAATTTTTTTAAAAAAACTGATGATGATGATGATGATGATGATATAGGTTCTTAATCCCTTATCCATAATTATAAAATCAAAGTAGCTCTAAAAACCAAAAGTTTTAAAATAATTTTTCTGTGGCACAAGCTGGCCTGAATTAACATGAGGCTGTTTATATTTTGTGTAAATATGCATGTGTTTTGCTAAAGAAATATTAATGTGTTTGACTTGGGGGTGCTGGAGATACTGTGCAAGATGCAGATATCTACCATATTTTTGTTTTAAAATCTAAAATATTCTGAATTTCAAAACACGTCTGACTTCAGGGGTTTCAGAGAAGGAATTATTGGCCTATAATGTAGTTAGTACTTGTAGAGTACCTAAACTATTCTAGGAGCTATTCCAGGCATTTTGCATTTATTAAATCATTTTATCTAATTCATATAATTGTGGTACTTCCAAAATTAGAGCATCCCCCAAAAGATATGCAATCCAAAAAGTGGGAAGAAAAAAAATATATATAGGTTGTGTACAACAAACCCTTGGGGAGCTCAGACCACTCCCCTTGTATCACCTGATAGAGCCCAGGTCTCACGGACCCACCTTCAGAAAGATGTGTTTCAGGTTTCCTGCAGCTTACGGGAACGCATTTCAAAATCTTTACTTTACCCACCCAGTGACTGAAGCTTAGATAAGAAAGGAGAGAGCTCTTTCTGTGCTTGGTCTTTCTTTCTTTTTTGACAACACCAAGTTGTGAAAAATAAATGTAAAAGAAAAATATGCAGCAAACAAGAATGAAAATCTAAATTATAGTTCCACTTACAGTAAACTAATTAGACAAATTGTCATCTATATAGTTCTCACCAGTTACTTTTTGAACAGAAAGTATGTACTGGAGCTATGAAAATCACTTATGGAAAAGGAAAATTTTATCTGATGAGAGGATTTTACTTTTCCACAGTATGTTGAATAAATATTTATTGGCTTCTAGGGATGCATGACTCAGAAAAAAAAACTATATATAATTGATATTATAATCCCTGTATTTAGTGATCCACTTCCTGGTGCACAGAACTAAATCAAATCAATGGGAAATTAATTTTCATGCTAGGCTTGAAGAGTAAAATATCAGCAGTTAAACTAACTGGTAAACTAACTAGGCAATATCCCATATTACCTACTATGGCTCCATTATGTAGAAAAGGAAGGCCTCAATTAGGTGACATACCATCATATTACATTCATTACAAGCTTATAAGCTTGATTTCTACAACCCACATCTGTCTTCTAATTTCAAGAGCTATTCAAATAAAGGTAAGAAGCAGCAAAAAGAACAGCCACTCCCTTGCTCTCTAACACAATATAAAAGATAAGGCAATTAATTTATCATAACTGAGTGAAGAGGTGATACTGTCCTATTAATCTAATTTTTTAGAACTAAAAAAATGTTCAAGGTGAAATGTATCTTTGTCATATAGTTCATAATAGTAGTTTATAAAAATAATGCATCTTTTGTCTGGGAATATCAGACTAATTTATCCACAGGAATTCAAAGAGAGACACAATTTTCACTTAACACATCTAGACACAGTCCCAAATAAAATTAATGACTAGTGACCCTATATTGTGCATTTGTTCACTAATTTAGCTCACTTGGTATAAGCCCTATTTCCAGTTTCAATAGGGAATAAAATAAAACATCAGAATCAACTATGAGCCAACCCTTCCTGAACATGCAGTGGGGCTGCTTCTCCTCTAAAGAGGAGCAGGCTGTGGACGCCAAGGGCCTCCGCCAGCACTGCCTCAGGGCCACAGTGATCCCTGGTGACATTTCAGGCAGCCCTGAGGGGGCCCTTGACCCTGATCTAAACTTACATGGACCAGCCCCATAGACATCGATAAATGTCTCTACACCATAAAAAAATCATCATCATCATCATCATCATCATCATCATCTCTTGACTTCTGCCTGCCTTCAAAGAGCAAAGAGCTCTCAGTCTAATGCAGAATGTAAGGATGTTGTATTGTTGAATTCAGTTCTGGAAAATTGTTGAGTCTTTGGAAAGCATTGTTTGACCTATTGTCTTCATTGTATTGTATTCTCCAGAAGCAAACCCTGAGAAGAGGATTAGTGTATAAAGAAGTACTCCCAGAAGCAAGAGGGAGAAGCACAACAAAGAAGAAAAGGAAACAAAGAAGAAAAGAAAACCAAGGCTTTGATTTCAGCAAATTCCTGGGAAAGCAGTTCCAGCCCTATTCTGCAGGACAGTCTGGCACGTAAATTCAAGTCTCAGAGCCATTATGCCTCACCGCAAGGGAATGGACTTTTAACTCCCAACATCACCAGGCATTAGGAAGCATCACCATGGGGGGTCATAAACTCCCCGACCCTCCCAGTTCTCTGTGTCTGTGGGCAAAGCTGCTCCAGGCAGTTTCTGATGACTAAAGATGTTAAGCATCCTTTCATGAACCATTTGGCCATCTGTATGTCTTTGAAAAACATGTCCAGATCTTCTGCCATTTTTTATCAGATTTTGTTTTTACTATTGAATCATACAAATTCTTTACATATTTTAGATATTAGCCCCTTATCAAATATATGATTTGCAAATATTTTCTCCCATTCAGTAGGTTGCTTTTTCATTTTGTTGATGGTTTTCTTTGCTGTCCAAAACTTTTTATAGTTTAATGTACTCCCACTTTATTATTTTTGCTTTTGTTGCTTTTGCTTTTGGTGTCAGATTACAAAAACCATCTCCAAGACCTATGTCAGAATTTAGTGCCTATATTTTCTTTTGGAGTTTTATGCTTTCAGCTTCTTTGACTTTTAAGTGTTCTGATAAGTAGTTATATCACAGAATTCTCCTTGTAGAACATGCATATCTCTCATTGGTTTCATTGTAGTAGTTGAATAGCTTTCCTCAACTAATGTTCCCCAAACTCCTTAGTTCATGAGGATGTTCCTGTGATCTTGTGTTAAAAGCATAGAAACAATGGTTTCAATCTTTACATATAGAAATCAATCAATAAAAATATTGTCGCCTGGCTGGTGTAGCTCAGTGGATTGAGCGCAGGCCTGTGAACCAAAGGATCTCGGTTTTATTCCCAGTCAGGGCACATGCCTGGGTTGCAGGCCAGTTCCCAGCAAGGGACGCATGAGATACAACCATACATTGATATTTCTCTCCCTCTCTCTCCTTCCCTTCCCTTCTAAAGATAAATAAATAAAATGTTTAAAAAATAAATAAATAAATAAATAAATAAGCTGTAATAACTAAAACAGTGAAATGTTGGCACAAGAATAGAAAAAAAAATATTGTCCATGTCTTTGTATTGAAAACAATATGGTTAAAGAGCTTTCAAATCTGTGCCCAATGAGCATGCTCAGCAGTCAGTGGCAACTGGATGAGCAAGTTTTCACAGGCCCCAACATCAGGATACCAGTTCATTGTGAGGTATCAAATGGGCGGGCTCTAAAACATCGATATGAAGGATTATGTTCATGAGAAGATACTGGAATTGAAAGACTTTTAAAATTCCAGAAATATTATTTTTAAAAAATGTCTGCTTCCAGATTGGGTTCAAATGACATACTATATCATTTTGTTTAGGTCACCTTTTAAAATTTTTATTTTCATGAAGAATTTCTTTATATAATATTATTTCCAATTTTTTATATTAAATTAATTCCATATCGGTGACAGTTAGACTTGCTTCTATACATAAGTCTAAATAGCATATTTTCTATTATATTGTATTTCATCAAAAGAAATTCATCTATGAATTTATATTGCTTTTATTAAAATTACATAAATACACAATAGAAATATATAAACAGAAAAATATACCCAGAAAAAATCACTAAAATTCCATTATTCATTAATAACCACTGATAACATTGCAGTGAATGTCCTTCTAAAGAGGAGGATATAATTTTTACATAAGGGAACCATGCTTAGAGCATTTTTCACTTGTGTTTTCACTCAACACTATGTCACAAGTATCACTCCATGTTAATAAATATTGACCTACATGAAGTTTAATGGCTTAAGAAATTTATTACATTGATGTGCAATAATTTAATCAGTACCTTATAGATAGATGCCTGTAATGTTTCCAATTTTTGTACGTTAAAAACAGATTTACAAGAAACATTTATGTGCCTACATCTTCTCATTTTTATGTGATATCTTCTAAGGGAAAATGCCTAGAAGTGGGCCTGTAGTGTCAAAGAGCCTGGTGTTTTATGAGTTGCTAAACTGCACTCCAAAATGGACCGCGGATTTACAGCATCCTTGCCCCTATTCAATGCAAAACCTTCAATGTGCCTTTAAAAAAATAACTTCACTCCTTGGGGAATCTAGAAACACTTTATTTTCTCTGATACATTTCTCATTAACATACAAGCATCTCTAAGAACTATAATATATAATTCCCACAAATTTTGTTCTCAACAAGTTTTAATTCTGTGATAGTTGTAAGATGGTGTGTTCAGGTTTCAAAAGAAATTGATTGCTTCTCCCACTATTATTTAAAATTCTTGTCACATAAGATTTAAAATGTCTTTGCTAAGAATATCTATTTTTCAGTTATTAAAAATATAAATGGATTTAAATATAGTAATATTAATTTCAGAAAATGTACAAATAGTTGTTAATTTTATTCAGGACAAAAATTATTTTAATAAAACACAAGGAATAGGGAAGAGACTACCATTTTTAGTGATAAAATTAAAAGTAATTTTGTCACCTCATCAAATTTAAAATAGGGAGTTTGCTGTGTTTAAACAAAGACCCTGAAACTTAATAATTTGTGCAGGTTAGAAAGCTAGTCCCAGAGGGTTTGGTATGAGGGAGATCCAGTTTGTGGGAAGACTGACTTAGAGATAAACTCAATGCTTGCTTCTCAGCCCTGGATATTTACCAGTCAGTGGCCATCAGTTCTGATATCTGGTGTGGCTGACCTACACATGGCAAATATGGGCAGGACCCGTATTCTCCAGGGAAACTGATCACACTCAGTGCTGGCGAGGTTGCGATGTCTCCATTCCTTTTGAAGGCCAAGAGTGAACATGTGCAGCAATGACTATGTGAGGTTCATGGCAAGATGGCTAGTTTGGAAGAATAGTTTTGCAAACAGGCATCAGAGTCCTTAATTTATTTTCCTTTACTATAAAAAATTCATAAGCACTCTCTCCTTTGCCCTAGACACACATACCTTATGCTACATTTTTACTCTTTATTTTCCTCTTTAAATCACTATTATTACTTGTTCACTTCATTTCAATATATATTTGTTAAATACCAACCCTATGTCAGAAATGGTTCTAAGCACTATGGATACAGCAGTCAATATAGCAAATTCTCTTTCCTAAAGAAGCTTAAGTTTTAGCTGGAGAGACAGAGTAACTAAATGAGTAACTAAATATGTGCTAATGTCAGTTGCTCATGGAACTATAGAGGAGGTGAGGGAAATAGAGAATAAGAAGGAGGGTGACAGGGAGTGCTCTGTCACAGATGGCATGATCCAGGGGAGCCTCTCTGAACAGGTGATATTTGAGCACAGACCAGGGGACTAGGGAGTGAGTCATACAGCTACATGCAAAAAGAGAGTAATGGTCCAGGCAAAGGGAATAGGAGGTAAGGTAGGTACAAAGAGAAGCTGCGGGAGAGTTTTTAAAGAGTTCTTCTGCCCTGGTTGCTGTGGCTCGGTGGATTGAGTGCCAACTTGAGAAACACAGGGTTGACAATTTGATTCCCAGCCAGGGCACATGCCTGGGTTGTGGGCCAGGTCCCCAGTGGGGAGCACGCCAGAGTCAACCACACATTGATGTTTCTCTCCCTCTTCCCCTCCCCTCCCCTCTCTAAAATAAATAAATAAAATAAAATAAATAAGGAATTGTTCTGACTTCTGTGTAGAAGAGCCTTTAGTGATAGAAAGAAGATTGTGATGAGTGGGGTTAGAAGAAGAAATTAAGAGTTTGGGGGTTAGGTACATTGAATTTGAGACATGCAAGTGAAGAGGTTAAACAGGCAGTTTGATATACACTAATGAAGTTCAAAAGAGACATCAGAAAAAGTGTATCATGAAATGAATCATAATACCTCAGGGCTGATGAATCTTTTAACTATTACCTACCCTAAACACCTATCAGATGCATGAATCTCCCCTATAGTATTCCTGCCCACTGATTACACGGCCTAACTCAAAACCTTCCAATTATGGGTAATTTATCTTTCCCACCACCATGAAGCAGCCCACTCCATGCCAAGACCATTTGACCAGTAGTAAATTATTCTTGATTACAAAAAAATCAGTCTCTGTAAATTCTATCCACCATTCCTACCTCCATCTCTTGGATCCCTACAAAGGCGTCTATGAAAACTAGCATCAAGCCAGAGAGAGAAAGGACATTTCACCTCTTTAGGAGGAAGAATTATTCAACTTTTAAAGCTATCCTAAATTTAGATTGACATATCATAAGGAGCAGTTACAGAGTTCAGTAATTAAAAGTTACACATAGATTCAGAGGATTAGTGCATCAGCTAGATTTCTGAGGTCCCTTCTGAGGATAATGTTCTAAGTCGGATAAAGCAAATTATCTGTTTATAGAATATTAAGTAAATATATCATAACCTGTATTTAGTATTGGGTTGGGAGGATGAATTATTCTGTATGAAAGTGTCGTATGCCTGCTCTAGAAAACTCAACTCCTTATATTGAATCCTGTCTTTACCACTGACATATTCTGAAGTTGGAAATAATATCAGTAGTCTGGTCTCCACCAGAAATACAATCTTTTTAAGAGCTGTGTTCTAGCGATAGACATATGGAGGGAGGAATAAATTCTTCAGCTTGGCTCCTATTCCAAAGCGGTCATTCTTCCAGAAACTGGGGTGAGGGTGAGGGTGGACTCTATCTCCTACTGGAGCAACTTAGGGCCCTAAAGGGTTAACCTCAATCAAAAGTAAACACACTTCTAAATGGACCAGTGTAAAAACTTACGTAACAAGTTAGGTATTGCACGTTTGCACTGACCTATTTTAGCTTTATCTCTAAGTTTAAACTTCAAGAGATTTACAGTTTGTGCCAAAATAACTTGTTGGCTTTCCATAAGTTAAGTAGAATTAATGGGAATAAAGAGTCAAAATTCATGTATTTATCCAGAGTTTAAAAGTTCACTAAGCTCAAAAAATACACGTTTATGTCACAAGTACTGAAGTAATGGACTTCAAATAAATGCTTCAGCCTGCTCGTTTTCAGTGGACTGAGAAATGCCTACATTCATTTATTTACTCGGTCAACATTTCCAGAGTGCACTGTGGGTCCCCACAGAGCCAGACACTGGGAAATTCATTTTTTGACTCTTTGATGGAAAACGATGGGCTACAGAATAGAATAACAATGCAAAAAAAAAAAAAAAAGCAAAAACAAAAATGAAGGAACTGGTGGCCCAGTAATTACTGGGTATTAACTAAGGACAATAAAAAATTTTGTTTTCAGTAACTGCGTTCCGTACAATATGACCCAATCATGTGAACAGAATACACTATTATGAGATAACATTTCTGTTACTACTCTAACAGATGAAATGTAAGCAAATTTCCTCAGTGTTCATGTTCTAAAATATGCTCAGACTTCTTTTTCCTAATGTTACAGTTTACGCAACACTCATATAGCACCCATTGAGCTGGCTGTTTTAAAATGTAAATAGGTGTTTGTACCCTTGCACACTACATTTTATTCTGGACTCATGAAATGCGTCATTTGAAAAGCATTTGTCTAGGTGATAAAATAATTTCAATTTTCTATCTGCACATAATTTTGTCCTCTTTAAATACAGTTTTCGCAGCTTGTCAAAGGGAATGGGAGCGAGGCTATGGGAATCACAAGGTGACATTGCTCTCAAGTTTTGATAGCGCAGCGGCTGTTGTGGCAGAACTCCTCACCCTTGCGCCGCCCTAAATCTGCAAGCCCTGGCCAGGCTTCAGACCGAGCCACAATCCCTTTGGCAAATCAGAATTTCCTGTGACCCCAACAACCACATAACTGCTTTGTGCAGATATACCCACGTTCTTAAACAAACAATAGCAGAAATAGCTGGGATTTCTTTTTTCTTAATTTATGTTTTTATCCACAGACAGAAGAGAGACAATCAAAGGCAACAGGAAAAAAATGTAAAGGAGGGTTTGGTTTATTCCAGTACTTCAAAAGAAACACCTGGAAGAAAAATATGTCGAAGGCATCCTTCCAGGCAATCGACCTCTGTCCAGAAGGCTGAGGGAACAGGGCCTCCGCGCTGGTCCTTGTCAAAGCTCACTGTCCTTGTTGACAAAGTCCCCATGAGGCTGCAGTCTGGATGATGTTCTAACTGGGCCTCACCACGCACACCCTCCCAAAAAAAGAGAGAAGAGAAAAGAATATCGATAATGGCTTTCTGGATTTGAAATGTTCTTTTTTTGTTTTTAAACACCAGAACTCTTTCTTCAAAAGAAACCACACCAGGAAGTCCAAAATGTAAAAAAAAAAAAAAAAAGCTAAAGTAAAGGTGCTTTTCACTTAAAGTGGGGGTGGAGAGAAGGAGGGGTAGCTGATTTTGTACTTGCCCCTACCCAAAGTGTGAGTTGTTTCTTAAAAATAACCATCGTCCTAATTATTTTATTTTTTAAATTATATTTTATTGATTATGCTATTATAGTTGTCCCAATTTTTCTCCCTTTGCCCCCCTCAAAACATCCCCCATTCCCTCAGGCAGCCCACACCATGGGTCATGCATGTATGTTCTTTAGCTACTCTATTTTTTATACTGTCCTTTACATTCCCATGACTACTCTGTAACTACCAATCTGTATGTCTTAATTGCTTCACATTTTCACCCATCCCTCTGACTTCCCTCCTATCTGCCAACCATCAAAACGTTTTCTGTGATCCATGATTCTTGTTCATTTGATGCTTGTTTGTACAATACATATTCATTTAATCTGTTTTTTAGATTCAGTTGTTGATGGGTATGTTTTTGTTGTCATTTTATTGTCCATATTTTTTTCTTCTTCTTAGAGAAGACCCTTTAACATTTTATATAATGCTAGTATGGTGGTGATGTGAAAAAAGACCCTTTCACTTTTTCTTGCCTGGGAAACTCTTTATTTGTCCTTTGATTCTAAATGATAGCTTCTCTGGGTAGAGTAATCTTGGTTGTAGGTCCTTGCTTTTCATCACTTTGAATATTTCTTACCAATCCCTTCTAGCCTGCAAAGATTATTTTAAGAAATCAGCTGATAATCTTATTGGGGCTCCCATGTAGGTAACTAACTGCTTTTTTCATGCTGCTTTTAAGATTCTCTCTTTGTATTTAACCTTTGGCATTTTATTATGATGTGTCTTGGGGTGGGCCTCTTTGGGTTCACCTTGTCTGGGACTCCTCTGTGCTTCCTGGGCTTGCAGGTCTATTTCCTTTACCAAGTTAGGGAAGTTTTGTGTCATTATTTTTTCAAATATGTCTCCAACTTCTTGCTCTCTCTCTTCTCCTTCTGGGACCCCCATGATGCAAGTGTTGGTAAACTTGAAGTTGTCCCAGAGGCTCCTTATACTATCCTCATTTTTTTTTATTCTTTTTTTTCTTCTCGCTGTTCTGATTGGGTGTTTTTTGCTTTCTTATATTCTAAACCGCTAATTTGATTGTCAGCTTCATTCAATGTGTGATTGATTCCCTATAAATTGTTCTTTACTTTAATTAGTGTACCGTTCATTTCTGACTGGTTCTTTTTTATGGTTTTCATATCCTTTTTTACGTTTCTGAAGTTCTGACTAAGTTCACTGAGCATCCTTATAACCAGTGTTTTGAGCTGCATCCAATAGTTTGCTCGTCTCCATTTTGTTTAGCTCTTTTTCTGGAGCTTTGTTCTGTCTTTTCATTTGGGCCATGTTCCTTTGTCTCCTCATTTTGGCAGCCCCCATGTGTTTATTTCTGTGTATTAGGTAGGGCTGCTACATCTCCCAGGCTTGGTAGAGTGGCCTAATGTAGTAGTTGTCCTGTAGGATGCAGTGGTACAGCTCCCCATTACCCCAGCTGGGTACTTGGGGTGCCTCCTGTGTGGGCTATGTATACCCCCTTGTTGTAGTTGAACCTTGATTGCCATTGGCACATCCAAGGTCAGTCACAACATGTGTTCTGTCTGGGGTCACACATCATAAGCTACAAAGCAATCTGCAGATGGCTGCTACTTGTGCAGGGCTTGGAGGTGCCCAGGTAAGACCAAGCTATGAACCAAGCCCAACTGCTGCTAATGTCAGGCCTGGGGCAACTTAGTGAGAGGTATGTGCCTTGTTGAAGTCAGATGCTGCTTTTAAAGATAATTTAGGAAAATATGAAGCATGAGCCAAGACAAGACATTTGTATGCAAAAGTCACTGGAAACAGGTTGGGTGGGCCTGAAATTTGTGTGTGGCAGAGCCTCAGGGAATCACCAGGATGGGGCAAACAGTGTGAGCCAGGTTGGTGGAGTCTCAGCTATGGCACCCACCTGCTGGCTCTGTGGCTCTCTTGGGGGAGGGTTCAGAAAAGGAACAGTGGCCTCTGCTAGCACTTCTGTCTGGGACAAAGCTGTCCCACCAGCTCTCACCCTGATGCCAGACAATTCAGTTCCTCCCTGTATGTCTCTGAAGCCTTTCAATCTGCCACCCTCATGCTGGTACTCAGAGGGAGTGTGTCTGAGTTAAGTTAGTGTGCAGGTCCTTTAACAGGAACTGGCAAGCAGTCTAGCAGTTTCTATCTTCCACACCACATCCTCAATCCCTGCTGGTTTTTACAGCCGGAATTTATGATGACTTTTTTCCTGGCACTGGAACCCTGGGCTAGGGGTCCTGGTGTGGGGCTGGGACCCTTTCATCCTCAGATATCCCTCCCAATTTTTATCCACTACACATGGTTGTGGGAACAGCCTGTTCAACATCTCTGCCCTTCCTATCAGTCATGATGTAGTTTCTTCTTTAATTCCATAGTTGTAAGATTTCCATTCAGCTTACTTTCTGATGGTTCTGAGTGATGGCTGTTCCATAGTTCAGTTGTAATTTTGACATGATTGTGTGAGGATGCAAGCCATGTTTACCTACACTGCCATCTCGATCGAAGTCCTCTTTATTTTAATTTGTATCACACAGACAAGCAAGCCCTTCTACATCTTGCTACATGTGACATTGAATCTAATTACATTACCTAGTTCATTTTGATTCTCATTTTAGCCGAGAGCCTGACAGATTTGTTCTCCGGAGCAGTGAGTAAAAACTAAACAAAATTACAGTTACATTTTTTAAATGAAAACTATATGAATATATTGTGCTTAAAGCAACAAAATAGAGGGAGGAAGGGTTCTTTCCCACTTTATTATTATCTACCACATCATGGGTTGATTCTGGAGCCCTTAAATTCATGACTTCTGGGACCTGATCCTTTGGTTGGAATCTAGCTCCATACTAGTTGGCTTATATATAAAATTGTTGACCCCTTCAAAAATTCTGTTATGGCCATTTACAAAATGTGGATAATCACAGGGCCTACCTCATAGAGCTGTCATGAACATGAAATAAGCAAAGCTTTTAGCAGAAAGTAAGTGCTCAGCAAATGTCAGTTGCGACTCTTAGTGGATGGTGGTTTTGCCCTCTGCCCTGGGGATGGCACCAGTACAACCGGTGTCTGTTTCAGTACAGCAAGCAAGCTGGTATGAAGCTGGCTTTGATGAATGATAGACAACTTTGGCGCATCAACGATGCCAGCAACCAACCCTCTGGCAGCTGTCTGCCTACCACCCACTATCAGATCCTTTGGTTCCCATGGCAGCAGGACACAGTGCTTGATGGTGGTGGCTTGATGGACTCCAGCAAAGAACTCCTTCGTACAGTTTTGAGAGTGCTAGAGCCACTCTTTACTCTGGCAAGGCAAGGTCCCTGAGACAGTCGAGAGTCCAGCATGTTCAAAGAACAGCAAGATGACCAGTGTGGCCAGAGTGGAGTAAAAAAGGGGAAAAAAAGGAAGGAAGTGTAGCAAAGAGAGGCCAAAGGAGCAGATCATGGGGGTCTTACAGGCTACTGAACAACTTTGACTTTCATTCTAAATGAGATAGGAAGCCATTGCAGGAATCCAAGAAGTAAAATATCGACAGCTTGGTTGAAGTGAATGTCTCAGGTAAGACTCTAAGCCAAGTGGCTGATTAATTCTGAGACTAAGTATCCACACAAGGTCACAGGAACAAAGCAGGTGTGCTTTGATCTTGGTAGTCAGGCAAACTACACACAGGTCATTCATTCACTGTGATCTCAAAGTAGATTCTGCAGGTATTTTATAACACTCAAATTGTAAAAATCATTAGAAGTGTCTGGATAATTGCCCAACTTCCTTTAGATGCTATGTTGCTATAGCATCATTTACTGGATTATCAAGCTGTGAAATACAGGTCAAGTGTAATAATGACAAAGTCCAGTTCAAATGTGAAGCAATTGGCAGTTGGTGTTGGTACAATTCATGGGTCACTGAAAGGGCTAATCCACATTGGAATAGTACAAATTTGATGAAACCAGAAACAAGAAAAAGCTTAGAAATATTAGAAAACATTCGGTGATGACCACTCTCAAACCAGAGATTGCGTGTGTGCATCTCAAATTTACAACAGGTTCAAGCCCTCTGAAAGGGAGGGTACCACAGATATCTGCTGAATGGGTTTAACTCTAATTTAATGTAATGTGTCAGCATTTCCTGCTCTCTGGATGTAAAGTTAATCCCATCAGTCATCTTTGAGGCTAGCTCTGTCATAAATGCCCCAATGAGCTGAGGTAACATTTTCCAAGAACAGGCAGTTACTTGCCCCTTTACTCTCCTGTTGTAGGAATCTGTTCCAATAACCCAACCCAGGAGATGACCTACTGAGTAAATGCTCAGTCAAGGATTAACATATCTGCAATACTCACAGCACCTTGTATGTGGAGACAAGTGAAATGTCTATAAAAGTTCTTACTTTAATTAGGACATTATTATTTTCTGATAGTGGTCCCTAACCAATACTAATATGAGTCACAGAACTGTAGTTTTAAAAACTGAGCCTTCACAGATATCTGGCCTATTGCCTCCACGGAAAACAAAATTAAAGTCCACAGAGGTTAGGGGATTTTTACTGGGTCTCAAAGCAAGTTAGTTGCACAGCCACAACTATAATTCATGATCTGTGACTCTTAGCTCAGGGTTTCTTCCACTGCCTGGTGCTTCCTTCAAAGCTGCGTGAATCCGTTAATGTGGCAACAGAAACTGTTTTGTCAAACAAACACAAAAGGAAGAATTAATTGAAAGGATACGAGGGAACTACAACTTGCAAAGAAGAGATGAAAATCAGCCTTGAAATAGAACCAAGTGATTCCAGAAAGCCTTTGCAGCAGAAGCTGCTGTCCACCTGGCCCAGATGCTACCACAGGTGCTGAGGAGCTCCAATAATCTCCTGTCTTGCATCATTACATGATTACGCCAAGTTGCATGAGACTCTGATGATATCATGTAGTTCCCTCTTGGTGGTTCTTGAGTGACAAGAAAAAGGTACAGTCCATAATGATAACATGCCTGGGTTTAACTCCATATTGAGACTGCACACAATGAGAGAATTAATTCCCCTAAATGCTAAGTGTAGGTAGGAAGGGGTATTGCTGCTGAGTGGTCAACAGTTGATAAACACCTACTACCAGATGAGATCCATACATAAAACCTTTCACAACTTAAAGAAAAAAAGAAAACTAAACTTTAGAAAGAAGAAATCATTTATAAAATGTGATAGATAAGCACATATTCTTCTATGTTTATAAAATGGTATAGCAATTTTAAGAGTGACGTGCATACTTAATGTTTGATTTATTGGCTGACACTGTGTTGAATTAGAAACATGGTCAAAACACTTAAATTGCTTAATTTTTTAATAATTCTAGTCATGGAAGGAAAAACTACTGGTAAATTTGTATCCTCCATAAACTATTTCGACTACTTAAGAGAATGAGATCATTGTTAACAGCACAAGACAGTACCTGTCTTGAGGATTTACTGGCAAAATTAGTAATACATGACAATCTCGGAGGGAGTACATGTGGAGTTCCAATTGTCTGTGGGGTTCATCTGTAAAACAAGTGGACTTGACCTCAGTGGTCAACTTCTCTGTTTGATTGCTAAAAATACCATCGATAAAATGCTACTATAATTCAACTAAGTAAATATCTGTTGTCTCTCCTTTTTAATAGACACTAATACAACTATGAATAAAGCCTTACCCTTGCCCTAAAAAATATTATTACACATTTATGGTGAAGGTAAAAAAAAATGATGGTAATATGTTTCACCACTTTCATAAGTGGGAGAGTTCAAGGTTTTACCTACAGCCACCATTGTCCCTTTGGGGGATAATGTTCAAAATCTCCACTGTGGTACTTTCCGAGTTCCTGGAACTTTTAATAAGGTGGTTGACCCACTTGCACCAGTTAATTGGGTAGCGAGCAAAGTCTTGTGCAGATGGAGATAAGTGATGTGCTGTTTGCTGACTATTGGAGGGGAGAGCCTCTTCCTCATTCCTGGTATGTCCTTTAATGTGAGGAGAAGCACTACTGCCGTAACCCTGCTGGCCCCCTAGCTCAATTTTATTAGATATGTGAGTATGATCATTTCCCGCTCTGCCAAAATTGGTAAGACTGAACTGGGCATGCTCATATTTCCCCTTTCCTTCTCAGGAGCAAACCTCTTACCAGGATGAGTAGTGAGAGCTGGCAAAAACCTTGTGGGACACCCCATCACCTCCCTTCATCTGTCATGGACTGGGGGAGAGGAAGCACAATAGGGGCTCTGCAATCCTTACTGTACATCTGTAACCTAGGATTTAGCAATAAGAAGGGTGATATTGTGGCTCTTGTTTGCTACTTCTTTGTTTTATTTCTGAATTTGTTCAGAGCTCGGGCATTTCTCACCACCCCATATCCCACCACTCTCTACCTCCCACCAGGTTATATTCCCTCCATCTCTGCCCTTCTCTCACATTAACTGATTCAGCACTAATGAGAGGGTCAGCTAAGGTGATAGACAATCCACATTGAAAAGTGAGTGGCCAGCTAAGGCTGCTAACTCTGTTCTCACATATGGTTCCCTGGTGCTGGTGCCACACAGTGCTCACACTACAGGATGCTCAAGTGGGGACCAGCTCTCTCCAGAGACTGGCTCTGGACCTGTGTGTGTTAACCTGTCTGAGCTGGAACCTCAGCCCAGATCCCTCCATCTCTGTCTCCCATTAGGCTATGTCCCTTTACTTCCCCATACTCCAGCTCAGAGACTCCTGGCTAACAGTTAGCTCTTCTCTAACTCATCACATCTTGCACCAAATCTATTATCTCTTCATGGGATCTTATTCCTACGAAGCCCAGGCTTTGGAACTCAAATGGTCAAGAATGAAATCCTTTTTTGTCTCTATGTCTACTCTGTGCCCCTTCCCTGAGGCAGTAAGCACACAACATTTAAAGGGCTGACTGGGGAAAAGGCTAAGGAATAAGAATACAAATGGGGAGCAAAAAGCCTATTTGAAAACATTCCACTGCACAGGTGACTAAGCAATTACAGCATGATGGCAAAAACAAAAGGAGGAAGCAGGCCCAGAGCACCACGTGGATAACAGAGGAAGGCCAGAGAGCCCAGGGGGACGGCATCAAGGAAGGCTTTGGGGAAGAGAGAACTCCAGGTCCAGGCTTGAAACTGTCAAAATGGAATCTGAGTTCTTGCAAAGATGTGTGTTTTTGTGTGTGTGTTCATGTTGTGGGGAATTTTTTTTTAAATTGCTTGTTTGTTTACTTTTCATTTTGGAAAACTTAAACATAAATGTAGAAAAAGAGTCCAGCGAACCCCATTATCAAGTATTTTACTTACCAGCTCATAGCTGATCTTATTTCATGTAAACCAACCATCTTCCCTTGCCCAGATTATTTTGAAGCAAATTACAGACAACTTAAAAGGACATCTAAAATATTGTCCCAACACATTCAGCACACATAAATATCAATGACCACTTTTTAATATCATTAAATAATGAATTAGCATTCAGGTTTTCCCAATTGTATCTATTTACCAGCAAAAAAACAAACAAACAAAAAAAAAAAACAAAAAACCCAAAACCAAAAAACCAGTTGGCTTATTCAAGTCAGATTCCAACCAAAATTTTTATTTGATATTTTTGTCTCTTTTCATCTATAGCTTCCCCCTCCCTTTTTTCCTTATAATTCATTTGTCAAGGAAATAAGATTACGCTATGGTTTCTCATATTCAGGATTTTGATGAATAAATTCCTGTGGTGCCTTTTTATATACTCGCCTTTTCCTTCCATTCACTATAAACTGATAGACCTAACGTTTGATCTGATAAAACTCTGATTTTTTAAAAATTTTATTTACGTATTTTTAGAGAGGGAAGGGAGGGAGAAAGAGAGGGAGAGAACACCAATGTGGGGTTGCCTCTGTCACACCCCCTGCTAGGAACCTGGCCAGCAATCCAGACATGTGCCCTCACTGGGAATCGAACTTACGACCCTTTAGTTTGAAGGCTGGCACTAAATTCACTGAGCCACACCAACCTGGGCCTGAATATTTTTTAACAAAAAAAATTATAGTGGTATTATAAACTTCCAATAAGAGCCACATAATTCTCTATTGCCTTCTGTGATGCTAATAACCATTGAAGATGATTACCTACATTCATTGTTTTATTGGGGGTTTGTATTTAATTCTAGAGGCTTATAGCAGATCCCACAAAAAAGAATTCCTATTCCTCTGTGATTAGCAGTAGGAGGCAACATATTCCTTATCACCATACATTCTCTAACGCTCTGGAGCTCAGGTAAGTACAGTGAGGAAGAGAAGAACACAACAGCTCCACCTGCTAGTCTGAAATAAAGCTTTCCCATGATTCAAAGCACACTAATGAGTCCAATTTAACAGTAGGATTGTGATACCCAAAGACTGATGCCTACGCTGAGCACCGAGAGATATAAAAGCAGTTTCCGGAGTGGCTCCACCAGCACACAGACATTCCTGGGATTCTGCTGTCATTTCCTTTGTGCTCACTGTTCTACCACATTGCCTTAATCCCACTAAATAAGAATAAAGAATCCATTCCACTTTTATCAATTCTCATTTTTTCCCTTGTTCCCTCCTCAAGCTGAAATTCTTGTCGCAAACAAAAAAAAAATCAGTTGGATTCATTTATAGAGAATCCTATCAAGAATAAAAAATCACTAACTATGAGCACCAAAGATGGCACTCCGAAAAAAAAGAAGCATCCATTTTCCTGCCTAGCACATCTGCAAGCAGTTAAGGTGTTGTAATAGTTCCTTTCCTTTGTGCATCAATTTCTAAGCCAATTGTTAAGTTTTTACTCACTTCAAAATGCAGACTGAGAATTTATACTGAAAATGAGAAGTGCCCCCAAGACTAGCTCTTTTTAACATAAGGTTTGGCTAGACTCCTTTCTTATCTAACAAGCAGTGATGAAAAGCAACATTTATATCACATTTGTTCCATAGGTCCCAACCGAGTTCTACGAAAAGAAAGGATTTCTTTTTTTCCTATATACACAATTGAATGCAAAGATTCAAATGAGATAATAATCATAATTCTCTAATTGCCCCAGGAATAATTCAGTGAGAGTCGGGGGAGGGCAGTTTGGCAATCGTGAGGATGACAGATTTGCCCGTCATAAATATGAACGCCATGGGAGGTGCCTACTTTCACAGCTTGGCATTGCATGACAAACCACCCGTGAAGTTACAATGTGTCATACTTCAGAGAAGCCTAGATACATTTTCAAGTACAATCTTTAACACTTTCAATTCTCTTTGATATCAGGTCTATTGAAAATTTTGTGACTGTTTCTGATTATGTTTAGTGATTTAAAAATGCAAGTCACAACAGCATTTCATTTCAGAAATGGACATGGAAAACAGCGCCACACATGAACACTGTGTTTATTTGTACCCCGTCTTGTTCATGGAGAATTTAACACAGCTTCTAAAGGTATACAAAATGAGGTAAGGAAAAAACAGAGAAAGCAAGGAAGGCACAAAACGGAGGCGGGAATGAGGCTCTGCCTGCGCATGAAGGGATTTTTCTGAGATTCAGGGATGTCACTGACTACAGCCGAGTGGGATTGGCTTGTGAGAGCATTGCTGCTCAGACCTTCACCTTGGCTAACTTTCTCCCCCTCTCTCATCTGTTCTCTTACTTTAAAACTTTTAGATTGAAAACAAATGTCTTTAAATGCAGAATGCAACATAAAGCCATCATTCTATCATTTTTAGGTCATTGACACCTCCAGACTTCTTTAGAAACACTTTCCCTAATCCTGCAGCTAGGACGACTATCATACAGCTATCAAAGAGAGTAGTAGGCCCTTTGAACCTTTCTAAGCCTTTCAAGAATTTCTAAAAATCAGGGTGTGAATTATTTAAACCATTTTTTCCTCGTTTTGGCCTGAAGAATTCTCCCCACCACGTTCTGACTCCGGTTAGCCTTGTAAAGAGTGAGGTGTCTGTGCCCTTGCCGCTGAAAAGCCATTCATCCATGCATTTATTTTTTTACTTAGTCATAAATTCACCAATTTAACAGACACTTATTGAGTACTTTCTATGTTCCAGAAGTGCACTAGGCACTGTGAGAAAGGATTAAACAGTATACATGTTGTGTCTTAAAAGAGTAGGGCAGATTCAATGCCTTCTCCCAATTTGCTCTCCTTCTATTCACCTCCCCTGTGGAGCTCCACAGCTCTCCAGCCTCCCTGAAGCTTGGTGTTGCCATCTGACAGTCTAGGACCAGACATACAAGAGAATATCTGTTCAAATGTCTGGAAAAGCCTTTTTGATGAAATGAAAGACTTAGCTAGAGCAGAGACTTTGGCTCTGCAAAGAATTAGCTGCTGAATCAATGCCTGCCATTGCTTCCTTTCATCTTGACATTTTCTGTGTAAGAAAACAACCTCTCTTTGAGCCACCCCAAGTCAAATTTGGTTACTTGCATCCCAAAGCATTTCTAACTAAATCAAGGAACCGACAGTTTGTTTGTTTGTTTGTTGTTGTTGTTGTTGTTTTTTAATCTGGACACAGATAACCATGGAATATAAGGCAAAAAGAAGAAAAGGCTGTTAGAGATGCTCCAACAAAGTGCTATTAGCCTGGAGGAAGGAATGTGAATCATATCTGTCTAGAAACCATTGAAAAAGAAGAGAAGGGTGGGGTTTGAAAAGTCGGGAGAAAAGGGGGGAAATGGGAAGATTTTTGCTGCTGCATCTACTTATCCAAGTAAAATTGCTTCAGGAATAATCTGAGGCAACTCCTCCTCATCAAAGCTTAGACAACAGAACTGTCATCGCACAGGACCGGGTAGCATGGCAGAAGGGTAGGGACGGTAGAAAGATGGAACAATGAGGAAGAACTAATATTTTTGCCAGAGTGGATATAGCTGCACTGTGGGCCATACTTAGGGGGAAAAGAGAATTTTTAGAAAGTTTTGATAAATGTTCAATGGGATAACTCCTTTCCTTTTTAGATACTTTAATAATTATTGGTATTATTTTTTAGGGTTTTTGGAAGTGGATATAGATTCTATTGAATGAAATACTATCTGAAAAAAAAAACAGAAATTTTAGGTAACTTAAGGCCAGAATATTGAAGTTTCACATATATTATCACACTTAATCATTACAACTACTCTGCAAAATAACTATTTAAAAAAAACAAAAAACAAAAAACATGAAACTGTGGCTCCAAGGACTAAGGCATTTGCCACAGCTCTTATCTTTAGAAAGTTGCACAGTGAAAATGGAATAGACTGCCCATTTCCAAAACCCGCTATCTTTCTACTATAATATTTGGCCTGGAGAAAAGGGGGAGGGTGAAGAAAAACAAGAATGAGGTGAACAAATAGGGTTGAGAGAAAAAAAAATCCCTGAAACTCCATAATATTTAACCAGAAGCCAAAAAGGCTTGTTGTTCTGTGTAGAGAAGGAAAAAATAAATCCATGCTTTTTTTTCATTAGGTGAAAGGGAGCTTCACTACTAACTATCTGGGTGGCTTTGGAGAAATTTCTTAACATATCTGGGTCTCAGTTTGAGATAATGCATAAAGTACTTAGCTACAGTGCTTGGCATGTTGTAAGTTTCAAAACTGTTAACTGTTATTATCATCATGATTGCTATGATTATATTTTTTCTTGCCCTGATCAGTGCTCAACTACAGCTGAAATTTTTTTGTTGCATTCCTTTTCTGTTCTTTAAAAAGATTGGTTTCCAAGTGGTCAAAAAGGAAACAAGAGCTGCCTACAGGCAGTGGGGGAAAAAGTATCAGGAGAACAGTCTGCAATGTGAATACTCTTGGACCATCACCAAGATCCCCAGGAGTTCGCTCCTTGGCCAATAAATAACGTTCACACCACTCTTACGTGGAGCCCGGCTTCCGGAGAGCCAAAGCAGCCAGCTTCTGCGGCTGGAAGGGGAGCGATCACGCAGGGAGACTGAAGGCAAAACCAGCAGGTCACAGAGGCAGAGGCCTCCCACTCCCCAAGAAAGATGAAATCAGATCGTGTATTCCTTTAAATTTGATGTTTAAAATGCACCCAGTGAATTCAGTTTTTTACAAAGCACAGGACATGCCATGACTGGTTTTTTGTTTTTGTTTTTTTTTGAATGCTGCTTCACCTGAAACATTTCCCTAAAGATCTCTAAGCTGATTTCCTAAAAATATTTAATGTTTTCCCCTAAAAATGCCTAAACTTGCCACAGTTGCAAATAAATCTTTTGTTGGGATTCTAGGAATTGATTCGTAAAACTTTAATATAGCTGTAGACAATGGTTTCTAGACTGTTTAATAGCTAGACCAAAAATGTCCACCAAGCAAGCACCAGGACCTGGGAAGGTATACACCTGCTGAAGGCAGGTGAATAGCTTCATCTATACCAGACTGGGAAAAGCCCCTGGATAAGAGCCTGAGAGGAAATCCTCAGTAAGTGAAACATGAGATACAAAGAAATTTGCAGCAGGTGATCCCTGAGAACAGACTGAGTGCCTCTAGGCTCCAGCTGAAGCTACTGAGGAGCAGACCTCCCAGAGGTGGGAGAAGGAACAACTGGCCAGTGGTCACCCAGCCTTCCATCTGTTCCGCCCTGGACCACTGTCAGCTCTTCCAATTTTCTTTCTCTCCCTTAGTTTCAGTCTTAAGTCTGGGACCTAAAACTCCAGATAGAATGAACACAGCAATTTAATAATGTGGAAGTATTTTGGATTTTAGATACAATTTCAGAGCTGGGGAAGATTTGGGGATGGTTGATCCTGCCCAGACTAGATCACAGGTGTCCTCATTTGGATGCCACCCTCATGCTGCTAGACAGCTCTAGGGCTGGGGAAACTGGCTGGGAAGGAAAGTAGGAGAAGGGGAAGGCAGAGAAAGGACAACAGGACAGAAACTCCATGGGGCGTGGCAGCTAAAATTGCTGTAAGATGTTCATACAGCATCTGCGACTCGAAGGCGAGTCTACTCCTGGGCTACTCTTTACTTAAGCATTGCAAATGTGACCAGATGTTAGAGAAATAACAGAAAAATGAGGATCGGAGGGAACCTCAGTGTTCCTTTTGTGAGTCCTGTGTCCCCAGTCAGAACTTTGCTTACAGACAGGGAATCAAATCCTCCCAGCTTCTCAGTGGAGGCAAGTGAGATATGTGCCTTCCCACACACCACTGCCATTTCCCAGGTTAGCACCGGAGAGCTGCTATGCACTCCGAAGTTTACCGTTTTCAAAGCAATAAAGCTTCACTGTTAAGGCCCTGCAATCAGACAGCCTGAGAGCAAATATTACCCTCTTATTCGTTGTCTGACACAAGGCAAATTAACTCATTTTGTAACCGGAAAAGACACCGGCATTTGGGCTGCTTGTCACTACCAAATCCAATAAGCAATGACAGTGATTGAATCACTTATGGGCGCTTTATTCAGATGGCCAGAGATCTGAGAAGATGGTGGGTTCATACCCTAACAAACCATCTTCCTCTTCTCTTTCCTGGCCAGAATTTTTATAAGGGAGGTGGGGGAGGACAAACAAGGTGCGGTGAGGGGTTTGAAATTCAGGGAGGATTAGGTGAGGGAGGATGCAGTTCCCAAGGGGAGGCAGGGAGAGTCTGTCTCCTTGTTGATACAAAGGCCCGGATTCCTCCAACTAGTCCCTAAGCAGTAATCTCTAGCCAGCGCCCCAGGAGTCTGGCTGCTTCCCAGGAGTCAGGATGGGCCTTATCTGCAGTTTCTGAAACAAAAGTTTTAACATACACATTACTTGCTAGACTTAATAACTTTTTCCTTAAGCTAAAATTTTCCAGGTCTTCAGTCCCCTATCATTCCCCACCCTTAGTATTAAACTATCTCATTTCTATGAGATCAGAACTTAGCATTGGACAGTCCAGTGGGGGCTTTAGAAAAACACCTAACTGCAGACCTACATAAGGAGGCACAGTGTATACAACAACAAGCTATGATACTGAAGAAACTGACAAGGATAAAAACAATAAAAGCCACTCGAAGACTAGATATGCTAGGCAGCCAGGACGTTAGTTTAAACAAGTCAATACTAAAGAATCTTTCTCTCTGTTTTACGTTAGACATTATATTATTTACTTGCTTTACTTTTTGTTCTATAAGCCATAAACTATCAGTTAGGTTAAAACAGCAGACTCTTTTAAATTCCTCACATCCATGATTGTGCCTTAAAAGAAGGTAGTCTATGGCTTCACGATTTTCCAGTACTGCTTCTCTGACTCGTCCTAGTTCTTGACTAACGGCACTGATGGCTTGGGAGGTGGCATTCAAAGCTTTTGCCACAGTGCAGGCTAATCTGCTTATTTTTTCATTAAATAAGTTACCATGGTTGGCATTACAAATACAGTTAAGGACATGTATTCAGCAGGGCTACAAAGGTGTAAGTCACTGATGCAATCAGGTGTAAGGGAGAGATCCCGTCGAACCCGTGTCAAGCGGGGCTTCTGAGGAATAAACACCATCAGTCTTCCCAGAGAGCAGGGACCCCCAGAGCTGTTTGCTGGAACATAAGAACAGACAGTCATTCCACATATCAGGAACCATCCTGTTACAGCTTAACATGAGCATAAGCATAAAATACATCAGTGGTGGTGGTACAATTCATTTTCACACCTGCTGAGAACACGACAGTTTTAGTACAGTTGACAAAAGTTGCACACTCTCTAGCTGGGGCTACATTAGTGACTTTCAACAAAAACATTTCCCTGTCCTTTATAGTTACCACTGGTCCCCAATTATAAATGTCAGAGTTAGGTCATTTTCTTTTCAATATGCTCAAACATAGCATAATTTCTAAGGTTTTCCAAAGGGGTACAGACACTTATGAGACATGAAGTGGAAGTTTGCTCAATGTAAGTTCTTCCTGCAAAGCACAAATCAGAAATGTTCAGAACAATTTTTGCTAAATATACCCAAATATTTTCATCTTGTTTGAATGGAATAAGTTGTCCATAACAAGAGCTTAAACAAGAGGTAAAGAAAAGAACATAAGTCATTGTTTTTCAAAGATGACTCTCAGATCTTCCTCCAGTGCTTTCTTTATTCTGGTGTGATGAGTCCAAGTTTTTACTTTTGCCAGTTTCACCATGGTGGGGGTGGTGGGGAGTATGTCCCAAGGTCCAGTCCACTTTCCTCCTAGTCAGTTTTTGGAGATGCTGTCACCCAAATCTCGAGTAGCATTGTCTGTAGGCTCAGAGGATTGCAGCAAACCTGTGGGAGAAAAGCCTCTAATACAGGCAAGGTCATTCATCACAGCTAAGGTCTGACTTAAATGTTGTACATACTTTTTTTACCTTCAGTTTTTTATCTTTACACATATCTCTTACCCCAGCTGCGACCTGAAATGGCTACCTGTGCATAATTTTATAGGGACTCAACTGAATCCCACTTCGAGGAGCCACCCTTATCCTGAGCAGGGCAATAGGTAAAGCTTGATCCCAATGAAGATGAGTTTCTTGACACAGTTTGGCTACATTTTTCTTCAAGGCATGGTTCATCTTCTCTACTTTCCCAGAAGCCTGGGGTCTCCATTCCGTGTGGAGTCTCCACTTAATTTCTAAGATTTTACTAACCTTCTGTGTGATTTCTGAAACAAAAGCAGGTCCGTTATCACTCTGAATGCTGCCAGGGAGACCAAAGCAAGGGATTATATCTTTCAATAATGCTTTCACTGCTTCTGAAGATTTCTCTGTTCTAGTGGGATAGGCCCACTAGAAAGTGGTGTCCATCCTGAAAAGGTGTCCACAAAAGTTAACAAATATTTCCATCCACACTTGTGAGTACAAAACACAGATTTTATTCTTGTATCATTATTTATTAATGAATATTTATATAATGTTATTACAATGTTATACAATATAATATAATATTGATATTATTATTTTCCATGTGAATCACTGTAAACCTACTTTCACCCCACCCTGTATGTGTATATTAAGCCATGATGGTGGGAAAGAGAAAAAAATACAGAAAAGAGAAGGGAGATATGATGTATTGGGGGCGTGGGACTGTAATTTTAGATAAGGCACGAAGGGAAGGCTTTCTAAGAAGGTGATTTTTGAGAAAAGAATATGAAGGAAGGGGCGGTGGAGACAGTTGAGGGAAGAGCACTAAGGAAGAGAGAGTAGCCAGCATGATGGCCCGAAAGCACTCAGATAGGGAGGGAACATGGAGGCCAGGGAACTGACTGAAGGAAGCAAGAGAAAGGTTAGAACGAGATGAGGACAGGGAGGCAACACACTCATGAGGCCTTTGTGGACTGCACGGCGGATGTTGGCTTTTACTCTGGCTCCAATGGGAAGCTGCTAAAAGGTTTTAAGCAGAGGAGTAACAAGTCTGACCCAAGTTTCAACACGGTCATTTTGTCTGTGTCTAAGAACAGACTGAAGAGAGAGATGGGTGGGAACAGGGAGATCGGTCAGGAATCCATTGCAGTAAATCCAGGCAAGAGAGATGGTGGTTTTCATTCATCAACATCTCCATGTGTCTCTTTCCTTACCCACAGCGCAGGGGAAGTGATGCTCACTGCTTTGGGTAGGCAGTGAGGTGTCGCAGGAGGAGACAGATGTGAAGCCCTCAGAACAGTGCCTGGCACACAGCAAACACTTGTATGTTAGTTATTACATGTTCTTCTTTGAATTTCTCAATCATCCCCGTTATATGGATACAAAAACTGAAGTTAGAAAACTTATATGACTTATCTAAAGTCACAATATCTTGAAAGTGTAACAGGCATGACTTGAACATGAGACTTCAGCATGTGTGTGTATGTGTGTATGTGTTTAATATGATCATTCATTTTAGAGAGAGAGGAAGGGAGAAGGAGAAACATCAATATGAGACAGAAAAATTGACTAAGTTGCCTCCCATACATGCCCCGAGCAGTGATCAAACCACAGTCTAGGAATGTGCCCTGACCAGGAATTGAACCCCCACATTTTGGTGCATGGGACAATGTTCAGACCAGCTGAGACACTCAGCCAGGGCAAGCCTGTGTATTTTATAGTGTGATAATTTCCTGCTACTTTCAGGATGTACTCACTCAAACTCATTCTCACCACTAATATTTGCTCTGGCTCTGTTCATCAAATTAACCAGTCATCCAAAATGGTCCTTAGCAAACCCTGGGCCACAGAACAAGTAGGTTTGATGGATGGAAAGAGATGGGGACAGATTCGGAGGACAGGGACACTCTAAGCCCATTCTGAGAGTTCAGAGAGAATAAACATGAGATATTTTAGAAGGAAGGTAAAATGAAGTAATGTAGAAAGAAGATGAAACATATAAGCATGTAGGAAAAGCAAAAGAAGGAAAAGTACAGAAAGAGAAGCTTAAGTTCTAGAGGCAAATTTTACCTTCTTCAAAATCCTACTCAGAGCTGTGCCTATATTCCTTTTTATACCCTTTAATTTTCATCAATGACTTTGCTTTTGATCTGCTCCAAGTTTTTCACATCTCTCTTTAGCACCAATAAAATGCATATGACCATCAATATTAAGAAACCATTACAAGGGCAGATGAAATACAGAAGGAAGTATACCTAAAATTAAGGCCAATTGGAGGGCCTGGTCACTGTAGTCAGAAGCCAATTAACAATGAGAGTGAGTTCTTCCTGGAATGAGTTATTCTCATTTTTTTTTAACCAGGACCGGGAGACATTCTTTTCCTTTCAAAGCCTTCTTTCTTCAAAGGAAAGATATCTCCGATTTTTTTTTTTTGCTTTATTTTTTCTGGGAAAAAAATCTAGACTAACAAAACATTTTTAATATAAATAAGCCTCCCCAGTTTTGTGAAGTATCACTACACAACTTTGATTGTTCCAGTACCTGCAATATAGTCTTCGCCCATGAGTGTGGGCCCCCTTCCTCATTAGAAAGCTTAATGCATGCTTGTATGCACGAACAAAAGTGAGCCTGGCTTAATTAGCATCCAGATTTATATGCCCTCTCTTATACAGATAAGCCCTTGGAAATTAATAAAAATGTCGTCTAATTTATGCAAATCACCATAATCAGATTTGCTGTTAATTTTATGTGCATTAAGTTTCTATTTGGAAAATGAAGAGAGCTTGGCCAAAGCCAGAGCATGCACAAATCCAAGCCAGACAAAGAAATCCTCATTCCTATAAAAATGTGGGGAGAAGGTGACACTGCGCACAGGGACCAGACCTTTTATTAATTCAACAGCATATGAAGCTAACAAGACCATCCTCAACTTATTTTATATCTTCTCCAGTTAAATTGAATCTGAATGCTCAAGTCAGACACCTGGGATTGTAAAAATGTCAGAGGATGAGCCAAACAGCAGAGCCAGCATTAACAGAGGCAAGTTCATTTCTCGGTGGCCTGAAAAAATTAAAATGGGAACACCCCCTCCTCCCTAAGGACCCTGGACACTGAAAGAAGTACAATAATCATAGTGACTGACATTTCATCATTTTGCCTTCATCCTTAATGGAATGTTACATAATATTTTCCAAATCTTTAACAATAAAGAGCCAGTTGTGTTTTTTAAAAATGATTTGCTTTGGTGAATGAATTAGGGGATTTCAGCAGGGAGCCCCCAGAGCCAGCCAAAACTTGATTTCTGTAACCCCAGCAATGGCTTCCCAAAGACCTTGCCTCTTAGCAGTTACATCTGCCCACTTAATTGGCAATGCAGGAGGGAATTGTTGTAATTTGTTGTCTTTGGACCACATCAAAAATCTGTAAAACATGTTGTCAGAGACAGCAACTCTGTTAGTCCATGCCAGTTGTTTTGGTGAGAACTCATAATTTCACACAACAGACTGCCTTTTTCATGGTCCCCACAGTATACTAATATCTGTAAATAGGAAGCATGTTCTGTTATGGTACATGTCTAAACAGGTCTGAGAAATTACATTTGTGCAATAGGTGAGCCTCGACTGGAGTGAGTTAGAATGAGCAGGCAAGAGGAGAACAAGACATTTCCTTGTTGAACCAGGTAATCCAAGTGAAACATTGTTTTTCATGTATTCAGAGACTATCAAGTATCTAAGAATTCTCAAGAACAAACAGGCTTTTCCTTTCTTTTCCACTTGACCAGTGAGTTCATTCTACCACGTTTGAAAAGTAATTAAATTAGGTTGAATAATGTTTACAATTATGGGCACATTTAAATATTCTCTTTTTGATCCTCTGTTACTACCATCCGCTTTTTATTTTTGAAACTAGAAAAAAACTAATTCAAGTAGAGTTTGAGTAATTTAAAGCATATAGCTAGAAAATTTTATTTCTCTGAATTGTCATGAAAGAAATCAAGAAATTCATTCCAACTAGACTCAATTCTCCAGGGTTCTTTCAATAAACAGCTCCCAGAGATGTGGTTCACGTCACCACAGCTGCGCGAGCGGCCCAGGGCAGAGCCTGCGCAGTCCTCCAGGGGGCTGGCTCAGACTTCCCGGCGCCACTGCTGTCAGAGCGCAGCCTTCACGAGCCAGTTCCTGCGTGTCCACGCTATCCTGTGCAAAGTGAAAGTTTCACTAGGAGACCACTCACCGTTATGAAGTTAAATTAGTGATTTGTTCCATTTTGCCAGACATTGCATTCTCTCTTCCGTCTGTGAGAAGGAATAATACGGGAGAGTGGTGGGTTTGCCCAGTGATGTTTATTGAGAAACTACATGCTAAGTACTTTGTTATTTTAATTAACCCTCACAACAAATCTATGCAATAATATCACTATCTCCATGGGATGATTCAGTTAATAAATTAGAAAATGTATTTAAACCCAGATCTAGTTAATTCCAACGCACGTGCTGTTCTCCCCCACATAATATTGCCATACTGCTATGTTAAAAGCATGCTTTAATAAATGACTGTGGCACTCCCCAAAATGATCAATTGTCAGAAAGATGATCCTGCGATGTAAGAGAGTTTGTCTAGACTTCCTAGGGAAAACAGTGATGCAATTGATATGAAGAAGTGCGTGCAAACTGTCCCAATGCAGATACTGCCGAGAGGACAGGCTGAACTGAATGCAAGTTACCTGCTGCAAAGGAGTAGAGGGTGGCAGAGCTGTGCAAAGCCAATGTAGGCATGGGTGTGATGAGTCAGGAACGTGAGAAAATACAGGTCGAAGGCACGAACTATTAGATGACTCTACGACCAAGGGGTAGTAGACCAACACGAAGGGAATGGATGTCAGAGGCTCAGAGGAAATAAAAGAAACATTTACTGGCTAAAAGAAAATGAGCAGAAACAGGAGTTCAGGAGAGTAGGGGCAGCATTCCAGAGGAATACCAAATGACTGAATCAGGGCCTGAAACCAGAGGTTAAAGAAAGGTTTAAAAAGGAAGTTTCTGATTCTTTAAGAGTTTTGGCCACAGCTGGAGGTGGGAGAAAGAGAGCAATGTTTCCTGAAGGATTATGTTGTGTGCTGTTAAAAGATAAACTGAGGCATAGTAAAACTCTTCAGAGTTGATTTGAGCAAAAGTAAATTTCAGTGGGTCAACGCCAAAATGGGAATTGTTAGGAGTGTTGCCAAGAGGAGCCAGAGGCAAAGACTGAGAGAAAGTGCAGAAGCACAGGAAGGAAATTGTTCGACTGCGTATGGCTCAAAGCCTGGTTGGCTCTTTGTGACTGGTTGTCCTTAGTGTTTTGATTTCATAACCCTGAGGCATTTACAGGTTTAGATGTTAGTTCACTTATGTGGGCCATGGCATTAGAGCCACCTCCATCTAATGGCCTTCTTATTAATTTAATAATATTCACCAAATCCCATTTCCTTTTCTCCTGGTTCACAGCTGGACTACTTTCTCCCATCTCTCTGGAAGTTACATGCGGCCTGTGGAGTAGAATTTGGCCACTGGAATGAGAATGAGATGACAGGTACCATTTCGTGGATGAAATGGTTAAGACACATGCACATCTTCTCCCCAGTCTCCTTCCCCATCTACTGACTGAATGAAGAAAGCACCAAGTTCCTAAAGGTGAGAGGAGTCACAGATGAAAGGAGCCTACATGGAAGCCAAGCACCCAGAAATTACATGTTGCACTGTGACATGAGCGAGAAATAAATGTGTATTACCAAAAGCCTCTGAGTGTAGAGAGCTGATCTCCGACAACTGGAAGTGTACCCTAACTCACCTCAAATGGCTTAGGGTTAGGGCCTAGGGGAAGCCTGTGTGGAAGGATGAAAGTGGTACAAGTGTCACTGGAACCATTTGAAATGTTTAAAAGTTAGCCAAGCTCAAGGAGCACAGTAAGCCTCCACTCACTCAATTGTCCTACTTTCCCTCTGCATTCAAGGGCTGGGGTCGGTAGTGAGAAGAGAGAATAGGCTTCCCAAGGCTTCTCTTCAAGAATTTCAGGTAGGAGAGTTGGAGACAGACATTAAACTTATTAAATTTTCTTTAAAAAGCAATTCATTTCAAACAATGAAAAATGCTAGGAGGGAAATAAAATTGGGAGATTTGGTAAAGGTGAAAGGTGAGCTAGCTGCTTCAATTACAGTGGACAGGGAAGCCTCTTGGGAAAGTAATTTTTGAGCTGAAAAGTAAATGATGAAAAGAAGCCAGACACGTACAGACCAGGGGGAAGAGGGAAGAGCAAGGACAAAAGCCCTGGGGTGAGAACAAGGTTCACATGTAAGTGGACAGACAGGAAGTGCCGCTCCAGCCCAGGGAGCAGATGGAGGAAGGGCGAAGGGAGAGGTGAACACCATGAACTGTGCAGGCCCTGCTAGGCCGTGCCCTGGAGTTGCCGAGATTTTTCAAAAATGTATTTTAAAGTCAATAGAAAGCGCCCTGGCTGGTGTAGCTCAGTGTATTGAGCGCGGCCTGCAAACCAAAGGGTTACTGGTTTGATTCCCAGTCAGGGCACATGCCTGGCTTGCGGGCCAGGTCCCCAGTGGGGGGCACATGAGAGGCAACCACACATTGATGTTTCTCTCCCTCTCTTTCTCCTTCCCTTCCACTCTGTCTAAAAGTAAATAAATAAAATCTTTAAAAAATGAAATAAAGTCAACAGAAAGCTATTAGAGGTTTTTTTTTTCCTTCTGAGCTATCATTTATTTAGTATGTTTTATTGATTATAAAACAATCCAGCAAACCCCCATTTAGTTCATGTCCATGGGTCATATCTATAAATTCTTTGGCTTCTCTACTTTCTATACTGAGATTTTTTAATATTATGGATTTTATACTCTGTGTAATAGGACTTAATTTAGCTTTATATGATTATATATATTAAATGCCTTATGCCATAGAGGAAAATTTAATTGTACTTTAAACTGGATTAATGGGTAGAGACAGGGAAATAGCCCTCATTTCAAGGAAATAAAATACAGTTATGATGGAGAAGCTCCCAACCATGCATTTTTTATCTTGGGTGGCAATGATTTTGAACCTGACATCTCTGAGGGATGGCATGTTGACCCCACTGCAGCTTTTGAAGACCACTGTAATACTTTTCAATGCCTGTATTATTCCCTGTGTTACATAAAAATAAAAAAAATTAGCCAAGTGTTAGAAAATATGGGGGTGTGTTCCCAGTCTTTCTCAAGGTCACCCTACAATCTATTTCATATCACTATTTTTCCTTGGGAGCATTACTTAAAAAACACCCAATGCAGAAGGCCTGACATTTGTGTAGATAGAAGTAAAATACCACAGTATACTTTAAATTGCAAAAAAAGAAGCAAGGTGTTTGTGTGCAAAGGACTGACACGTTAGTGCCACTTTCCCTTCTGACAAGTCTGATGATCTCAAATGCCAAGGCGACAAGCTGTCCACAGATGGCCCCCAGGGTCAGCCACCTGCAGGACTCCTTCCTGCAGGAGGACTGCGAAGTAGAAATGAGTCTGCCGACGTGTGATGCTAAATGACTAGCGCACAGGCTGAAATTAGTTATTTCATTCAGTTGCGATCGGAGCATGGGGATGTTTGGCTCAAGGTTCTAAGTTTGCTGCTTTTATTTGTTTAACTTGTAGACATAATGCTTGCATTAAAATTTGGATCAACGGCAATTTCTTCTCCTGCCTAATCAAACCTGCAGTGAGTAATCCAATCTTCCTTTACAACCTAATATCTGTTTTGGAGCCATCAGGTACATGTCATGAGACAATAGATTTTTCTCTTTAATTTGTACGTGTGAATGAGTGTGTGCACACATGTGCATGTGTGAGAGAGTATATGTGTGCACTCACTCTGTTAAGATATCTTGACAACTGAATATCTTAAAAAATTACTAGTGATGCCCTGGCTTGTGTGGCTCAGTGGATAGAGCACCAGCCTGCAGATAGAAACATTACCAGTTCAATTCCCGGTCAGGGCACATACCTGGGCTGCGGGCCAGGTCCCCTGTTGGGGGGATATGAAGCACAACCTCTAAATGTTTCTTACCCTCCCTTTCTCCTTGCTTTCCCCTCTCAAAAAATAAACAAAATCTTTAAAAAAAGCTACCAGTGACACTGGCTGCCTGACAAACCTCCCCTTCCCAGAGGCGTAACACCACAGAAGGACCCTGCTAGCAGTGAAAGAGAGACTCCTTGTATGCCAATGACTGTCTCCACAGCCCTGATGGCTCTGTGTCAGGGAGCAGATTCTGCCCCACAGACCATCTGGCTAACAGGCCTTGCTGCAGCACAGCCAGAGTGGGTCTCAGCCCGTCCAGGGCCCTGAGGATGATAACAGATGTCCGAAATGGGTTTTCCTGGGCTAGGATTACACATTTACACACTGTGGTTCGTACATGTCTAGGTATGATCTTACTAGCTGCCCTGTAGTCTGCAGTCCAACACACTAGAGATACCAGAACTATCATCAGAACGTCTATGGGATACATTTTCCCGGGACTCACCAAGTTCTGAGAGAGACGTGAATCAGCCATTATCAAGGAAGGGGCACCCTGCCTGCCCTACACCAATTTTCCAGACAATTGAATAGATCTGTTAATGCATTTTGAATGAGGCTTTAAAATGTATGGTTTGAGAGCAAGAATTACAAAACCACAAGATTCTTCAAAGCATGCCCCTATAAATATCCTGCCATACACTTTCCCTTTTGTCCTTTCAAAAAAAAGACTGAAAGATAGAAATGTCTTTCAAATCTTTTCAATATCTGCCATTTTTCCTATTTTGTTCTCTTCAGAATCATATCACCTCAAAGAAATCCTCAACAGTTTAATTCCATTTGTCTGAGTCAGAGAGAAGTACAAAACCATTTGAAAAGACATTATGCTTCCAAGATATTTATCTCTAATACATTTATATTTCCTGAAAATATGTATGGTGCCTACTGCTGCCTTTGGAAATGTTAGTCAGTTATCTGATTAATATAGGAGGTTTTGAAGGAATGAGTCTAGAAGTCTTGATTATTAATTACACCTATCGCAAAGAAAATTCCCTCCAATGATTTATTAACCACTGCAGTTAGCCCAAAATGAGTTCCTACAGAAACTGGGTAAAATTATGAGGGGGTAACCTCCCAAAATGGAATTTATTTATAAAAATTGTGTATTCATTCTTACCTGTTTAAACTTCAGTCACCTTCAAAATACTCTCCATTTGATGCAATACACCTATTGAGACTTTTTTCTACTGCTCAAAACAGTTTGTGAACTCGTCAATTTTGAATTCATTTAGTGCTTCTGCCATTTTTTGTCTCACCTATTCCACATAAGCAAAACATTTCCCTCTGAGGACTTTTTTCATTTGGGGAAACAAAAAATTTCTCAGGGCAAGATCATGTGAATAGGGAGGGTGGGGCATGGAGGTCCTGCTGTTTTTGGTCCAAAACTGCTGAATACTCAGCCAGGTGTGGGCAGGTGTGCTCATAGATCACCCATCATGAAATGGGCAAATGCATTGAAAGAGTCTTTAAAAAAATTAACTGAAGCCAAACACAGCCTCTCACAACAACGCCAGCTGGTACACTGATATAAATGGGTTCCTAGAACATTCATCTAGCTGGGGAAGTCTATACAACAAGGGGCCTGCCCTCCAGAAGATAATTCTGATTTTGGGGGGTCCCCACTTATTATTAATTTCCTTATTACATAGGAAATTAATATTTTGCATAAAGTAGGTTATCTCTAGTTTATGTACATGCCTAAATAAATTATACCCAGGAAGAAGCAAAGTAAATAATGTAACATCACTCTTCCAACATGTGATTATGATTTTCATATTTTAATCAAAAGGGATCTGAGCAACAAGAAATCTTTTTAAAAAGTACACTGGGTTTTCATGTAAGCACATCTAATAATTTACTTTATTGAGGGTGATAGGTTTTTTTGTAACTTTTTAGACCTTCATTTTTTCTTCTTCTTTGTAAGAAGAAATAAATGTAAATACAAGGTTTTAGGCCATGTTAATTGAGTACGCCGCACACGCCATCCCTGTGCTATGGAATCACACACTGGAAACATGTCCAATAACACAGATGATGTGCGGTGGTGCTACCGATGGGTTTCCTGCAGCTCAGATGTTGTCAGGATTTAACAAGAAAAATATCTACAAATTTGACTTTGCTGTCAAATTCCTCTTCTGTTTAAAAATAATTTTATGGAGAAGGAAAGATCAGATTATTTAAAGGTACGAATAATAAGATTTTGGGGTGACAAATTTTAAACATACCAAGGCTAGGGGTCACCATGGAGACAAAATTAGATAAAATAAATGAACCTGTTTTGTCAATGATGAAGTCTCTATAAATGTTGCTTATTTTCTGCCCAACAAAATTTATAGGATTTTTGGGAGGATTGAAAACATTATAAGTATGATCATCTCTTTTTACTGAAAGGTGCTATATTAACATTAGTTTTCATTATATTTCCTCAATTTCCTTTCCAAACTACTGTATTTTCCTTAAAGTGGGATGTACCAGTTAAAATTAGGTGGCACTGACTGACCAGGTGGGAAATCCACTTCAGCTCCCTGGTCGTCAGCACCCACCCAGTGGTAAGGTGAGAACCCACAGCAACACCAGCCTTACAAATGTATTTTAACTGATCACATGAGATTGTGAAGGTGAGTCCGTTTTTAAACATCAATATTAAAATAAATTGAATATGAATAAACAATGGTGGCATCAGCCCTCTTGGATTGAAATAGTTTGTCCACAGCCTGTTTTGTTTGGCCCACAAGATATGAATGGTTTTCACATTTTTAAAGTGTTAAAAGCTTCTGATGTAGGGTGCAGCCAGGAGGGGGGCCCCAAAAATAGGGATTTGGAATGGGGCCCAGAACTCAGGGTGTCCAGAGAACATTAGAGGGACATATAGGATGTCCTCATCCCTTCCCCCACAGGTATGAGCTGGGACTTGCAGAGCTGCTAATCCATGGCATGGTCATTTAACATATCTATAGCCTTTGGCTGGTAGCTTAGATGTGTTAAATAGCTGTGGCCATGCTCTGAGCCAGGGAGATGGAAAGTACTCCCCCCAAGACATGACTGGGGGAGGAACCCCAAGTTACAGTGCCTGCATGGGAGCTTGGAGAAGATTGGCTCCAGAAAATGGGGACACACCTGCCCAGGCTCATAATGTCATCTCAATAACCTTGGAATATACCAGAATGCTGGCAGGTGTAACTGATTGTAGAAGGAGTTGGAAATAGGGGTACAGAGGAGGCTTGGCGCGGGGATTTAAACTGAGACTCGACAGCCATAGAAAGAAGATCCACCCAGTTTCACCAGAGTACAGACCCCTGCAGCTTTGGTGAAGAGGGAGAGCCTCGTGGCTTTGCCAGAGTGGGGACCCCTTCCCCACAGCTTTGGTAGAAGAAGGACCACGCGGCTTTGGGGTGCTCCCTTTGGCTGCGTGGCCTGGGAACAAGAGAGACTTTGCCTGGAAGAAGGGTGAAAGAACTCTTGCCAGTAGGCCATGAGAAGGTGCCACATGGCTTTAGATTAATTAGAGACCCTGCCTGGACGACGACACAGCTGATGGTGTCAAGAGCCTGGATCCTGGACGTGTGCTTCTCTTCCTTGCAATTACGTACCCTGAATTTGGGCAGAGGGAGATAGGAAGCACTGTGGGCGTCTGTGGGTATCCTAAAGGACTTTGATATTTTAATGAAGATGTTAAGTCGCTACTTTAACTCTGTATAGCATTAAATAAACATTTCCTTTCCTTTTCACAAATCTCTGGCTTTGAGAGGCATCTTTCCATAAGCTGGCGGACAATAACGGACCTTCTGTTGTTCTGTAACACTTTTATATATATAAATAATAAAAACTGCATGTGGCCTGCCTGAAACATATGCTGCCTACCTCTTTACAGAAAAGTTGGCCACCTGAGATACCACAGTTAAAAGCAAAATTGTTTCCTGTTCCTTCAGTTTAATAAGGTGCTTTAAAAAAACAAAGCTGTTAAATAAATGTTAGCATTAACAGATACTTGAAATCTCAAATTTTAATACTTTACTGGGGTATACTTGACATGCAGTAAACTATAATAGTAAATGATTTATGAGCTTTCCAAGGAAACTGTCCTCTCCATCAGGGGACTAAACATTTCCATCACCTTTAAAAGTTTCTTCATGTTTCTTTGAAATCCATCCTTCCCTCCACCCCTTTCCCCAGACTGATCTGCTCTCTGTTATCACAGATTAGTTTGCATTTTATAAACTTTATATGAATAAAGTTATAGTGTATATTTTTTCCTGTCTGGCTTCTTTTACTCAGCATGATTTTGAGACTCAGCTATTTGTGCATGTATTTGTAGTTCATTCCATTTTGTTGCTGAGTAGGTTTCTACCCCACGGGTGTGTTAGAGCTTGGTTACCCGTTCTCTGTCTGGTGGGCACTTTTCCCAGGTAAATATATAGAAGCAAAATTTCTCAGTAGTATGGTAACCTTATGTTTACTTTTGCAAGAAACCGCCAAATTGTTTTTCAAAGTAGCTGTACCACTTTACATTCCAAAGGAAATCCCTACCCCACATCTTTTAACACTTCTATTGTCTCGTTTTTATTTGTCTGTTTATTTTTAGCAATTCTAGAGGTATAATATTATATCACTGTAGTTTTCCTGAGGGTTAATGATGATTATCTCCCTGACCAAACTCTAGTCAGGCTTCTGAGCTCTTTCTCCGCTAGGCTTCAACTTTGGCTTATAAGAACTGCAGATTCTTAGCACAAATGGTTTTGTCTTACACTCCCCACCCCAACAACACACCAGCATAGTTTCTAACAGTTCAAGGCCTCATCCTTAGGATGACCCCAGTTCCCCTCAAAATGGTAGGTAATCAGCAGTTAGGCCCCTGAATCTCTTCTCGTAAGTTACTTGAGATAACCCTCAATTGTCAATCCTTTCTCTGCCCTTTGAGATACAAATCTACCACCCCAAATCGTCTTCTCATGAGTCATCTCTTTGAAATGCACACATTCTGGAGATAACTCTCTCATCTTGCTCCCAGTTCCTCTTGGGGGTTAAGGGCTCAACTTCATTGCGCTCCATGCTCCAATTTACATCACCGCTTCCTGTAATAAAGACACAATAAGTTTGTTTCTCTTCTGGACAAATATGGACTAACAAACTCAGATGGCCTGGTCACATTAACTAAGCGCCCCACCTTCCTGTGTTTTGTAAAATTTATGGTTCCATAAATCTACCCAAGCCGCCACTGTTCTGCCCTCCCTATTCCCTCAGTCCTCCTTTAAAATACCTCATCACTTCTGCATAAAGCCGTGTTCACACTGGACTCTTTTCCCTATTGCAGTACTATTACTGAATAAAATCTGTCCTCAACACTTTACCGAGTGCCTGCCTTTGTTTATTTTTGACACTAATAAATTTGAGTGTCTTTTGATATGCTTACTGACCACTCACCTACCTTATTCTGTGAAGTGCCTGTTTATACCTTGGTTGTGTATTAGTGCTTTCTTATTACTGTGAGATTCTTTATGTATGCTGGATACAAGCCCTTTTTCTCATATATATTAAATATATATATCAAATACATATATAAATATAAATGTATAAATACATATATTACATAATTTCTGCCAGTCTGTGGTATGACTTTCATTTTATTCATTGTGTCTTTGGAAGAGCAAGGTTTTTTATTTTGATAAAATTTAATTTATATATTTTTCTTTTATGATTCTATATCAGTTAGGGTTCTCCAATGCAGCAGAACAGAACGCGCAGGTGTGTGTGTGTGTGTGTGTGTAGATATATTTAGATATATAGAACCACCAGAATGTACTCTGTTGTTCTATATATGTCTATACATACATCCTTTGGTTCTATGTCTGTCTGTCTACATAGGTATAGATATTTCTATATATAACTATATCTATAAATATGTGTGGATATAGATATGTATAGATATGTAGACAGAAAGATTTATTTTAAAGAATCATCTCACACAATTGTGAAGACTTGATGAGGCCAAAATATGAATCTTTAAAAATCTTAATGGTTATACCAAGTCAGGGCAAAGTGAATTAACTGAGTAACCAGCATATGCTTGCAATTAGTCTGCTCTATGAAGTTTGTTTTCCCAGGATCTGTACACACTGAAATAAATTAGCCTTTGCTCCCCTGTCACCTGACCAAACTCACATTTGGCTGAAGACAGACAGCCAAGTGGAGGCACAAGGAAGAGATAAAAGAGAGGGACTTTGGGTCACACTATTTAATGGAGGTGCTACGGAGGCCTTGAATGCAGACAACGACTGTTGACAGTGAGGGAGTAAGAAGCGAGGAGCCTTCTCCCTCGTGGATCTGGAGCCCATTTCATCACATGAACACCTCGAACGCTGTAGGTGCTGGCGCCACATGAAAGCACTGTTTCATTACTTCAAATAATTTGTGAACAGGAAACATAAGTAACTTCTGGGAAAAAATCCAAACAGTACATTTCATAGGAGGGCAATTTTTCCAAGCCATAACCTCAGATATTCTAAAAAAGAAAATTAATCAAAGATACATCCTTTTAAAAATTACTTTAAATATTTGAGCTGAATAAATACGGGTCGTGTGCAAGGTTTTCCTCATCAAACAGTGGGTGAGTGCTGCACACAGCAGGGCTGTTCTGGGGAAAATGCAGTTCAATGGTAATAAGATAATTATCTTTGAAAACATGTTTATTGACTTTCAGCACATGCAAGAGAAATGCATCTGAACTGGCACACTTCCCATCAAGGTGTTAGTCCAGTTGTCCTGGATACAGGGCAAGCTACAGAACAAGGACAACACATTTGAATTCCTCCTCGCTCCCATTTTTAGCTAATCCTTCCGCAAGTCACCTTCACATTTATTATCCTAATAAATTAAGAATAAATCATAAAACCTTGAAAGAGATGTTTTTCATAAATATCAAAAACAGAAAACCTTGAAAGGTATTTGTATCTCCACTTTCCTCATTTCAGATAAATTAAGTCACACAGCTAATGGTAGATCCAGGAGTAGAACACAAGCCTAATTTCCAAGCTTTACACACGGCATTATCTTCGTTAATAACTAGCTCAACCTTTCAGCCATTCATGAAAACTCATTGAATACCTACTGTATTCCAGGTGTTGTGCCGGGGGCTAGACATACAACAGTGAATCAGACATAATGCTTGTCTCCCAGGGAGTTCACAGTCTAACACAGAAGAAGACATGTGAACAAATATAAACTATGTGTCACTGGTTCTTCGCCACATTTGTGACTGTAGAGACAAAGCACCCTGCAAAGATATCTCCTGAGATCGTCAAGTATTCTTAAGGCTCCAACAAGTATTATAAGTAAATCTTCCTTAGCTCCTGCAGATGTGAGAACTAGTGACCAATGGTCTATAATGATAAAAGACATTGTTTGACTTGCATAGCTTTGACTGCAAACTAATCCTTTTTTTTTTAATTTAAATTAGTTGCTAACTAATTTTCCTCAAAATCTCAATTTTGAGCTTTCTTGGAAGTGTAGAAGAAACCCACCCCACATTCCCAACCACTGGCAGGAACTGAGCACTGAGGAGTTGTTTTCCCTTTTCCGTAAGGCAAATTGGTCTCTGGTTTTCCAGGGGCCTTCCTGCTTGTTTCACTGACTTACCCTGCTTTATTCACTTACTTTGCCTGCTTGGCCATCAGCCAAATTTTCCTCTCCTCTAGTCTTGACCTTCCCAACTGGTCACCACTATGTTAAACCCTAAAAACTCTTAGTGATTCCATTGAGACCCATAGGAGAATTTCCCTGCAGAAGAATTTTAGAGAGATTCTATGGTCAAATGAAGAGAACACGCTCTCTAAAAGGAATATAAAACAATACTATTTTTGCAGAAAATTATCTTTCAGTGTTTACTCCCATCCCGTAAGGTTCAGATACAAGTCCATGGAGAACTGAGTGGAATTGTGTATCATTCAGGGTCCAGTAGGAAATAGCAGCCATGTTAGTAATTTGAACACAAAGAGTTTAATTTAAGGAGCTGGTTAAATAAGTATCAGAGGACCGAAAAAGCAAAAGGGCACATCAAGGTAATAAAGAGAAAGTAACTGCAGGAGGTGGACATTGCCGGTAGGGCTTGGGGAGAAAAGGGAATGTTGGGATTTTTACAGCCTAGAAGCCTGGATGAGGAGAACCACAGAGTTGGGACTGGACCTTTGAGAAAGGGTGCCCCCACCTGCCACTGGCACCTCTGAGGGGAATTGGTGCCAGTTGGTGTAGCTGGGTGAAGTGCTCTCTTCTGACATGCAGAACAGAGCATTCTCATCTCCTTCTAGTGTTTTTTATTGGCAGAGCAGAGTCCCAGCACCAGCATCACAGAGAACAAAACATAGAGATTGGTAAGGGGTGAGAATTTACTAATCTGCACATGGACATACTGTGGTCCTCAAACTGCCTTGCTTTGCAACAGCCAAGGCTTTGTTACAGGACAGCTCGTTAACTTTGGCTCTTCTTCTCTCAAGCTGAGTTTTCCCCCAGAATGGTACTCAGTTCCTTATACAAACACATTTCTGAAAAACCTGCCTGACCCATACATAGGAGCATCAGACCTCTCTGACTCCCAAAGTACAAACAGACAAATCTCAGGTTGGAGACCGCGCCACACAAATAATTATAACATTAGTGAGGGGTGTGTGCAGCATGCAGCCATGAAGAATTCCAAGAAGAGGCAATGTTGGACCAGCATCTTCAAGGATAATTAGGAGTTTCCCAGGAGAAGAGGAAATGAAGGGGAAGTGGACACATGAAGCAACGTCCTATACTCCCACTTCCTCCTGCAAGAATGTGTTGCTGTGTTGCTGGCTGCAGTCATCCAGCTGTGTGGCACTGTCCTGCCTTTACACACGCCTGGGATGCTCTCCCGCCCCTCCCCTGTCTGCCTCCTTGTCCTCTTTTAAAACCTCTCTGAGATGTCATCACCTGGAAGAATCTGTCCTGACTCTACAGGTAGAATGAATAACCCTCCTTGAAGCTGTTTCTTTTCTGTGGCTTCCATTGTTAAACTTACGCAATGATAATCATTGTTTTAATTCTACCTTCCCTGATATACAATAAACGTTCTTGAGAAAAGAATATATATTTTTATTTTAAATCCATCCTATGCTAAATGTTGATAATTATTGGCTTTCAGTAAAGACAGGATATTGTAAAATGTCTTGTTTGGCTTTTTTCCTATAAGGAAATCTCTCTCTCTCTGCCCCTCTCCCCTTGCCTCCCTGTCTTTCCCTCCTTCCCTCCAAATAGAATGTACACATAAACTTTCAGTGAGAAAAAAATCAGTCTGAAATGCAAATGCTTACTCATGTAGTTTTTAGAATCCATGATAATTTATTCAACACTATCACTCATTAAAATAAACATCTATTGTGTGATCCTTTTTGGCAACCCTTTAGCAGCCCCACCTTCATTTCTCTTCTGCAGAGCCACACTCCCACACCCCAACCTTCCATTAGTTCCTACCGGCTTCTCTCAAAAGCCCTGGGGACCGCTTTTTCCCCCCTTCTCAAGGTTATAAAAACCTCCCAAATTTTTCTTAAAGTCACAGGCCCATTCACAGCTGTAGGACCTCCTTGGTTGGTCCTAGAACAGAGCACTTGCCATAAGGAATAGGAATGCACCTAAGATACCTGGTCACAAAACCCCCGATGTACAGCTTCCTTTTGTGCTGCGCCCACTCAGTGCCTTAGCCCTCTGGAAGCCTGCAGAAACCACAGTGAAATGTGAAAAGATAAAAAAAAATATTGAGAATGGAGATGTAAACATGTGAAAAGATCTTAAAAACATAATTTGTATTTAATGAGGAAGAGTCAAGTGTGCTCTCTTGTTAATGGTCCAAATAAATCACCATTTTCTCATTTTCTAGAGAAGTTCATATGGTACTTCAGAAGAAGCATTAACACTTTTCAGCCTTTTGGTGGTATGCAGAAGAAAAGAAAAAATCAGCAAGTAAATGGTGGAAATAATGGGCTTTCACTCCCCTGAGGGCTCATCTATGCCAAGAGAGCTCTAGAATTTCCACTTAGCCAGGAGTTAATATGTTTTATACGTACCTGCATCTGTAGGGTTCCTACTTCCAAAAAGGCTTACAATTAAAAAATACATTTGAATAGGATTTTTTCACTCTATCAGCTGTCTGCTTCATTTATATCTTATTCCCATACATGTCCACTGAATGTCAGACTGGTACTTATTTTTAAAAATGGTAACTACAAAACAATTCACAGATGCGATAATAAATAAAGCAAATCAGAAGGGTGTAAAGAAAAAGTGAAAGTCTGTCTCTTGGCCATTCCAACCGCTGGGTTAACTTGTGTTAATAGTCTGGTGCACCTTCAACACCTACAGTTACCGGGAGTGAAACCACCGAGATCATTTTGGAAAGCAGTTTGGTAATATCCATAAAATCTGCAATGCCCACACTCTTTCTTCTAGCAATTACGCATCTCACAATTTGTCTTACAGGTATACTTGAACACAGGATTTTCTCTGTAGTATTGTTTATAGTAGCAACAGTTTAAAAAGCTTAAAAGTCTAGTTAATTATGGTGCATCCTAAGGATAGAATACTATATAGCTCTAAAATATTATGAAGTAGACTGATGTGCAATGAAAAACCACTGCCCAGAATAATGACTCTGGTATGACCCTATCTATAATTTTTTATTGTATTTTTTCACTGTATACTCACGTAGAGAGAATATTTCTGGGAAGACACACAAGTAAACTTCACAGTGGCTGCCCCTGGGGACGGAGTCTGGGGGACAAGGAAGTCAGAGTAAGTGGGAGGCTTGCTTCATTATGTACCTCTTGGTAGCATTTGACTCTTTTATCAAATGGATTTAGTAATTTTTCAATAAAAGAAAAATCATGGGAAAAAATTTTGTCAATCCCATAGATGAAAACTACACTTACTGTCTTCAAACTTCCCAGACAAAAAGTGAGGGTGAACCCTTTTCTCATGTTTCATGGCCACTTGCGTTCCCTCTTCTGTGAAAGCCCTATTCATATCTTGCACCCATTTGTAAAAATTGGGTTAACTGCCTTACTTATTTTTAGTAGTTCTTTGAGTATAGCATATATTAATGCCTTGTCTCATATATTGCAAATATTTTTCCTAGTCTATTATTTTTCTTTTTATAATGTCTATATAATGATTTTGCCATTCAGAATTTGTTATATACAGGGGTAGACAAAAGGAGGTTTACAGTTGTTCACATGGAAAGACATGCCAGGTATGATTATTACAATGGCTTTAGTAATGCAGAAGAATGGCACTAATAACAGTAAGTCTACTTCTGCTCACCCCGTATATAATTTATATGTGCATACGTAAACTTGTTATATATACTTATTATTTACATGTTTATGTTAGTAAGTCCATCTTTTTTAATAGCTTCTTTCCCCTCTTTCTTAAGGAGGCCTCCCCCAAGCAGAAGTTAGAAAAATGTTATTTTTAACATTTAGATCTTTAATCCATCTAGAATTTGTTTTAATTATGTGATTCAATCATTTTCTTCCAAGTAGATAGCTAGTGCCATTTTTTTAATTTTTATTTTTATTGGGTCTGAATTTTATTTATTTTTACTTTTTAAAAATATATTTTTTGGTCTGGCCAAGATGGAGGCGTAGGTGGACACACTGTGCCTCCTCTCACAACCAAAATTAAGGACAACAAAGATTTAGAAACAAGAAAACAACCAGAACTCATAGAAAATTGAACTGTATGGAAGTCCAACAACCATTCATCCAGACCGGTAAGAGGGGCAGAGTCACGGCAGGAAAAAATGGATGTGCGGACCAGGCATGCAGGCAGCAGCTGCTGGCAGATCTTAGGCATGCAGGCTGCAGCTAGCAGACCCCAGGCACAGGGTGGCAACTGTGCAGACCCAATGAGGCTGCGCAAAGCGGCTGGCTGACCAGGTGGTCCCACATTTGCGCGCAGATAATCCAGGCAAAGCAGAAGCAGCGGAAAGGACTAGAATCTGAGAGAGAGCAGAGCAAGCGCCATTGTTCCCTCTCGGACCCCACCCCCACATATAGCATCACTACCCAGCGACTGGGCTTCCTTGCCCTGGGGAACACCTAAGGCTCCACCCCTCACTATGTAACAGCCTCGACTAGACCAAACAAACAAACAAACAAACAAACAAAAAATGGCTCAACCTGGAGAACAAATCAAAGCCCCAGAGCCAATTTATCTAAGCAACGAAGAGATAGCCAGCCTATCAGATGCACAGTTCAAAGCCTTGGTGATCAGGATGCTCACAGAATTGGTTGATTTTGCTCACAAATTAGATGAAAAAATGAAGGCTACAATAAGTGAAATGAAGGAAAACGCACAGGGAACCAATAGCGATGGGAGGAAAACTGGGACTCAAATCAATGGAGTGGACTAGAAGGAAGAAAGAAAGAAACAACCAAACAGAAAAGAATGAAGAAAAAAGAATTCAAAAAAATGAGGACAGGCTTATGGACCTCCAGGACATCTTTAAACATCCCAACATCCAAATTATAGGGGTACCAGAAAGGGTAGAGGAAGAGCAACAAGTGGAAAACTTATTTGAACAAATAATAAAGGAGAACTTCCCCAATCTGGAAAAGGAAATACACTTCCAGGAAGTCCAGGAAGCTCAGAGAGTCCCAAAGAAGTTGAACCCAAGGAGGAACACACCAAGGCACATCATAATTACATTGGTGAAGACTAAAATGAAGGAGAGCATTCTAGAAGCAGTAAAGGATAAAGGCAGAGTCACCTACAAAGGAGTTCCCATCAGACTGTCAGTTGATTTCTCAGAAGAGACCTTCCAGGCAAGAAGGGGCTGGAAAGAGGTATTTCAAGTCATGGAAGTCAAGAACCTACATCCAAGATTGCTCTATCCAGTGAAGCTGTCATTTAGAATGGAAGGGAATATAAAATGCTTCTCAGATAAGGTTACATTAAAGGAGTTCATCATCACCAAGCCCTTATTATATGAAATGTTAAAGGGACTTATCTAAGAAAAAGAAGATAAAAAATATGAACAGTAAAAAGACAGCAAACTCATAGGTATTAACAACCAGACCTAAAACAAAAGCCAACTAAGTAAACCACTACAACAGGAGCAGAAACACAGAAATGGAAATCACATGGAGGGTTAGCAACAGGGGACTGGGAGGAGGAGAGAGGGGGACAAGGTACAGAGAACAAGTAGCATAGATGGTGGGTAGAAAATAGACAGGGGGAGGGCAAGAATAGTGTGGGAAATGTAGAAGCTAAAGAACTTATGACACAAGGACATGAACTAAAGGGGGGAATGTGGGTGGGAGGGGGTGTGCAGGGTGGAGGGGAATGAAGGGGGAAAATGGGACAACTGTAATATCATAATCAATAAAATATATATATTTAAATATATTTTATTGAAATTTTTAAATATATTTTATTGAAATTTTAAATACATTTTATTGATTATGCTATTAAAGTTGTCCCAATTTCCATTCAAAAAAAAGAAAGCTTCCCCCCAGTGAGTTGGAAGTCCAATCATCATATGCTAACTTTCCGTGTGTGCTGGATAGCCTTACTTCACACCCTCAGACTCATTCTTTGCCCAGGGCCTGCATCTCCCAGGCCCTCTTGCTTCCTGGTTTTAAACCAGTTTTGGCCAATGTGGGGCACTGGCAGGAGGTCAGAGATCAGTGAAGAGAAGGGTTGTAATATTTTTCCACCAGTCCTTCTTTGCTTTATCCCCAAATGCCTCAACCTCTCTATTGGTCCCATTACCCTGCCTACACCTGTATGAATAGACATTCTTGTAGATTCTATTTCTAGTCTCATTTGAGTATACCTTCTCTTTTTAGACAATGTCTTTTCTTGTGCCTTTTTTATACAGTTTGATGATGGCAGTTGGAATATACTTTAACATGCACCCAATCTACTGCCTGGTTGAGATGTTCTTCTATTCTTTCAATATTTTCTTAGAAATTTTAACATGTTCATTCTCCTACATGAAATAATTAATTTGATCAATTTTTTAAAATTACAATGATGATTAAAGTTGCACTAAATTTAGATGTCAGTTGGGTAGAGATTATCAATATTATGATGTAGCTCTCCCCATTATTAAGCATACTACTGCTCAGTATTTTCAAATGCCTGTTACAAACCTCATCTCAATATGCACAAAACAGGTCAAACTAGTTACTGCCCTTTCAAAGTTTGTTTTTATTTTTAAATTTCCTCTCATTTGATGGTATTCAAACAACTGCACATACTCAAAACCTAATGTCACTTACACTTACTCTTTCTCATTCCCCAAACCCAAAGGATTGCCAAGTCCTGCTAAGACTAACTAAAAACTAAGCTATCAAATTCTTTCCTCACCCATCTCAAAACCAGAGGCTCAAGTTCTCATCATCTCTTGAATGAGCTGTCATTTATGTCCCTTAATTGGCCCCCAATCTCCCAAACCTCCTTAAATTTACTTTTCACACTGTCTCCAGAATTAGAATTTTGAAATACAGATGTCAAAACATCACCCTTCTGCTGAAAACTTTCAACGGTTCCAAAGTAATAAAGTCAAAAACATTCTTCATCGTCTTGCCCAATTCTACTTTCTTTGACCCTTTTCCTTCTATTTACTTGCACAAAACACACACACACACACACACCCTGTGCTCTACTCACAAACCAAAACATCGGGAGCTCAATTTCCAGTCAGGGCACATGCCTGTGTTGCAGGTTTGGTCCCCAGTCAGGGCACGTATGAGAGGCAACCAATTGATGTTTCTCTCTCGCATCAATGTCTCTCTCCTCCTCAAAAATCAGTAAGTATGCCCTCTCTCTAAAATCAGTAAGTATGTCCTCAGGTGAGGATAAAAAATTTAAAAAATAATAATAATAAAAAACAAATTGGGATGTTACTGTACATGTAAAATAAGCACTGGATTTCAAATACTTTGTACCAAAAGTTAATGTCAAATATCTCATTAATAATGTTTTATTAAAATTATTATGTTTTACTAATATAATGGATAATATAGTGGACATGATGACATAGTAGATTACTAGGGTAAATAAAATATATTATAGAAATTAATTTTGCCTGTTTCTTTTCACTTTTTTAATGTGGCTACTAGAAAATCTAATATTTCCTATGTGGCTTATATTATAATTCTATTGGACAGCACTTCTCTCATCTATGTTTTTCTCAAAATGTACATTATTACAAAATCTCATTTGTGCTTAAAATCCTACTTCAGATATTACCTCCTCTGTGAAGTCTTCCCAGCTCCTGACTCCAGGTAAATTTAATCATTTCCATCTATGTTCCTGTAGCACTTTGTGTATACCTTTATCATAGCACTTCATTTATTATAATGTAACTGTTTGTCATTATCATTTTTATTTATTTTTTTAAAGATTTTATTCATTTATTTTTAAAGAGAGGAAGGGGAGAGGAAGAGAAACATCAATGTGTGGTTGCCTCTTGAGCGCCCCCTACTGGGGACTTGGCCTGCAACCCAGGCATGTGCCCTGACTGGAAATGGAACCTGCAAACCTTTGGTTCCCAGGCCCATACTCAATCCACTGAGCTACACCAGCCAGTGCTGTCATTACCATTTTTAAATCTTTGTGTCTGTTATTCTTTACTCTCCAAATAGGCTTAGTGCTCAATTTGTAGTGGTGACCTGAGAGGATGAAACATTTCTACCAACAATGAGGACTAATAATGATCACTTGAAATTATAAGATTTACCCCTAAACTTATTGCATACAAGACAGGAAAGGAAAAGTTCATTTCATAGAACTCTAGTAAGAGAAAGCTTTTGGTTTGTCAAGAAACCGAACTTTTCCCCCCAGCACTAACTCTAAGAAGAATTTATTGCATGAAACCTCATAGGAGACATTGAACCACATAGTATGTCAGGTCTTTAATCAGGAGCCTAAAGATAATACAGAAAAATTCCTTATACAGCCATTTCTTATATCAGCCAACACTACAAGCAGACAACATCATATAGCTCAGATGAAAGCAAGCATTTTATATGCAGGGTTAAGCAGTCCCAACTGAGTTCTCTGGTGATCCCACTTGATAAAGAGAAGAACCCATTTGGGGTTCTTAAAATCCACTCTGAGAATCTTTGTCTTAAAAAGAAAATGTGAACTATAATTTATTAAAATCTAGGTTTATATTAAGTTGCAAAGCAAATTTCGATACCACCCAAAAATTAGAATACCCACCACATTGCCTGTTCACAAATCACTAAAAATAGAACATATTAACAAAAGATAATTCCCAAAATACTCACATTTGGAAATTTTAAAATGTAATTGTAAGGAGATAGTGTTTCAAGAAGAAATCAAAATGGAAATTGGAAAATATTATAAAATTAAACATGAAAAGATTATATAGTAAAATCTATGAAATGCAGTTAAAGTAGTACTTATAAAGCTACCTACACTGTTAAATGAATATACTGGTAAAGACACATAACTGAAAATTAATGCTTTCAACCTAAGTGTAAAAAAAAGCACAAAAGTGCATAGCCAAAGAAAGTACAAGAGAAAATAATGTAGATATGAATTTATTAAAATAGGAAATGAAATATTACATAATCACAAGAAACAAAGACTAGTCATTTTTTTAAAAGCTAAGAAAACAGAAACAAAAAAACATTCCTGACAAGCTTGAAATCAGGGCACCAAAAAACATAGTAAAAAAAATACAGCACAAATGCATTAAGAATGAAAAAGGAATTTGGTAGACTTTATCTTTTAGTCATATGATTCAGTTTTAACTCATTTGGTCATAGGGTCAAAAACCCAATATAACCTGATTCAATAAATATTGACTTTATTGGCCCATATTATAGAAAAGTTTAGATTCCAGATATAGGCATGGCTTTAACTCATCAAGGGTTTAAGTATTACCATGACCTCCATTCAACCCCATTTCTTTCAATCCCTCAGTTCCACTCTCCTCTATGTTAGTTCATCAGTATCAAACAGACTTTCCTCTCAAAGGGCAACACAACTGGAACCAGCATCCTCGTTACTATACCCCTGGGCAAAAGGGAAAGGATCTCCTTCCCGGTATCTCAGTAGATATGTCGGTTGCATTTTATTGTCTCTGACTGGCTCAAGAACCTACCTCTGGTCCAATAAGCAGGGCCAAGGAAATATGATGCTGTGATTGGCTGAGCTTGCATCAAATGTCTCTACTGGAATAGGCAACACTATAGATAGCTCATTAACCAAAATCAAGGTGCAGTTAGAGGAAATGGTGAACGCCTACTCTAGGGTGAAAAATAACAGATGTATACTGCACCACAACTTCAGTAAAATGTTTTATTTTGAAACAGAAACCCAACCCAATGAGCTCACCAAGACTTCATCACCAAATGCCTCTCTACATACCAAAATAAATTTGACCTATTGTGTGGAACAATCCAACACCATCTGATCCCCCAAGTGCTGCAGGTCATTTGCCAGTGACCACTCAGGTTTGTGCAGATTTGGTATTGATTTGTTTTCTTTTTTAGTTTTTCAATTACAGTTTATATTCAATACTATTTTCTATTAGTTTTAGGTGTATAGCAAAGTACTTAGATAATTGCATACTATACAAAGTGCTCTCCCTAATATTCCCAGTACCCAACTGGCACCATACACAGTTATCACAATATTATTGACTATATTCTTTATGCTGTACTTTACATCCCCATGACTATTCTGTAACTACCAATTTGTATATCTTAATCCCTTCACATTTTCCACCCAGCCCCCAATCCCTCTTCCCTCTGGTGACCATAGTCTGTTCTCTGTGTCTTTGAGTCTGTTTGTATTTTGTTAGTTTATTTTGTTCTTTAGATTCCACATGTAAGTGAAATCACATGGTATTTATATTTCTCTGACTTGCTTATTTCACTTAGGATACCACTCTCTAGTATCCTAGTCTATCCATATTGTTGAAATAGTAAGATTTCATTCTTTTTATGGCTGAGTAATATTTCATTTTATATAAATATACCACCACTTTTTTATCCACTTGCCTATTGATGGACACTTGGGTTGCTTCCATATCTTGGGTATTGTAAATAATGCTGCAGTGAACATAGGGGTGCATATTTTCTTTTGAATTAGTGTTTTGAGTTTCTTCATATATACACCCAGAAGTGAAATCACTGGGTATATATATCACTGTGTCATAAGGCAGTTATATTTTTAATTTTTTGAGAAACCTCTATACTGTTTTCCATAGTGGTTATACCAACCTCATGTATTTTTCGTTTCAGATATTATGTCCCTTATTTCTTACTGGCTCTTTTGATACCTTTTAGGTTTTTTTATGTTTACTATTTGTTGAGGTTCTCACTGAGTTTATTCATTCTTCCCCTAAGTTCCTTGAGCATCTTTACAACCATTACTTTGAACTCTTGTATCTGGTAGATTATTTGCCTCCATTTCATTTAGTTCTTCTGGACATTTCTCCTTTTCTTTCACTTGGGGCATGTTTCTTTGTCTTCCCATTTTTGCTGCCTCTCTGTGTTTTTGTGTATTATATCTACTCTGTCTCCCAGTCTTGGTGTGGTTGCCTTATATAGTAGGTTTTTTGTGCAACTCAGTGGCTCAATCCTCCTGATGACCTCAGCTGGGCGCTCTGGGAAAGTCCTTTGTGTGGGTTACGTGAGCCCTTCTGTTGTAGCTGAGTCTTGATTAATGTTGGCCCATCTGTAAGTGGGAATGATCCTCAGTCTGTCTGACTATGAGGATCAACCCTGACCACAGTTGTTGTCCAGGAGCTGACCTCATGAAGCAGAAATCACTACAGCAGGGTCTGGTGCCTGCTGAGAACTCCCTTTGGGTGTGCGACTTGTGAAACTAATTGAAGCGTGCTCTGCTGTGGTCTGAAGCCCACCACCAAATGTACTAGTGTCAGTGCCTCTTGGGAGGAACTCCAGTGCAGGTCAGTATTAGACACTGTGATTGGCTTAGGACTACCTGTTTGGAGCCAGAGCCATCCACAGTTTGTGGTTGCCTCTGCTGGGCTGAGTTCGTGGGGACAGGAGCCAAGCTGCATACAAGCCTGGCTTCCACCAGCACTGAACCCACGGGCAAGTCAGCAAAATACCTAAGGCACCCCAAGATCTGCTTCCACTTGAGAGCAGCCTGTTAGGCTCAGTCACTGAAAGAGCCTCTGGAAGTACATGAGTTGTGTGAAGAAAGTTCTCAGTGAGTCACCAGGTAGGTGCAAGTGGTGTTCACCAGTTTGACAGAGATTCAAATTCAGCACAGGTGCTGGATCTGAAGCCAGTCAGCAAAAGTCTCAGTGTACACCAAGGCCAGCAGACACCTGCTTGATGCTTGCAGATGTTAGTGGTGGGGTGGAGTCAGGGAGTTGTCAGGGGGAAGCCAGGAGAGTTCATTAGGCTAAAACAGACCACCATTTGGCCATTTGGAGGGAAGGCTCTATACAGGAATGGTGACGCCTGCTGGGTGTGTCAGGGAGAAATGGCCCTCACCCGAGAGCCACACGACTCAGTCTCTCCCTGTGCATCTGAGACCCTCTGAGTCTGACCAGACCTCCTCGAGAGCCTTCCAAATAAGTCTGCACCTCAGGCCCATGTTGACTTCAGCCAGCTGACTCCTCTGAAGGGCTTGAGCTCAGCAGGGTGGGGCCACAGCAAGTTTGGAGAATGGAGCTAGTGGATCGCCCATGGATGGGGGAGCAGCACCAGCAGGGCATGTGGAGGTGGGGGAATGGCCCTCACCCTGGAGCCATACAACTCAGTCTTTCCCTGTGCATCACTGCCACCCCTGAGCCTACTTGAACCTCCTTGAGAGCCTTCCAGGAAAGTCTGCATGGCAGGCCCAGGCAGGTTAGAGCCATCTAACTCCTCCGCAGTGTATGAGCTTGGCAGGGAGGGGAGACAGAGAGTCAGAAAGATGGGGTTAGTGCATTCCCCCAGCCTAATGCTGTATGGAGGGCAGTGCTCAACCCCGGAAAGAAGGCATCTGCAGGTGGTGTGGGAGAGGGAGTCAGCAAAGAGAGGGACCTTGGAAGCTAGCCATTCAGCCCTCTCCCTGTATGATTCCAATCCTCTCTTAGCCACCTTCCCTCTCCCAGAGACCAGGGTGACTGGCCCTTTAAGAGAGATCCAGGGTTTTCAGCAGACTTTCATCTCTCCCTGGTGGACAAAATCCCTGCTGATTTTCACAACCAGATATTATGTGGGCTCCTTTTCCCAGATCTTTTTCTCCAGGCTGGGAGCTCTGTGTGCGGGTGAGACCCCTTGCTCCTCAGGGGGAGCTTTGTAGCTGAGATAACCCCTCTGAATTCTCAACTGTGGCACATTAAGTGCAGGGCTAGCTTTTTTCACATCTCCGCCCTTCCTACCAGTCTCAATGTGGCTCCTTCTGTGAATTCTTTGTTATAAGACTTCTGTTCCACTAGTCTTCAATTGGTTGTCAGGTTGATTCCTCTATAATTCGGTCGTAATTCCAGTTTTGTCCTGGGATGAAGTAAGTGTAACTTTCACCTACTCTGTTGCCATCTTGGATCTTCTGGTTGATTCTTTAACAGATGTTAGCCAACGGATTCAACAACATCTCGATATCAATTCCTAAATCACTTTGCTCCTTTCACAGGTAGGTCTTTAATGAAATATCTTGCCTTAAAAATACCACAATGCTCTGTATAAAGTTTGTTTTCTGTTCATTTATTCAAGATACATTTATCAAGTAATGACTGCGATCTAGGCATTTCGATTACTGCCAGGGAAACAAGAGCAAACAAAAAAGACCCGTCCATGCCCTGACAGCAATCAGCCTGAGAGTAAAGTAATAGAGTTAAATAAACTTTAACTGCTATGTTCAAGTATAGTTGTTTGAAATGGTGACTTTTATACCCTTCAGCACTGCAGAGTTCACAGGTCATTAATCTGGCCAAGTGAAAAGAACATTCTGTTCCTGTGGAAAAGTTCTCTGAGCCCTGAGGAACACGTCAGCAGCATTTAGACAGGGCTGTTGGTGGATGAACAAGTAGAACTGCAACAGTTTGTCCAGTCTGCAGTCCAGACCCTGCTTCCCCTCCCACCTGGAGTTTGGTGGGCTGTTAAGGGTGGGTGGCTTGGAGGAAGGGAGCAGAGTATAAGGAGAGAAGGATCAGAAGCATACACAGTGGAAAAGAAAGTTATGTAAGAATGTGTGGAGGATAAAAAAGAGTAGGTGATACAAGTTGAACTGTGCCTTCTGGTGCATGAATAAATATCTGTCCATTCCTTTATTGTCAGCACTTATTTTGAGTTCTGGGAAAGATGCCTCCCTCTGAATGATTCAGTGACTTTCTTTCAAATGATCTTCCAAACTTTGAACAAAAACACTACTGACTAGAGACCCAGAAAACTAATTTCATGCCATCCTGACTTAATTTGGGCAGAGAATGATTCCATATAAAATGTCATGTTATATTTATGTCCTATCTCTTAGCTAAAACAATTCAGCTTAGATTTTACTTGCATACTTGGCTAACAAGAAAATAATATTTGATTGCAAAACAAGGAAAAGAAAATAAAAATGCAAATTCAAATGAGTGGAAACTATGCATTTTCAAACAATGAAAATAATTATGTGTACAACTTTATAAGCTAGTCTTCAAACAATGTGGGCAGCAACTGATGTAAAGTATTTCTATCAGTAAACAAAAGGTCTCTTTCAATTTATGAAGACAGTATCATATGTAATTTACATTTCTTACTAAATAACAATAAACATGTTTCAAAAAGCATATTTCATCAAGAAACCTAAGTGGCCAGTGTTAAGAGTGAACTTTGAACATCTTACTGAATAAAAAAAAAAATTTAGAAAGCTCTACTTAAAATTATTTGAAAGCCAGGAGGAAAGGCTTAGAGGACTGGCTGAGTCTGTGACACCCAGCCACCAGTTAGGACAGCTTCCCAAAGCCCCCCTGCTGGACATCAAGTCACACTGTCGCAGAAAATCTGTCCATTTTTCCATCATAAACACTAAAGTCCTCATGTTGTCCTTCATGGTCCTACAACTGGGTCTTGCTTTTACCTCATCCCCTACAATTCTGTCCTTAACCACTGTCCTCCAGCCATGCTGGCTGCAGGTTGCTGCCAGACCACAGCCAGACACTCTGCCCCTCAGGGCTCTGCAGTTATGTTGCCTTTGATTCCAATCCTGGTCTCTCAGGCTTCTACATGGCTCCTCCTTCCTCCATGTCTACTCAAGTGAGGCCACTCTGATAACCTATTTAAAATTAAAACCCACCTTGCACATTCATAACCTCCTCCCCTGCCTTATCACTGCTTTATTTCTCATCATAACACTTTTCATGAGGGCTAAAATGGCTAGTATTTTTGTGTTTTCCCCACTCTTTTGTGCTTGGCACAAGTAAGTGCTCAATAAACATTTGCTGAATGAATAAATGTTCGTATCCATAAATGGGGCTGCCAGCATAGATAGAGGTCTTAGTTAATTATTGAGTGAGTAAAATGCAGCCCTACCAAAACTCACATCTTCAAGCACTGCACTGATTGATAGAGCCTGGGGTCTCTCAAAAGCAGAGCCTGAGACAAAGGCACACATGCAGGTGGTCTATTTGCAAAGTGATACCAGGCATCAGGAATGAGGGACAAAGAGGAGTAGGGTGACCACGAGTTAGAGAAATGGAGGGAAGTCAATAATACATAGGGACTAACTGATAAAAGAGAAAATACGCTCAGAGCAAGCAGCGTTAACAGGCAAGCAAGGGTAGGTAGTATTCAGGAGTGAGGCCAGTAAACTTTGTTGGGGCAGGGAGGGGGTGGGGTTGATGTATGCAGTGTCACACAGAGCTGGGTGGGGCAGTAGGGCTGATGGGTTCTAACCTTGCTGCAGAATCTCTGATTTCAGGGCCAGAGTAATTGCTTAGAAAGGCTTGTTGGTCAGGGCTGGCTGGCTTCCTGGGCATGTAATCCATGCAGCTGCACGGGGCTGCATTTGGTTTAATGCTCTGTGTTAAAGTTCTTAATATTTTGATTTTGAACTTGCGTTTTGTAGTTAACTCTGATGGGACCATGAAGCATGGGTATCAACAAAGGAGAAACCTGGGCGGCGGGCGTGCAAGCAGTTGTAGTGCTCGCACGTGAGGGCTCAGATTCACGGGCATGGGCGCGGCTTGCAGCAGGCACTCAGAGCAGTCTTGGACAGTCTGGGGCGCACAGGGCCCGAGGGGGCAGCAGGCTGGGACGTGAGCCGACATTGGCAATGGAAACAGCGATAGCAGCAGTAGCAACTGCCACAGGAGAGAGAAGGGGCTTTGTAAGGAGGCGGCACCAGGCCCAGCGATGGAAAGCCAGCTTGTCTGTCTGGCACCAGAGCCTATCCTTGCCTATCTGCACAAATATTAACTCTCCCTCTGGCCAGAGTGCTGGGATCATAATTGCCTGAACTAATTGCCAGGCAGTAAATTTTGTCAGTAAATTATTACAAAAAAGAAATGTATACACAGACATGGAAGAAAAGCACAACAGGGAATTATTAGAATTCTTCAAAGAGTTTAGAAACTTCTATTTCAAAAACTGCTGCAATAATGCAAAGCAAATCTATAGACTTAGAAATGGAAATAAAATTTTAAAATTGTCAAATTCAATGAGAAAGATTCTATTTTCATACGAAGCTTTGGCTGAACCAAATATTAACAAAGAACAATTTTTTCATTTAGTTTTGTTCTTGTAATTGAAGATACAAAATAAATTAATAAATGTTTTAATGCTATATAGATCATAAAGCCTCTTTTTGGCTTCCTTTACAACTTCCATAAGTTTCAGGAAATTCCAGAGAAAAAATTAAAATGTCATTGTATAAATTTACATTTAAAGCTAAATTTAAACTTAAACAAGACTGGTGTAAAGTGAAACTATTTTTTTTTTTTAGAAAAATCATTCTAAGAATCATTAGTTCTAGGTGTACTAAACTTTCTATCAAAATAATTCATCAAAAATGTATCCTATTGTTATAACATCCTGCAAAATACTCTTAGTAGCTCTAGTTAACAGCTGCATCAGCACAAAGGTCTTTCCCAAAACTACAAATAATAAAAAATTATTTGCAATCACTTTTAAATATTTTCATGGAAGAGTATAAACTTTACTGATCTAGTAAATGAATTTTCAGAATATTGAGCCAGAAAAATATGATCAACATATCACATTAACATAGTATTATATTAATATATAAACTGATGCCACTAGAAAAATTTTTGCAATTTGTAAGTTTATGTTGTTAATCATGCATAACTTTTGTTCTAAATCTTCACCTGAAAATATCTTTATTAATTTTAGAGAGAGAGGGAGGGAGAGAGAGAAGCACAATTGGTTGCCTCACATGTATGCCCCAACCAGGGATCAAACCCACCATCTGGGTATGTGACCTGACTGGGAATTGAACCTGCCATTTTGGTGTACAGGACAATGCTCCAACCAACTCAGCTACCTGGCCAGGGCTTGTGTATAACTTTTATTCCTATTATATTTTACAAATAAAATGTCTAAAGTAGAGAGCTTTATATTTTGGTACCTTTAATGACACTTTCCCTCCTTTTTGAACAAAGGGACCACATTTTTATTTTGCACTGGAGCACGACGTACACAGCTGGCCCTGATGATAGTTACTCGAACCATCACCATTTAAATCTGGACATTTAAAACAAAAGAAGATCCTTTCACCAGGAAAAATTATTTGTAATGTGACATATGAAAAGAACCAGCATCTGGCAGTGGGCTTTTCTGATTGCCTTTTCTGTGGGACACGGCGACTAGCTGACAAGACACAGGAGGAAATGTTTCCCCTTTAATACATGTCTTACACAGCCAAACTCAAGATACTGTGAAGAAAAAAATAAAACAGGTAGTGGAATTTGAGAATGCACTGGATATGTCCCCACCTATAAAAACTTTGTTATACTGGCAAGGCTAGGGTTAAATACATAAAGCATTAAAAAAAAAAACCCAAACAGATGAAATGGCATACTAGAAAACTAAATTAAATGTAAACCAAGTGGCAGATATATATTACAGATAATAAGGACTGGTAAGAGAGTAGCCAGTGTTTTAAATTTAAAAAGAGCTTCTGAGATCTAAGATTCCAAGGTTGTTTTTTTTGTTTGTTTGTTTGTTTGGTTGGTTTTTTTACAAAGATGGAAAGGAGCTGGTAGCTGGCCCAGAAGAAAGGGACACAAACTGTTATTTTCCCCAAATATTAAAATGCTAGCCAGTTGCCCACAACCATTGCTCTCTTATTATGTCAACATGTAGAAAAAATGGTTGAAAGGCAAACTGCAAGTTAGAGTTTTTGGTCTGCCACTAACTATACACAACCCTGAGAAATTTAGCCTTTCTTTTTCCTAATCCAAAAACTAAAGAAATTGTATGTAATCTTCTCACTCGTAGGATTTTGTAGAGATAACAGATGTGAAAATGCTTTGGAAAAATAAATAGTAGTCAGAGCTTTAAACTATATATTCCAGAAGATCTGTTTTATGTAATAATAATAATAATAATTAATAATAATAATAAAAGAATGGGTTTCCTGAGATTTGAGAAAGACTGCAGTTTCCCTGGAGTGCTCATCAAGAATAAGCACCATCTCCTTCAGTATTCCTGAAAAACCTTCTATCAACTGCTGACTAGCAAACACACAATAATTACTGAGCTGTCCTTAAATCTTTCTTAAACTGATCATAGGCCTGATCAACAACTTAGGACATAGGATTGGCTGACCAATGGAAAGCTGCAGTAATGAACAAAATCTGGATTAGAGTCCAAAATAAATACTGGATCATTTAAAAATAGCTGCATGATTTCGTAAACTCTAAACAAACACAAAAAACTCTTGAAGTTATTTGGGTAAATTGTGATAAACACGGTAAAAAATTTGAAAATCAGACATGAACTTTCCCAGAGTTCTCTCTAAGTATGTAGCAAAGTATTTAGCTAAATATTCCACTTCTAGACAATGTGTGGAATTGAAGTGGAACTGTGCAAACGATCGGTTTCTGGGTCCCAGTTATGTAACCTTGTGTATACTTACATACCTTCGGTTTAATTGTTTGTACAACGGGATAATTTCTACCCTGCCTATAGCATGGTGCTTTAAAAGGACCAAGTGGGAAAATGTCTTACACTATGAGGATCTTTACAGTGAGACACATTTCACTACCTATGTCCTATGTTCTAGAGCCTGGTCTATGTTCTGGAGCTTGGTTTGAAAAGAGCCGGAGGTGGTGTGCAGAAGGGAATCTAAAAAATTCTTTCTTTAAGACCACACTCAATAATAAAAGGATAAAATTGTCTTTAGTAGACTTTGTTAGAAATTAGGCAAAAAAGAACTGAAATTACTGAACTGGTCATCTTTAAGTAACTAACTCCTAGTCTCTAGGAATCTATATCTGTCCAGCCAGAAACTAAGAAGTGTTATGATGCATAAGCGAAACAGATTTATAGCAAATATGTTAATATATTCATTCAAATAAAATGTCTCCCTCAAAATAACCACACTTACTGCCTTTTTAAAAATAGACACATTAATTCTAACACACCCCTCCCTAGTGTGAAACATTTTTAGATTTGCTTCACATTTTGTTTGTAAACTAAAATGATATTCAGGATTGTTCCCTGCATATTTTTGGTTCCTGCCAAAAATCAAATCTGTCTTTAAAGGCTGACTGACTTTTTGCTATCATTGTATCTTCAGTCACAAAAGAACGTATTCAAGCTGCTCTAGCAATGGCAGTCTCAATGTATAGTGTTATTTATTGTTGTGTAGGTAACTTCCTTGAAGTGACTAAGCTTCAGTTTGTGTCCTGTTACATCAAGTTATTCTTCATGCATTTGTGTTCTTAGGTGTGCACATCCGTATCTGTGTGTATGTATCTGCCAATTGCGGTGCGCAGTCTTCAGTGTTGTTAGAGTGCTCCTGCTTTACCTGGAGTGGCTGCTAGAAGTTTGACTATCTTTAATCAGTACTTTATTAGAGTAAAAAAAGAATAATAATAAGGGAGGTGCCCCAGGAAACATTTTGGGAAGAGAATGCCTAGTCCTAGTGAGGTAATTGGTCTTTATCTCTTTGCTCTGTTTTTATTTTCCTCATACCACTGATAAGTTATCTTGTTTTATTTGTTCTGTGTTTGTCCTTTTTCTCCTTGCTAGACTCTAAGTCCCATATAAACGGGGCCGGCAGGGTCCAAGGCCTAGAACAACTAAACACTTGATACTTTCGAAATACAAGGAAGGAGGGAGGAAAGAAGTGAAGAAAGAGGAAGGGTTCTCACATCTGGGCTGCAGTTTTATTCATTTCTTTGTGGGGTTAGCTGGTGGTTCAATCCACACTGGATCTAAAACAAGAGGGAGCCAAGGATAATTTAGCCACACTTTTGCCCCTGACCCCCTCCAGCCACAACCAATAATCTCTGCCAGTTCCTGCCCACCTCATTCTTCAATAAGTCTTCTCAGTCTTAAAGTACTATGCAAATGAGTGTACTATACTCGCATGGTATAGACGTACTATAACAAGCCAAAGATTTCAGCCATTGTTACCATTTCTGAGTAGAAATTATGGAGTTGCCTCAGTAACCCAGAGGTTTGAGCGTTTTATTTGGGGCAGGTGTTACAGTAGCAGATGAAAGGCACTATGGCATCTGCCTCTCTCTCCTTCCCCCACTAAGGATCGAAGTGTTACTGGACAGGGACTGGGCCAGAGTGGGTCTGCCTCGCGCCAGCCTGTAGTGTGTGGCTTCCTGACTTCGTGTAGGAAAGATTTCACAAAATGAGTCCAGGTGATTTTGAGAGTACGTTTATTAAAGCTGGGGACAGTGAAACAAGGAAGGGCCTAGGCTAGACGAAGCAACAGGAGAAAGCTTAGGTGGGGCTGCTTTGGCTCCACAGAAACATTGTGGGAAAGAAGTGAGCCAAGGTGGGCTGCTGACAGCTCACTGAAAGTCAGAGAAAAGAGGGCCTTGGGGACAGGTTTAGGGAGTGAGCCCAGGATGAGCTGCCACTGCCACTGCCCATTGCTCCCCTGGTTGCAAGTCTCTCAGGGACCTTTGAGTTTAGGGGATGTGTGCTTTCAGGGGAAGAAAAGGGATAAGGGAAAGGCACAGGCTTGTTCCCTGGAGGCAGAGTGTGCTGCATGCTCTGTTTTGAGGGTTTTTAAAGGCTGGGGGTTTTATTCATCAGCTTTGCCAGGTGTGCCATTTCAGGATCATGGTCTCCATTGACTGATCAGTGCCAGGGCGTGATTAGTCATCGCAGCTGATCTTGGCACCAGCGCCTGGTTTTGCTGCTTTTCTGGACCTAGAGATGAAATATGACTGAGGCCCAGATGTTATCTCTTGAGAGGAAAGGTCAGGGGATCTAAACCCCATGACCAAAGGTATGCCAGGGAATGAAAGGCCACCCTGAGGTCCGCTGCCAGTTTTGCCCCTTGTTAGGCACCCTGGCTTTCTGCCCTGGTGACCTTCTGTATTTGGCTGTACATTGCTCGGCCAGTTTGTTCGGCTCTCTGTCTCAGTTTCCCCATTCCACTTGCCAAGGAACTTTCCTAGCTTCTTACTATTCCATCTCAAGGGCTCCTACTCCCCTCCACCAAGGTCAGAAGTCATCCAAAAGGACTATTTTGTCTGGTCCTCACATTGACTGAAGTCTAAATTGTAGACTTTAGATATTGTCTCCAGGTGAGCTTATACTTGTTGGCTTTTTGGAGGTGGGGGTTGTGTTAAGAGAAATGATTTGTTAAATGTAAACATTTAAAATAAATTTAAGCCTGTTTGGACATTTCTTCATTTTTAGAGATATTGGGAACCTCAAGAACTGAAACTAGCTTGGGCATTCTCAACCTTTTAAAAGTCCTAAATACAATAAAGAACTCTGGCATCTGGTTATTTGACCTTGAATATATTTCTATACTTTGGAAACCTAGTTTAATCATTTGTAAAATGGGATAATAATTTCTGCCCTGCCTACTGCATGATGCTATTCCAATGACCAAATATGTAAATGCCTTAGAAACCGCGACACCAGGGGTGGGGTCTAGTGCCCCCATGGGCCATCTATGTCACCTTGGCCAAGTTGATAACCCACAATGTAGAAAGAAGGGTGTCAACCCAGACTTGTTTTTAATCCCTGCCAGCTATCAAATTCTATGATATTAAAAATAAAGTTTAAAAATAAAAGTAAGGAGGTTATGACCACTTCTGTTTCACCTTTAGTAGCTGCTGCAGTGTTTACAACAGCGGGGCTAACATAAACTGGTCTTTTTGAATTATACTTTTATTATATGGAATTGAGAGTTTACCATTAATAGACTCCAGGAAGCCGAACAGAGGGTGGAGCTGAAAGGAAAGCAGCAGCAGGTTTATTTAGAAAAAGCATTTTTGCAAGTCTGTGGCTAAACAAATCTAGCAATCTGCTGGTGACTACTCTTAACAGTCTTCAGAACTAATCAGCTGCAGCCGATCTGTAATTCAGAGCATGTGACACAAAGGAAATGAAAGCTGAAACGGGATAAAGAAAGAAGGTCAGAGAAACCGTGGATTTAGTCTATACATGCTTTGCAAATAAGCAACGAAGAAAAAAGTAATGTTTGATAATGAGTTTGATGAGTTAGGAATGTCTGCTTTGAGTTTGATAATGACAGAATAAAGGAAGAGATAAAAGTATTTCTAAAGATGAAATTCTAAAATTACTCCATCCTTACCAAAACTTTTTAAAAAAGATTTTATTTATTTTTAGACAGAGGGGAAGAAAGGCAGAAAGAGGAAGAGAAACATCAATGTGTGGTTGCCTCTCACATGCCTCCTACTGGGGACCTGGCCTATAACCCAGGCATGTGTCTTGACTGGGAATTGAACCCATGACCCTTTAGTTCACAGGCTGGTGCTCAATCCACTGAGCCATACCAGCCAAGACTCAAAACTTCTTTAAGTAAATAATTTCACCAGTTTCTCTCAAATAGACATAAACTCAGTTTTCCTGGATTCTCAACCTTTGCTCACTCTTACAGCCTCTTCCTCAGCACTTTTGCTATCTCAAAAGCCACTGTTAATGTCAGTTCACAAGACCTTCCTTAGCCATGGTTTTGTCTTAATTCACTAGTTCTTCACCGATCAATGTTGTTATTAATGTGTGTGTGTGTGTGTGTGTGTGTATGCAGAACACACAAAAAGAGTACTCCAGGCAATTGTATTGGTACAGAATTGTTTAATTTATGATAGATTCCTGATCTTAATATCAGTTATGTTTCAGAAAAGGTGTATTCTGTCATGCTGTGATGTAGTTCGTATAAGTAATCTTCCTTTTTATCAGTAATGTCCAGAAGCCAATGACCTTATCTCTAAAGAAAAAAAGGAAAAGAAAAATCAGATTGCCCCACCTACTGCTCATTCTATAGATTCATTCTAATGATAGATCCAAGGCTGGATTCCACGGAGACTCACTTGAGATCACTTGTCCCTGTATATCCACCATTGTCTGCACATAAAACTTTGCATATCGGAGGGCAGTGGGCTAAGTTCCAACCACAAGTATGTTCTGTTTAAATCAGTATTTTAAATATTGTTGAAAAGACATTAAAAAATGTAGACACTTAAAAAGGCCTGATTTCTGGCTTCTCTTATAAAATTGGGAAATCTGGCAACAATGGACACCCTATATTCCTTCTGTTCTCTCCTCCCACCCCCACCACCCTCTCTCTGTTCCTGCCTCCCTCCCATTCTCCACTTAAAAACCCTAGTCCACTTCATTCATTTAGATTTCCTGCCTGGCCCCACAGGGACAAGAGTTTTCTACCCCAGATCACAACAGTGGTAGTATGTTAGTTTGGATTTCCTTTATTTACAGTACATTTTAAAAGGTTTTCCTGCTTCTGAGTTTTTGTCTTACTGTCAGTAAAGGGGTGGATAAAAGAAGGTTTACAGTTGTCAGTACACGAAACAGAGTTTATTCTTGTTTCATTATTTATTATCGTATTGTTTTCCATATGAACAACTGTAAACCTACTTTTGCCCACCCCTGTATAATATAACTGCCTTAATGGTAAAAAACCAAAAAGATACTGTTTAAAAACATGTATCAGTGGTATAAATAGAGAAGTTACAGAGCGTGAAGGCAGTAGAAAAACTGTGAATGGAAAAAAATGCAAATTAAGGAAAAAGGAAATTTCACCAACAGACTCAGAAATCCAACACTCATTAAAATGAATCTGAAATTTAAGAGAACCTGAACCTCTAAGCTTTTAACCTGGAGGAACTAATTTTATGGCAAACCCTCAAAATAAACTAGTTCAAAAAATGTGCAGTCATACAGCTGTGTGTCACACCTACAGACTGGTTAGTGGGCTGTAACTGCCCAGTGAAATCCCTGGTTGCATGTCAGGAATTCCTAAACGTAGAATCACCTTGGAAGCTTAAAAAAAAAAAAAAATACTGATGTCAGAATCCACTCCAAGGATTTAGGATTTCATTGAATGCTGGGATTTTTAAGAGTTCCCCAGGTGCTTCTAAAATGTGACAAAATTCAGAAGCACTGCTGTAGACATTTCTTTGGCTATCATTAATTATCGGGTTGGCCAAAGAGTTCATCTGTTTTTTTCTGTAAAATGGGTTTAGTAGTGCTTAGTTTTCTTTAACTTCATTTGAAACAATTTTGTTAGATTATTGAGATTATAATATTATTATATTAGAGTATTGTGACAGCTATCATATCAGTGAGCATTTTAAAAACTTATCAAAATTGGTGACTTTTTGTGTAGCCATCTTAATAAGGAAGATGGAAGAAAATATGCAACATTTTCTACATATTTTGCTTTATTATTTCAAGAAAGGTAAAATTGGAACTGAAAAGCAAGAAAAAAAAGATTTGTGCAGCGTATGCAAAAGGTGCTGTGACAGATTGAATGTATCAAAAGCGGTTCGCAAAGTTTCGTGCTGGAGATTTCTTGCTGGACGGTGCTCCACAGTCGGGTAGACCAGTTGAAGGTGATAGTGATCAAGTCAAGACATTAATTGAGAACTATCAACATTGTACAACATAGGAGATAGGCAAATGTGGAGAGCAGGATCAATAAAATGGCACTGGTCTGGTCAAGATAGCATAAAGTATATAAAACAAATTGGAGTCACTCATGTCAATCATGATGGCTGCCAGCCACTTTGGTTCAAGAGGGAAACTATCTAAGTCATGCTAGACACAGCTGGCAAGGAGACTCACCTAGGATGAGATGAAGATGCACACGTGGTCGAACAGCTGTGCCTGCACAGTGGGACCACTCATAAGAAGGCTCCTGGGGAAATTCTCCACTTGCCAGCAGGGGTGCCAAGACATTTATCAAGAGACCCAGAGGGGTGGAGTACACTACCCTCAAGGGCATAACTGAGGCAGGCTCCAGACCACTGCTGAGACAGCCAAGCCTTGCACACCAGAGTGCTGCTCCATGCCCCACTGATTTCCCTTGGCATCGCTGCTGGAGGCTCTGCCTTGCTGCCCACCCGGCTCCAGAGACCCTTCCTTGCAAGATGCCTACGGTTGCCCACCGTGCTGTCTCCCAGACCCACAAACTGAGACTCTGGGACTCAAGTTCGTTATCCCCCAAATCTCTGGTGTAATGTTATTACAGATTGTTTCTGAGTGATTAGTATTGTTATTAGGTTAGCATAGATTTGTATTAAATCTGCATTAATAAAATCTGAGAGAACCTGCATTAATAAAGTCTGAGTGAATAGCATAGTTACCTGTGTTGGCTCCATTATTTCTCAGTGCCAGTGTCACCTGTAGGACTGGTGGTGGGTGGTACAGGCAGCTCAGTGCTTTCGGTTCTTCAGGCCGGGTCAGATGTTGGGAGTGAAGACAAAAGTTGGCTTATCAGAAAGACTGTATCAGGAACACACACTTGGTACACCGATATTCTCAAAATATCCAAAGTCAATAAAGTTACTAGTGAAAATGAAAAATGTGTCCTTTATTTTATGGAAAAAACTAAATGGACTTTTTTGCCAACCCAATATTAGGGCTATTGCCTCAAAGCCACTGGTAATTCCTGAGAGTGAAACAAATCCTCTGCATATCCCCAAAGCTGGAGGGAGAAGGTCGGGGAGCAACTTCTCCAAGGTGCTGGGAGTCACTAAACTAAGGGTTTCAGGTAAGAGCAGTCCAGGGGGCAAGTCTTCTTACCCCAAAGGAAAATGTCATCTGATTCATGTCATCTGATTCACTTGTGTAGAAGGGAGCTTCACAAGTTCATTCCTGAACTGAGCCTCGATAGCCTCATTTGTAAAATGGAGACAATAATTCCCTTTGAAGGTTGTTCTAGAGATTAAATGAGATAATGTACATGAAGCAATAGCTGGTTAATAAAAGGTAACTACTTTTTAATCTAATACTCAATGATTATAGTTTTTCCTGAAAGCCATAGCCGACACTGTTTGCGAATATTAATCTCTCTCCTCTTTTACATTACACAGCACTCCGATTTCAAATGCTTTATTTCATGTTGTTCTAGAATTATTCAGTGAATGTGGTCCCACTGGATAGACAAGAATTATTTGAAAAGGAAATTAAATAGACTATTTATCAACAATGATAAAACTTTCTTGTTTCTCACAGAATTTAATACAATGTGTTGAGAGACTTGAACCTAAAACTGTCAGAAGAAACTGGCCAAAAATTTCAAAATGATATACAGAAAAATCAGTGGTTTAGCAGCTGAAGAGTGGGTTATGAAATATCATTTTTTAAATGTAGAATACCATACTTTGTTTTACTTTTTTTATTGCAGCTATAACAAATTTCACAAACTTGGTGGCTTGAACAATGTAAACTATCTTATAGTTTTCTGTGTTATGAAAGGTAAGAGAATATGCCTCCCCAAATACACCACTTTAGTATATTGATGATTTTGAGCTGCAGGCACTTGAAAAACAGCAAATGCAGCAAGAGGATTTCTCTGAACTCCCCTTATCGGCCTAAAGACAGAAACTCCGAAAGGAACCCAATTGTTATAAATCCCTTCCCAGGAGTTTCATCAGCCAGGGGAGATCGAGTCTTATCATTGGAAAGGAGATTAGATGTCAACATCATGTCCAAACAAACTTTGTCACAATCACACCTCCTATCTATTCTTCTAAAGACCTATTCACCTCTCATAAACATCATTTACTCTCCTTAAGAGGTATATATCCCTCATTCTCCTTCCTTATTAAGATGGTGCTTAATCCTGAATTCCAAAGCTACTTCTTGAGTTACTCACATTCCCTGGTTATCTCCCATGTATCCAGGAGGCACACATGTTAATAAACTTCTGTTTGTTTTGCCCTTGTTACTGTGTCTTTTATTACTGGAGTTGGGGGAGGGACTCAGTCAAGAGCTCATAAAGGTTGAGGAAAACTTATTTTTCCTCCCCTACAGTTAGAAATATGACATGGATCTCATTAGGCAAAGAGCAAAGTGCTGGCAGGGTATATTGCTTTCTGGGTGCTCAAGGGGAGAATCCCTTGTCTTTTCCAGCCTCTAGAGTCTGCTTCCCTTGACTCTCAGCTGCCCCCTCCTTCTTCAAAGCTAGAGAGGTGAAGCAGAGCCCCTCCTCATGCTGCCAACTCTCTTCTCCACAGTCATTTCTGACTCGACTCTCCTGTTTCTCTTCCTCTTTTAAAGATGCCTGTGATTAAATGGGCCCACTTGGCTACTCCCTAGCCACCTTAAACCAGGGTGCTCTCCCTAGTTTAAGGTTAACTGATTAGCAACTTACTCCATCTGCTCCCTAACTTCCCTTTGCCATGTGACAGAACATATTCACCCAGCAAAAGCTACAGAAAGGCAAACTAGACTGCAAATTTACTTATAATACATGATCATCTTATCTTTCAACTCAGTCAAAACTGTTATCTCAATTCCAGGAATTAGGATGTGAACCTCTTCTGGAGCTGTTATCCTGCCTATTCCATTTTAAGCAGCCTCTGAGAAGCTCTTTAGGATTAAGAGTTTGTAAAGAAGTAGGGCCTGACATAAGACAGATTAAGATAATAATAACTGATAAGTTGTGCACGCACAAGGTAATCATGGCTCCACTCCTCCATACCAGATCCACCGCAGACATTGCTCATTAGTACAGCATAATTGTAACCTTAGGGTCCTTATCCACACAGCTCATTAGATGGCCACTGGTTTAATCAATCAGACTTGGCTAGCACACTGAAATTGACTTTTCGCCCTAAATCAGAACAATTGTAATGGTAAGAAGCTTTCTCTGAGGGCCTTTTTTTTGGCATCAGGTGATGATCTGATGATTTTAAATTCGCAGACATAAGGAATCTAAAGAACAACATAAATGAACGAACAAAACAGAATCAAACTCATAGATACAGAGAACAGAATGATGGCTGCCAGAGGGAAGGGGAGTTGGGAGAGTGAGTGAAAAGGTGAAGGAATTCAGAAGTACACATTTGTAGTTACAAAATAGTCATGGGATGTGAAGTACAAGCATAGGAAGTATAGTCCCTAATATTCTAATAATCATGTATGACACCATTTGGGTACTGGAAATATCAGAGGGAACATTTTGTAAAGTATATGATTGTCTAATCACTATGCTGTACCCCTGAAAGTAATATAAAATAATATTGAATGTAACGTGTAATTGAAAAAAATGAAAATAAAAGGAATCCCAGCTGAGCTACATAAAGAGCTCATAATAAGACAGTAAAATAAGTGAAATGAATTCAATCTTGACAGAAATCAGTGTCTGTACAATTCCTTGTAGAGAATCCATGCAGTAATTAAGAAAATCTGCATTTCTTTCTGGTCCCACCCACACAACACAAAGCCTTCTCTTGAGATCTAGTATCATGCATCTTTCTTCCTGTGAGAATATTTTGCTTAAAGATTTGAATATATGCTTATATGTAGGTATTTAACATTTTATATTATTTTAGAATAAAACACTGTAGTGTTTTACAAGTACAGTATAAAAGTAATCCATGATCATGGTAGAGAATTTAGAAAAATCAAAGAAGAAACAAGGAAGAAAAGCCACACATAATTCTATTCATCAAAAGTAAATTTTGGTGCTTATTCTACCAGATGTGTTTACATTCACTCATTTATTCAACATATTTTTATTACGTCTGCCAGGAACTATTCCAGGCTTTGAGGGTACAGCATGAATAAAACAGACAAAAATCAATGCTCCCAGTGAGCTTAGTTATGTACAAAAAAAATACACTTTTGAAATCAAAATGATACTATTTTTCACATTGTAACTGGCTTTTTCTATGCGGTCGTTTTTGTTTTTGTTTTCAAGATTTTACTTATTTATTTTTAGAAATAAGGGAAGGGAGGGAGAAAGAGAGGGAGAGAAGAAACATCAATGTGTGGTTGCCTCTCATATGCCCCCCACTTGGGACCTGACCCACAGCCCAGGCATGTGTCCTGACTGGGAAGTGAACCAGCAACCCTTAGGTTTACATCCGGCGCTCAGTCCACTGAACCACACCAGTCAGGACTATATGGTCTTTTTTTTTTTTTTTAGCTATCCCCCTAACATTGTCAGCCTTTTTTAGTTTTCCTGGTAGTCTTGACTGAACTGAGACCTAAGTCACAGTAAGTATGGATTACTACCTAATTGGCAGTCCAGTCTGACTCCTAGCTCCACAGTGTAATGCTGTGATTAGGATGCTGTGAATTCCTTAGACCCCACAAAGCTACTTAGTTAAGGAATTGAAGAGAACATTCTATCTTTTTCCAGTCATCTACTGCTTCCTAATGTGTCCCCTTAAAACTTAGCGGCTTAAAATAACAACATTTTATTATTAGTAACTCCCACAATTCTGAAGTTTTTCTCAGCTCAGAGGGACAATTCTCAGAGTTTTTCCCCGTTCCGTCTGACAGCGTTTGGTACTGGAGTCATCTCAAAGGTTTCTTCACTTACACGGCCCATTGATTCTGGCCATTGGCTGGAACGTCAGCCAAAGTCGTCGCCGGAACACCCACCAAGCGCCTCCCTATGTAGCCTGGACATCCTCACAACATGGTGGTTAAGTTTACTGCTAAAGCATCCTCCAAATCAGAAACTACAACTTCTCTTAGACCTAGCCGTGGAAGTCCCATAGGGCACCGCCACTGTAGGAACAGGCTCAACGTATTCCAGGAGAGGAAACAGGCATCTCCTGATAGGAGGACACCAACGTCACACGGTGAGGAGTGGGCTCTTTCGTGGTGACCGTCTCTGGGATGTGCAGTCTTCCTCCAGTCTTGGCCTCCTCACACCTTTAATCTGTATGGTTAAAATCAGAAACAGCAGACTTTCTGGGGCCACTGTAAAATGGAGAGAAAAATCCTGTTACTATCAGTTGTCTCTTAAAATAATGACTTAAAGATTCAGTTTAGTAAAAAAGAACTGACAATGAAATAACCAACTATTCTGATTTTCCCTATGTTTATCCCAGGGATTCACATTTCAAACTGTTAGTTGATGATAAAAAAATTTGATCAGTTTTTTTTTCCCTTTACTTTGCAAAACTGCCCCTGAGAAAGTGACACATAATACTATGTATAAAGCATTAATTTTGGCATCCATGACTATTAAAATATAACGTAGGTTAATCAGTGCTTAAATGTAATGCTAAGAAGGCTGTTAAGTAGGTCCCAGACATCTGCAGAATATCTGTGTACATCACTGGGAAGGGGTAAACACATTAAAAAGCCAAATAAGAATTTAGAGGAATTATTTAATAAATACTTGCTGAAACAAATCAACAGTTTATTCTTTCATTTCAACACAATGAGCACTTATATATCTGATACAAATACTAAATACTCACGGTATAATAGCTCTTTAGGCTATCTATAAAGTAATATTAAAATGGTTGATACTCCATATCACTTTACCAGCACAAGTAAAACTGTATTATAGTAAATACCACATGAAGAAGGATTCTGTGAAGCAGATGTATAAATACCATAGTGAAATCCCCACAACAGGATGCTACTGATCTGATCACAAACACTCTACCTGTTGTACAGAAAATACATTTTCACGTCTCTTTTTTAAAAAAGAGTTATTTTACGGGCTCACAATTGTTTTCCATTAAAGGGACAGTCAAGCTGATACAGTAGCTGAAAGCCATACGAGGACACACAGGACAAAGTTCTTTTGTCCTGACATCAGAAAAGTACCTTCCTTGGTTGTACTAAGTTCTCAAATCCTCACTCAAGCATTTAATATAAAGAAGGAAACATTTCCCTCCTTCTGAGTTCAACCCTGTCTCCTTAGAAAATTCACCACAAAGAAACAAATGTTCATTGTTTCTTTCAGACCTGTTTTCTGACCATGAGTTCATTAACACTAAAGTTCTGGTTTTAAATATTTTAATATTCTTTAGAGTTCAATATATGAGAATGACTACCACAGTTTCTAACAACATCATACATTAATTAATAAAATCAACCTAAGAAATCTGAGACTCTGCTGCACGATGTGCTCACCTTTGTTGACTTAATATGTCCTTCATTTAAGCAATAAAGAAACTGTAGAACAGACAGAGGACTATCACAAACCAGCAAAGGAAAGTCCTGTTTCGTTCTCTGTTTTTTGTTTCTCAGGTTTGGTCTTACTGTAGAAAAGGGAAGCTCTCCCTTGTATCGGGAGCCTGCTCAGCGGTACTATGCTGAAACGAAAATGGCCCTGGCAAAACCATATTTTCCTGAAATCACAGGTTTTCTCCCACTGCTAGAGATGGTTTAGAGTACTTGTATCATCCAGGTATTTTCCAGAAAATTTGATTTTCTTCCTGAGTCAATATTTAAACAGGGAGAGGAAATGATGGAAAAGTTTTCTTCTTGTTTTCAAGATAGACTCATCACCTGCAAGGGTCCAGGAGTGGGGATTGGATGTATTTGTGAGCTTTTTCAGGTCTTTACTGGATATTTTTCTTATTATTTACAATTTAGGATTTTAAATAATCTAGAATGATATAGCTTATGTAGCTTGGGATTTTTGCCTTAACTACCATAGTGTTTCAAACTGTCTTTCTCCAGATACTGCAAATGTGTAAACTGTATGATAATTACTTGTGAACCACTCCTCTTGTTTAAGTTTTATACACATGATCTTCGACCTTCTTAGGTCAAAGAAGTGTAAGAGTCAAGTAGTAAAAAGCTATCATCCCATTTAATGATATAAAATTGTGGAGAAGAAAAAATAGTAGTTATAATTGTCTGATTCATTCCCAGTTTCCAAAATCTGTTGTAAGAACTGAGGTTTCATTTCATAGGCATTGAATATATGTATCTAGAAAATCAACTTACATAAGCCGAGTTAACTGGACTTTTCATGATGGACACTGTAATCCCTTGCTCTGGTTTGATTTCCTGAAATTTTTCCTGTATTTGTTCGTTCATTTTGCCAACATTTATGAAGCACCTAAAATATTCTAAGCCTTGTGCATTAGCCTAGGAGCTCAAGTGGCATGAGATGAAAAAAAAAAAAAAATCCTGGCCCTCAGGGATCTTGAAGAAGAGAAACCCTTCACAAAACAATGTGTTTATACAGGATGCACTTAATCTTCTGCCTAACAAATATTCCAGACACTGAACAAGGTCATGGGTATAGAGCAAAGAATAAAAAGACACATCCCTGTTCTTATGAAGTTTAGACATAGAGATAGGTCTCAATCAAATGTAACACAGATACAAGTTGAGTGCTGTATAATTTAGATTATAAATCTTTCAGTTCCAAGTGGCCAAACAACCAACTCACACTGGCCCAAGCCAAAAAAAAAAAAAAAAAAAAGGATATTGACTCATGCAGTTAAAAAGCCAATGGCTAGTTGAGGCATGGGTTAGTATCAGGGTTCAAACAATGTCACCAGGACCTGGTACCTTTCCTATACTTCAGCCCTGCTCACATATGTTTTGGTTTCATTTCCATGTTCAAATCCAGTGGTACAAGAACAGTGTGTCTCTTCTTCCAACAAATATCATGGGCTGACTCCGATTAGTCCAAAAGAGAATACATGTTGATTCCCTAAACTATCCCTGGCCAGGGGAATGTGATGCTTTGATTGGCCAGGCAAGTCACATGCTCATTTATAGAGTTGGGGATGGAACCAATTTCAGGAGGAGCCTGTGAACTGACAGTGGGGAAGAAGGGCTCCCCAGAAGAAATTGGGGGTGCCTTACCTTTTGATAAGGAGGGGGAATAGCCCCTGGCAGCCAAGGCACCCCATGTTGTCACATCTCTCTGTGCCCTTCTTTTTCATCCAGGAGACAAATGTAGCAACCAAAATTTCACTAAAGCAATTTCTATCTTTAATGATGCCTCTCAAAAAAATTGTCAAAGGTGATTCGGTTCATAGCCACAGACACACATCTTGATATTCTCTTTTCTCCTGCCTTCTCACTCCCAGCTTTCATCTCTCATATTGTCCCCATGCTCTCCATATGTCCTGTGGCCCAGTTCCACCGAAATTCCTCCCAACTCTATTTACATCTCTGCTGTCCTTCCTTCATTTATTGTGCCCAAGTCCCTTTGTCTGGGCCCACTTTTCCGTTACCTCTAGTACTTTTCTTCCCTAGTGTAGACCTTCTAGGCTTACCTGTTTCTTAAGTTTTCGTGCCACTGATTAACCCAACCTGCATAATAAAGTTCAGAAACTCCCTTAAGAGGCGGGAGTGAGAGGGACCAAATGGCTACAAAAGATTGGATTATTTTTAACTGAAGAAATGAAAAATGCTGCACAAATGCTTATAATGTCTTTCCTTCCATTGCTGCTGTCCAAATAATCATACCCCATAATATGTACTTTTAAAATGTGATAAAAATTTGGGATGAGGGTAGGGGAATAGTGGTGGACTTTTGAATTCAGATCTAAAGGATGAACTAGAGTGAACTAAATGAATAGGTTTGGCAGGTGAGAACATGTTCTGGGAAGGAGACATGTCGTTGGATGAGCCCCTGAGCCTGGAGGAAGGCAGGAACTCTGAAGAAGCAGGCATCTTCAGAATGAGGGGGCACGACACAGGATGTGGCCAGCAGGTAGGTCAGGTAATCCTCAGGCACTGGACCACCGAAGAGCAGACACCAATGACCAAGCCAAACAGTCTGGCTCAAAGGATTTGCAGAGTTTGAGTCTCAGAAGGAAAGTCCTTCAAAAAGTGTTCCTAAGTCTCAGCCTCGTAAAAAAGAATCACTTCAAACAGTCTGTGCCTGGGTTGTTACTCTACAGCAATCTGATTATGTAAGCGCCTGTGAAAGAAGGAATGAAAAGTGCCCCCAGCACCGTGTCCCTTGGCTGAACATGTTAGACATCTTTCTATGATATTCTTAAGTTAGACAAGGAACCACTGCCAAGATCATTTTGCTGTTATAACCATGATCAGTTCAAGTTTCTATCTAATCTTTCACTGCACAACTTTTTGAGAGAAATGTAATGCTGATAGAAGATCAAAGTTGACTTGTTTATTTGCCTAAGGAAACAGGCCAAAAAACCCTTGTTTCTTTGTGCAAGTGTTTACTGATATGGTTGGGTTTAAAGTCATCATCTTGCAATTTGTTTTCTGTTTCACCCATCTGTTCTTTGTTCTGTTTTAAAAATATTTTTCTGGTTTTATTTTTTCAGTTGAGTGTTTTTATTATTTCATTTTCTTTTCTTTCATGGCTTTTGTTTTAGTGGTTGCTTTAGGGTTTACAGTGTGTATCCTTTATCTGTTATAGCCAAGTTGCAAGTGATGATATACCACTTCACAGATAGTATAAAAACCTTACAATAGTACACTTCCTTTTCCCACCTCCTGGACTTTGCACTATTACTGTTTTACTTCTACAGCAGTCCCCCCTTATCCACAGGGGGTACATTCCCAGCCTGCCCAGTGGGTCTAAAACTGCAGATTGTACTGAACCCTACATATATTTTTTTCTTTACCTATATATGTGCATATGCTATAGTTTAATTAATAAGTTAGGTGCAATAAGAGATTAAAAATAATAACTAAAAATAAAATAGAGCAATTATAACAATATAATGTAGTAAAGGTTATGTGAATGTGGCATTATTAAGGAAACTTAAGTGTTACTGGAACACAGGCACTGCAATACCGAGACAGTTGGTCTGATAATTGAACTGAGTCAACAAGGAAGAGACTAATGGGTAGGCAGCGCCTATGGCGTAGGCACACTGAACAAAGGGATCATTCCTGACCTGGGTGGGACAGAGCAGGACCGCACGAAATTTCAGCACTCTACTCAGAATGGTTTGTAATTTAAAACTTATGAATATTTTATTTCTGGAATTTTCCATTTAATATTTTAGGACTACGAAAAGCAAAACTGCAGATAGGAGGGGAGTACTGTGCATACATTATAAACCCTACAATACATTGTCTATATTGTATGTTTTTCTTGTGAAACACTTATTTTTTATCCAGATTTTTAACATAAGGGGGATGTATTTACCTATCTATGGACTATTTCTAGCATTCTTTATTTCTTTAAGTAGCTCCAGATTTCTCTCTAGGATCTGCCTGAAAGATTGTTTAAAGTTTCTTTTGGTTCACGTCTGCTCTGATAAATTCTTTCAGTTTTTATATGCCTGAAAGAAACTTTATTTAACCTCCATTTCAAGTCCTTTTTCATTTGTTTTTGAATTCTAGGTTGACAGATTTATCTCTCTTAGTACTTTAAAGATATTGTGCTACTGTCTAGTGGTTTACATTGTTTCCCACGAGAAATCTGCTGTCATTTTACCTCCGCTCTCCCGCCCCTCACCTTCATCTGCATGGATTATGGCAATTTTCCCTCTGACTGCCTTAAGATTTCTCATTGTCATCGGTTCTAAGCAATGTGATTATGACATGCCTTGGTGTACTTTTCATGTTTCTTGTTCTTAGAGTTTGCTGAATTTCTTGGATTTGTAGAATTATGGTTTTCATAAAATTTAGAGAATTTCTGGTCATATTTCTTGAAACATTCTTCTGCCCATCTCAGAGACTGTAAACACATGTAACAGGTCATCTTAAGTTGTCCCACATCTCACTAGTTCTCTCCTCATCGTTTTTGTCTTTTTTTCCCTCTGAGTTTAATTTCAGATGGTTTCTGTTGCCATGTCTTTTAAAGTTATTTAATCTTTTATCCTGTTGAGTTTAACAGATTGCACTTTTCATCTTAGATATTATACCTTTTACTTCCAGAAGTTCAATTTGGGTATTTTAAACATTTTTCATGTCTTTATTTAACATGCTTAAGCATTTCTCTACATTAACATGTGAACTTACGGGATATACTTAAAACTGCTGTAATGTCCTTATTTACTCATTTTATTATTGGTGTCATTTCTGGATGTGTTCTATTGATTGATTTTTTTCCTCCTTATTATGGGTTGTATTTTCCTGCTTCTTTGTGTGCCTGGTAATATTGTTGATTAGATACCAGTCATTTTGAATTTTCCTCTCAGTCTTCAGAGCTTTGTTCTAGGATTCAGTTATGCTATTTGGAAATAGTCTTATCTTCTCAAGACTTGCTTTTAAGCTTTATTAGGCAGGACCAGAGCAGCTTTTAGTTGAGGGACAACTTTGCCCCACTACTGAGGCAATGCCCTCTGTGTATTCTACCAGTACTCCGTGAATTAGAAGGTTCTTCCTTCCGGCTGCTGTGAGCACAACAACCCCCAGCCCTGTGTGAGCTGTACGTGCTGTTTCCTCTGCTGCATTTGGGCAGATCTTTCATTCCTTTGGGTCGTTTCTTCACCCTCATGCTGTGATCGGTACTCAGCTGAAGACTTGAGCGTGATTTCTGTAGTTGTCTGAATCTTTCTCTGTGTGTAGCTTTCTCTTACCTGGTACTATGCCCTGAAAATTCTAGCCATCTTCCTCTCCTTGGACTCCCAATTCCATCTTCTTACCTCAGAGAGATTGATGGGCCCTGCCTGGGACCACTCCCTCCGACTTCAGCCTGGGCTCTAGGCAGTAGGCTGGAGTGGTCATAGGGGTCATTTAATTTGTTTTCCATTTCACCAAGATATTTTGCCCTGCCCTGTGAACCCTTCTGAGCTGAGAGCAGAAAGCTTAAACTGTGTTGAAAGGTGGTTCTCAAACTTTAGTGTGTCCCTAAATTAACTGGCAGGCTTATTGAAATACAGCTGGACCCTCCCCCAGAATTTCTAAGTAAGTAGGTATAAGACCTGAGAATTTGCATTTCTAATAAGTTCTGAGATGATGCCAAAGCCTCTGACACAGGGACCACACTTTGAGAACCACTGTGTTAAACTATTTGAGTAGGAATATCTCAGACGATGTTTATCTGCGAATCGGCAATAACTGTCAGTGAAGCACACTGACAGTTAAGACAAAACCTGCACGTCATAGAAACAAAATCGTAAGTACTTACATATTGTTGTTTGGATCCACTGGAGACATAAAAAAGGACTAAAAAGCTATCTATGCTCTCTTGTCTGATAAATCCAGGAAATAAACTCCATAAAAATCATGTCAATCAAGCTTACCCAAATTATATTCCTTAGAGCATTAGTGCTCTGTGAGTCGTTAATAGGTATTTTGTGAAAGGTTTTCATAGTCAAATAGAATTAGGAACTTGTAATATGTTTTATGAATCCTCTAAAAAGAATGTAAATATGAAGTGTTTCCTGAACTTATTTGACCACAGAACCATTTTATTTTTCAAAACACCTATTAGCAACTTAAGGAACTGGAATACTCCTTGAAACACAGTTTGGAAAACACTGGAGCAGACCCTTGGCATTTGTAAGTTTACATTTTCAATGTTAGCTAATAGGCAGAAGAAATCCCATTGCTGTAGCAATTCATGATTCTGCTAAAGCGAGATGGAGCTTGGGGAGGAGTCATCCAGCTGATGACTGAGCCCAGCCCACTGTCCACAGCTCTGACCACAATGTGTTCTCCTAATCAGCTGCTCATCAGGCAGGACTTGCGTAGTAATATACATTTGTTTGATGTGTAAAAATGGCCCTGGAAAAAAATGTCAGCTGTTGATTTTGGTGATGGAAACAAATTAAAAGACAAAAAAGGAATTGGAGGTGGATGTGATATTAAAATGGGGTGGGGTGGTCTTGGCAAGAAAACAGACGTTTGGGGATAAATTGTAAAGGTGGTCTCCTAAATGTGGTGGGGACCTGGAGAGAAGCAGATGAGCACATCCTGTAACCTAAACGGAAACCCTAAAAGTGATCCATGAACTGTCTTAGTGAGAGACAAAATTTAGCGAGATGAGACATTACACAGATAATCGCTCACTGAAATGTCATTCAGGAGAAAGCCCAGCCTGGGCATGTGTGTCCATTAAGCCACAGGAGGTGAAGGCATTCAGACAGTAAATAAAGTGTCTAGATTTTTAAAAAGGAGCATTTCTTTGCATGTTATGATGTTAACAAGGGTGGTGTGGCCTTTTCTGACCACATTTCAAGAAACTGGAATATGTTTCATTCTAAGCTAAAGACTTGAAAAAATAAAATATCTGCGAAATAAATTTCATATTTTAGGATGTGCAAAAAGTGGTAGGGGGAAAATGTGCTGCTGATCACAGGGATTCTTTCCCAAGAACCTGAACTCAAATGCTTTCACACTCTGCTCAGGGGTTTTCTTCCACCACTTAACCAATTCCACCAGCATCTACCGAGTGCCAGGTGACATAATAGGAACAGGGGTTTTAGCTGTAAGGAAGCCAGTGTCCTACCTGCAAGGAGCTCCCAGCAGTCTCCTGATTCATCTCCTGTAGTCCCAAGGGTGGGGGCTTGGGAACCACTGCAGGCTGAGTGGTCTGCAGTCATGTCCACGTCCCCTAACAAAGTGGCAGCTCCACTTGAGCAGGCATTTGACCTGTATTGCTCATCTTTGTATTGTAGAATACATTTTTATTGATTAAATGAGTATTCCTTATAATAAAGTTTGAAAAAGATCTAGATATTTAAAAATAGGGGAAAGGCTAAGCAAAGGTTGACACAATGAAATACTAGGCAGCAATAAAAGAAACAATTAACTTATTAACTGCACAAAGTGGCCACTGGAAAAAACGACCCCTATTTGTGTGACTTCATCGAGACTTGTTATGAGCGAGCAGGTGAAATCCACCACAGCCTCGTGTGACCACAGCAGAGCAGCTTTCGGACAAGCACCCCCCTAGGAAAGAGCAGAGATGAAAGCTGAGCCTTAGGCTGGCTTCCCAGAGCCTGGGCAGGGGGACTCCCCTGGTTATTAAGGCAGTGCATGTATGCTGGGGTTGTCTTTATCTTTTCTATAAATTGTACCAAAACATCTACTTAAATTATTTCTTTTGTATCATTCTTTCAAATAAAGTAATTTGGTACCAACCCACCCTGCCTCCACTCCTGCAAACAAGAATTAAATAATGTCAACAAGGAGAACAAATAAGAAAGGATTGTACCAAATGTGTTTGTTATCCCTAGGTCTGTGCTCCAACTATTCCCTGTGTTTGGAATGGTTTTTCCCTGCCTATATTTGTTAACTTCTTACCTTGTTAAGGCTCAGGTGAAGCACCATATCCTCCGTGAAGTATCAGGACTTCCACATCCCTCCCCCTTCAGAATTAACCTACTCGAAGGTGCTGGTAATTCCTACCCGTATAACTCCAGGTCTATCTTTAGTGTTTACGGGTGAACTTCCACCTGCTAGGAGCGGCATTGCTTTGGTAGAGAGCCTCCCCCAAACCTGGAGAAAGCTGCTCTACCCGCATGTGGGCAGGCCAGGATGTTAGAAAGTTCCTACTCCAAGATGGATGGAAGTTGGTTGTTTCAGTCTGCTCAGGTTGCCGTAACAAAACATCACAGACTGGGTGGTTTAAACCACAGAAATTTACTTCTCGTAGTTTTGGAGACTAAGAAGTCCAAAACTAATGTGCGGGCTGCTTCTGCCCCCTGGGAGGCTCTCTTCCTGGCTGCAGACAGCGCTCTAGTCTTCCTGCTGCACTCCCTTACTCAAGGGAGGGAGGACACTTCTTGGCGTCTCTTGCGTCTCTTCTCGTTGAGGGCACTGATCCTATCGTGAGGACCCCACCCTCATGACCTCATGTAAACTTAATTATCTCCCAAAGGCCCTGTCTCCCAATACCTCCATGTTCCGGGTTAACGCTTCAACATAGGAATTTGAGAGGGACACAACATTCGATCTATAACATTTGCAAATAAGCACCTCAGCTCCTTTGCTCCTTGAATGTTGTGACTCTGAGGTTGTATCCGTGTCATGTCCTTGTTTTCCCTGGGACTGGTCTCCTGTTGCCTGCAGCGATGCCTGGCTTGATAGTGCATCTTATCTTCCTACACCTTCCAAAGAAAACTCCCTGTTCTTACACCCTTACGTCAGGGTCTGCTCCTCATCTGGGCTCCTGTGTTCCTCGTGTCTCACATCATTCTCTTTATTGCAGGGCTGTGGCTCTTTTAAGTAAACTGTAAACTGTTTGAGAACAGAAATCTCTTTAAATGCTATATCTTCCAAAGCCTAACAAAGTACCTTGCATATAGCAGGTGCCTTTAAAAACTAGATTAACTAACTATATTAATCAAATTGAGGTGCTATAGAAATCTAACACAACCAGTTCACAGAATTCTCTGGGGCACTAAATAAATCAAATTATTTAAGCGATGTTTTTCATGAATCATAATTATTGATTTAGAAATCTCATAAGCTGTTTCAAGGTCAAAATAAGTCTTCAAGTTTAAGTAACAGATAGAATGTATTTTAACATTTTATGATTGAAAAAGAATCAGCACCACTGAGGGAACGAAAGGAGACAAGTTTTGAATTGAGCCCATATTTCTTAACACAGCATTCAAAGACACTGATGGTCTAGCCCTCACCTCCCTTTCCAGGTTCACCTCTCTATCTGCCACTGCTGTCTGTACAGTTGTATGATCTGCATGCAAATGATTTGTCATTCAAAGTTATCTTTTCTTGTTAACACAACTACATAATATCACAGATCTCATTTCATAAGAAAAATTATCATTGTTTTAAAATGAGCAATGAGAAACAATAAGGAGAAAAAAACAATTCCTCCAGGTGATAATGTTTCTTCAGACCCCACTTTTCCTTCCCTGTCATTATTACATATATTGCCTATGAGTCACTGGTAAAAAATTCTTCCCAATATCTAAAATTTGATAACATAATCAGAATTGGAATAATGATTTACATTCCCTTCAAAGTTATTTCAAAGGCCTAATTCTGTTGCCTGTCCCTTGAAGTTAGATATCTACAAGACACTTATCTCTGTCATGTAGAATCACAGAAATATAAACGATAAGCATCACGCTTTTAAGAAATTATACAGGTAATGCTCATTTATGGTAGAAACATCGGTCAATACAGAGAAACAAAAAGAATATAATTATACTTCTGATCAAAGCAAACTACTAACATTTTAGTGTATACCCTTTCAGACTTTTTTGAACAGTATTTCATATACACAGGTAAAAGAACCCATGGTGTGACTACTTCCCCCCCCAAGCACACTTTTTGCACTCACCAATGTAACACAGTGTGGCAGACACTGCAAATGAGCTCACTTTACACCCACTCACTGCTCTGACAGGCTTCCTGTCCTTCGTGGTTAGAAGGCTAAACATTCCCAAGACTTCCTTGCTGCCTGAGTTCTATATGGGGCTGCGTTTCCACCAAGCCCTAATGGAAGGTACTATACATACCTTGAGGCAGATTTGGAAGGCGAATGAGTAACATGAGGTGATAGCCATGGTAAGGGATGGCAGGCAGACCTTCTGGGAGCTGAAGTAGAAAGTTCTCTCTTAGGCTCCAGCCTCACACATGCTGAGAGGCAGGCATGGGCAGCAGTGGGGTCCCCTATACAACTGCCACACTGGGTCGGACACTGACCCTGGCTCCATAGCATCATGTGCTTCCCTGCTCGCCTCAGAGTAAGTACCTGTGAACACCTTCCCGTGTCAAAAAAAATACATGACTATAATAACACATAATTTTAGAGCTATGCAGGACCTTACCAATCAGCTAGACTTCAGAAAACTCTCAAAGAAATTAAAAAACTCACCCATTTCTTCAGCTGGATGGTGGTGGTGCAAGACCACATGGACATCTCCTCATTCACACTCTGTATAAGGAAGGAATCTACCCATCTCTGTGCCCCAGTGAGAGATGGGACAAAATGTCGGTGCCCCCAATGAAACTTTGGTGTTTTTGTGTTGTATAACGTGTTCAACCATCATCTGGCAGGCTTTCGCCCAAAGAGGATGGTCAGAGTGATGCTTTTTTAACGTGTTTGCTCCTTCTTCAGATCTACCTCCGATTCTATCCCCCAACCCCCACCAGCAAAGGCCCAGCCCAGGCCTGCTCCCCTGGTTGAATGTGTGCAGGGCTTAGTCACGGTGCCACTTCTTGTGGAAGCCTTCACTCCAGTCAGTTATGGTGTGGAAACCCCAGATTGCAAAGGTTTATGTTTGGTTTTCCAGACTGAAGACTTGCCCAGGGAGCTAGCAGGCTTTAGGACCATCAAGCAAAAGTTTTGTTTTTGTTTTTTTTACTCTTCTAGTACGACCAAAAAGATCCATAGATGAAAGACCTCATTCAGTAATGAAAAAGCGTGAAGCCTGGATCCAGACTGGATTTGAATCCCAGTTCTGCCACCAACTTAGATTTGTGGCTGTAGGACAAGCTACTCAATTTCTATGAGTCTCACTTTACTCATCTGTAAAATGGATAAAAAAAAAAAAAAATGACCTCCCAAGGCTCTTGTTTGAACCAGGAAAAAAGTATTCCTATAATGTCTGACATGCAAGGAACATTCCATAGTTGTTGCTACTAGGTTGCAATATAGGCTGTTGGCTGGAAGAACAGCCAATCGTGTGTACTTTGGCTCGTCTCCATTTATAACTACATAGCTGAATTTGCACAGGAGAGTAAGAGCAGCAGGGAAGCCCAGTGCCCTTTCACAGAAGACTCAGATGGTTTTGCAAGTCCGTGCAAACACACATATTTAAGCTCATGCCCAGCCATTAACAGGTAAATGGAGTGTGTTTTGCCGCAGCACTGCAAGTCTCCTATTGAACTGAACATAGGAACAAATAAATCAAAACACATGAGTCTTTTCCCATATGACATTATTTAAGAATTAGGAATGGAAATTAGGTATTCCCATAGTCTTTTTGGAACAGTGTAAGTCAATAATGTTTAAAGTAAAATCTAAGTCAGCTGTCCTTATAAACATATAAATATAGAATTTATAGGAGCTATTATTTTTTCTAAAGGACTAACCTTTTTTTCTATAGCTCAACACTTTTCTTATGAGGTGAGAGCTGCAGGAAATGACAGTTTTTATTTTCTGTTACAAGAAAAGATTCATTTTACAGATGAATTTAATTCCATATGTGAGGATTACACAAAAACCCCGACGGGCATATGCCATAAATAATTAAGTGCCTATCAATTACAGCATTGTGCGTTGTTTCCAAACTCCTGTTAACCTTCTTCACGTCATTTCCCAGAGAAGCATTATATATAATGTTTTAAGTGGAAATTTTCATGAGATTTTCTCTGCAGCTTTGTTCAACCTGAATGCTAATTTTGAAATCCCCAATTAGACTAATTTTCTAGTTAGTCTTTTCTAAACAGGGGAAATGATCAAAATTGTTTGATAAGCCTTAGTGCAAATTCTAAATTTTTTAAAAAATTTGGTTGATAAATATATTTATTTTTCTATAATCTGTAGCAAGAAAAAATTCTATGTAGTATAGCATGTATACATTTTATTTTCTTGACAGTGTCTGGTGTTTCTTATCACAATGAGATAATAAAAATTTCATAATATGTCCTCTACTATGCTCTGTTTTTTTAATTTTTAAAAATATGTGTATTGATTTTAGGCAAAGAGGAAGGGAGGGAGAGAGAGAGTGAGAGAAACATCAGTGCGAGAGAGAAACATTTATTGGTTGCCTCCCACATGCACCCCAAGTGGGGATTGAACTTGCAACCTAGGTATGTGCCCTGACTGGAACTTGAACCCTCAACCTTTGGGTGTAAGGACGATGATCCAACCAAATGAGCCACACCAGCCAGTGCTGCTCTGTTTTTCATATTAGTCTTTAAGGGGAAGAAATAAGTTTTCCAGTGGTTGTAGCTTTGAGAATTTATTCCTATTTGTCATCAGAACAGTATCTTAAGACAGAATTAACATTTGTGTGAAACTTCAGAAGCATAACCTTTCTTAGAAAATTTCATTCTGTACATGTACCCACAGTTGTGTATTTATTTAACAATGCCCCATAACCACGAGATCAAGCAGGGTAAGGACAGAAAAATGGTAACTGGTTTGGCAACTCCCAGCTCTCTGACGACCACAGCAAGAGGCTCGGGGCCTCTCATGAGGTTGCAGTTGAAGTGTCATCCAGGACTGTAGTCATCTGAAGGCTTAACCAGAATGTAGAATCCCCTGCTAAGCTTATCCTTGTTTTCACTGGCAGAAGGCTTCAGCTGTCCTGGGGCTGGAGGCCTGTTTCTTACCATGTGGGCCCTCCATGGGCTACTTGAGTGTCCTTCTGACGTGGTGGCTGGCTTCCCCAGAGCAAGTGATCCAAGAAAAGAGAGGGACACACGCACACAGAAGTGGATGGGAAGAAATAGGAGGCAACCATAATCCTTTTTTTTGACTTAGTCTTAGAATCATACCCTTTATTTTCTAGAAGCAAGTCACCAAATCCGGCACATGCTCAAGAGGAGGGGAATTAAAGTCCACCTGATGAAGGGAGGAGTATCAAAGAATCTGTGGATGTAGTGTTAAACTGCCATAGTCAGTTGGAAGTCCTAAGTGCAAGTAACAGAAAATCCATCTCAAAACAACAATGGGAATTCATTTGCTTCCAAATGAAAAGATTCAGCAGGGAGACAAACTTCATGAGAAGTTTGTTCAGAGCTCTGGCTCCATTTCTCTCTCCTCTCTGTATTGAATCATCCTCAGGCTGGCTGCCTACAGCAAGTGATTGTAACAACTCCAGGCCTCATATGTGCACATAGCACCTTCCAAAACAGGTGAGCATAGTTCTGTCTCTGCACCCCAGCAGAGTTCAGATGCACACTACTGGATGGGCTTAGGTCACACGACACTTCCCCTCACCCCCACCTCACCTCTGCCCTATCCAGGCCCTGGATGGTTCCAGTGCTCCACCCCTGAGCCAAGGTTGTAGAAGTACCTCCCTGACTGAACGTGGACCCCAAACAAGAACCTGGGAATGGATGCTGTAGAGGCAACCATGAATATCTACTACAAATGTTAGGGAAGGTTTTGTCAGATTTTTTTTTAATATGGGGTAGACCACATTTTTATAATCTGAAAGGAAGGAAACAGTAGAAACAGAAATTAAAGAGCAAGGGAATATAACTAAGAATTTCAAAGGAATGACGGAAAACACAGACGAAGTGGATATTCTTGGTAAGGAGTTGGAGAACTACCCATTCCTACAGCAAGTATAATCAGAGCAGAGAATATGGATAGTGAGAGGCCGAGGAGATGTTGGCTGGTGGTTGGGATGCGAATGAGGGAGAAGGGAGAAAAGTGAAATAAGTCATTTAAGGGGCTGAGTTAAGATAGAAGGAATAAACTATCTTGGAGGTTAAAAGTTTTTCGTACTAGTAGAGCTAGAAAAACTCTCCTGTAAGAAGAAAGCATACGTGGAGGTAGAAAAGCTAGAAAGCTATAGTAGAAAAGAAAACATAAATAAGGCTGTGACAGAAGACAGAGCTGAAGGGAAACTAATCATCAGAGAAAAAGGTTATGTACAATGCAATTTATAAGGAAGTGGAAGTTTAAAGCAAGTTTTTTTAAAGCAATTATGACAAATATCAAGAATAAAATACTCTAATCTACCTTTCAAATTTTAAGCATATATAACTTATTCTTTTCTCTGCCAGAAAATGCATCATAGAGTATTAGGGTTGAGTATGAGTAATTTTTAATTCCCACTACTGCTGCTAAATCTTGGCTAAGAAATAAGGTGGAATAAATAGTTGCTTGTTTGTATTATAAACTGTGTAGATTAGCAAAGTGAGAATTTATTTTTTCTTTATTTAACATATACTACAAAATTGTTCTCCTCCAAAGACTAGCTGGCTTCTAGAAAGGAATCTTTGCCCTAAAATAAAATAAAATGTCCCTTTGTTTATATTCATACTCATCTAGTTCAGGGTTTTGTTATGAAAAAGTAGTATTAAATAAAAATATTAACAATATTTAAAACATTTGAACTTGGAGCATAAGGTCATGAAGAAAGGCAACCTTGGTTCACCTTGCCTTAGGTCAGTGACCTTGACCAAGGACTTTGATTTGAAATTGATTAATGGGTTCCAGAGAATGAAGGAGCTACTATGAGTATAACATTTCTTGTGCATTTCTTGGGAAAAAGAAACATCCTGCTGGACACATTTAACCTTCAATTTTGCCTTTTAAAAGGTTTAAAGAGTCAAATAGACTAGAACCATGTGGAATTACTAACGGCTTATTCTTGCTTATGAGGACAAATTTCTTCTACTAGCTTTTCCCCAGGCACACAATTTACTTTCTTCTGGAAGGCCAATTGTTTTTGGAAAACACTTAATACCTTCTTACAACTAAAACCTTCAGCGGCAACAAAAGATTAATACTCAGCAAAACACAGTTTCTATTTCTTTCTCAAGGCAGAAAAGAATATCAATATATCCTTGCTTAACATAACAACCGTCATCTATTGAGTATTTGCTCTCTGCCAGGTAAATGTTTCCCATTTTACAGACAACATGATTTAATCCTCTTAGAGTGTGTAGTATCATCATTTTCCAGATAAAGAAACTTGTGCAAAGAAGTCAAGTATTAGGACAAGCTCACAGAACTAATAGGTTGCAGAGTTGAATGTTGAAATCGTGTCTGTTTGATTACAAAACACACACTTTTTCTTTTGCACCACTCTAAATAAATAGAAAGAATTTTTTAACATTTATAAGAGAGTCAGCCATTTAAAGAGATGTTTAAAGAAAAGGGAAATAAAATACTTTTTAAAATGTTGATACTTAAATACAAATACAGAGTTATTCAAAATCAAATGTCCATTATCTCCAGACTTACTGTTAAATATACTACCGCAAATACATGTATAGACAGAAATACTTTCAGGTTAGAAGCAAGCCCAACTTCAAGTGACAGGATGTGGCTATGGAGTTTAGGGACAAGAAGAGCCTGTCAGAAAGCTACAGGTCAGGTCTTGGTGAACCCAAGAATAGGAGAGAAAGGATAAGGGTTTGCTGAGAACCAGGTTGGCAGTGAAGTTCACAGATACAGTTTTATACAGTAGAAATACTATATAAACCTATGCAAGAAAAAATAAGCAATATAAACAGCAAAGCTAAAGTAGATTCTGAAGGACAAACTTTTCATGTGTCTCAAAAATCAAGTTGCTTTTACATAAGCTGATATCATGAAAATACAGATTGCCCATATTTAGAAAAGCTCACAGGCAGGCAGGAATTCTTCCAGACTGCTGCCACAGTATCAGGAGATGTCAGTCACCACTGTGTTTTTGCACAGTGCTTGGCAGACAGAGAATAAGGCCACTATTATAATGAATTTAGTCTGGACTGGCCTCAGCATATGAAATAAAACAATATTATGATAAGCCTAGCCTGCCCTTTGTCATGCAGATATAGACCATGGCAGGGGTTCTCAACCAATGCCTTCTGCCCCCTCCGCAATTGGGCATTTGTCATATCAAAGAGCTTTTGATTGCTACAATGGGGAAGGATGGGTGCTATTGGCAGTTAGTGGGTGGAGGCATCCTACAAAGCATGGAACAGGCCACCAGAACAAAGAATTACTCAGCCCAAAACGTCAATAGTGTGGAGGCTGACAAGCCCCGGACCAGAGGAGGCTACCAATTTGCGGCATGAGGGATAGTTTTACTCACTTTTTTGAGCCCCCCACTCTCCCAAATATCTCTTCTCTGGGATCCCGCACAGATATCATCAGTAGGCCTAAAATGTGAACCAGATAGAGACCAGCATTTTTACTATTCTTTCCATTTTAAACAACAGATCATCCTGTAGCTCAGTTATTAGGTCCCCACGATTGTCAGTGGCATCCCTGGACTTTTCTGACACCAACAAACTTAAACCTAGGCCCTTTGGAGCACCCCTCTTTATGGCTGGGTTTAGGTTACTCACCCACAGCAGCCTGAAAAGCAAAACACTTGGGGAATGAGGCGTTTTCGTAACGTCATTTATTTAGTTTAGAGGAGAAATTCTGCTCTTTAAGGACAGGAAGGTTGCAGATTCCCAGAAGCTGGGAATCGAACCAGAGAATATTTATCCACTGGGGAAGTTAGTCACGTTGTGTTTACTTATAAGGATAAGGCAAGGAAGCGGGTGGTGGAAATTCCCGATTTGACCGATATTTTGTCGCTGGAGCCTCCTTGACCTTGGATTTTGCCCCCTTTAAGGAGACTGGGCGCCCGCGGTGAGAAGGGTACTTCGCAGGACGGCGGGGGCTATTTGTTGAGAGGACAATCCGGTGGCCCGGCCTCTAAGCACGGTGAGGAAGTCTCCTTTTGCAACTCCTAATTACTTCTAGAAACACTGGGGTCCCTGTGGGGTAGGGTGTTAAGGCCGGTCAGCACGGTCCGGGTAGGTGGGAAGTTGCCGAGTAGGCGGGAAGCAGCAGGAAGAGGCGGGATTCCTGTCTTTTGTTTCTCGGCCCTTAAGCCTTGAGGCCTGCGGCTCAGACGCCCAACTTCCTGCTAGACACCCCCAACCCTGCAGAGCCCGTGCAGGAATCCGCGGGGCTTACCAGGGCCTGGCGAGTGCAGGGTGGGGGCGGGGCCTACATAGACCCCGCCCGTCAGAGCATCTTTTAAAGGTGCCAGCACTCGCTGGCTCTTGGAATCCTCGCTCACTTCTTCTGACTCTGCTTCGCTAGCTAGCTCTGCCCACGGTGCGTGGTCCTGCCTCTGGCTCAAGTGAGTAGCGTCAGTGGGGGCGTATCCGGCGATCTTGGGGGAGGAGGGTTCCACCAGCCTCCGAGGGTCCTCAGGCAGCCCTGCCCGCGCACCCGGCATCTACTTTGACATCCCGATCGCGGTCCCCATTTACAACCCCAACCATTCAACTCACCCCTGCTCCCCGATTCTCCCCATCCCCCTTCTCACACCAGCGCCCCTCCAGCCGCCTCGGCTTTGCCCTCGGATCCTGGGCCTTCGGGGCAGATAAATTGTGCTGGATCTCCTTATCGGTGTATAGCTACGGGTTTTCTGAGGGAGGGGGAGGGAGAGGGGAGAGGGAGAGGAGGGGTCGAGTATCGGGTGGCTGCTAATCAGTTTTTTATTAGTAGCCCTGGGACCCCTTCTCCCCCGGCCGGTTCTGTCTCGGTGGAGGGGAAGGGGCTGGGGAGGGGGGGGGTCCGAGTCTTCGAATCTCCTGCCTGGAGTGTGGTGCGCGCTGTGGGCGAACTTCCCGGGGGCTGCTTTGGACCCCTGGGGATGAGGTGGGGGGCTTTTACTACAGCGTAGCCCCAAATCCTTCCCCTGCTGCGGTGAAGAGCTTCGGCATCCCATAGTTCGGTGGTCTTTGCCCACTAAGCCTCAAACCTGAAAAGGAACAGCAGTGAAACGTCAGATAGAAAGCTCCCAGCTTTTCCCGGAACTTTCTGCTATTTAGATACAAATAGGAAAGTAAAAATGCTTGGCTGCGAAATTCTGCAACAGGTCCTTGAAAATCACATCGTGGGTTTCAAAGCTCCACGTAGGCAGCTCCAGTGGAGTCCGGAGACACCCACCTCCACCCGCTCCCAAGCTAGGACGTTTGTTGAACAGTATTTGCTTAAATGGTTAGCCAAAATCTTTAACCTGTTTTATTTGTAGTCTGCAGACAAAGTACATTTTCATTTTATAAATGCCTTTTATTTGGGATAACTTTATATTCGGACAGTAAGAATGGTCTCTTTAGCTCTTAACTTTTCTAATTCACCTGTTTTAAAGCTCTACCTATATAAAACGCCAAGAACTCAAATACAGCAATCACAAAGTTGGCTATAATTTGCCTCACATTTTTCAGGAAAGAGCTGAGCAATACTTTAAAAAGGTGAATCTTACAAAATTTCAAAGCTGCTTACCAAACTCTAACCAATTTTATCAAATTCTCCATGGTCTCCCTCCAGTATCTTCTTGGTCATTGCTCCTCCCAGTTGATTCCTACTGATACTTTTATCTATACTGCTCGAGGTTCCTTCTACTCAGGGTTCTAGTTTGTTTTGCTCTTTCAGGGTGATGTTAGAGGAGATGGGATCTGCATCCCATGAATCCTTGAAACTCACCACGCTTGCTTGGGTACCTTAAACAGTTTGAGCAGAGCCATTGTTGGTTAATTGAACGAAGGAAGGAAGCACTAAGGTTGCAGTTGTGGTGAACAAAGATTTAGTTGCACTCCAGCAATACGTGCATTAGCAGATTTGATCTAAGGTTTCTAGCATAACTTTTTTAATGGATTCCTCTAAATATAGTCAACAAATATTGGTTGATACTGTTATCCGCTAGCTACTGTGCTGGAAGCAGTACTCGGTGAAGCTCTACTGTCCTGATTAAAATTGCCCAACTGGCAGAGTTGAAGTCAGTTGGGCCCTCCAGCACCCATTGGTTTGATGACCTTGGGCAAGTTATCGTCTGACCTCAGTTACTTTATCTTGTAAAGTATGTATAATAATATCACACACCTTGCAGGGTTGTAAAGCCCAGCCCAGCCTGGAGAGGTTCCCTACAATTAGATGCTGTTCTACATTTTGTTGAATCTGTGGGGAAAAGGCTATCAGTGAAGGTCTCTTCCAGCTGTGAACACTCTCTAGGCCTTGCCGAGGCCAGCTCTCTTCCCTAAACAGACATTCAACAGGTTTCCATCATTTCCTGGTCTGGTATTTGCATGGACTCCCTTTTGTCCTGTTGGGTGGGGAACATCCCTGGACTCCCTTGGGACCTTGATCACCAGGATGGTGCTACCTAATTATTTCTGTGTCATGGACCTTTTTGGCATCCTGGTGAAGCCTCTGGACCCCTTCTCAAAATGTTAAGTGCATAAAATAAAGTACATGGTACCATGTTCACTGATCTCCAGAATTTCAAGGATTGTGTGGACCCCCAGGTTCAGAACCCTGGCTTAGGGGAGTTTTCTCAAAATGGACTGTGGAGGAGCTGGGCACAAGTTCTGATTATTAATAACTTTAACTTTTAGTGTAAGTCATAGAGAAAGGACCAATACAAGTATACTGTGAATCATTTGCAAAGGATATCAGGTCCCTTGCGTGTTTGCTTACCATCTCATTGCCAACAGTGCCACCAATTGTCCTGGACTCATAAGAAGAGACACAGAACCATGTAATACATTAGGGCCAGTTCACTGTAAGAAAGAAGAATGGCTGAAAGTTTTGTGATGGCTTCTCACCCAAAAGAAAAAAGTGAACAAAGAACTGAATCTTTATCCAGCACGTAGCAGTACAGGAAATACACAATTTCAAAACAGCCTGTTCCAGAGCCATCCATATAAATCAACACTATATTTGTCTAGCTACCAGTGGTTTAGTTTTAGAGAAACATCAATCAAATAAACTCAAAGAGTTTATTTGAATTTTATGGATATTAATTTTTAGGCTGAGTTGGTAATTTTGTTTTGGTTTCACAGTTATGAGCCACTTGATATCCCCATACCTTAGCTTCTCCACCTATAAAATGGGGATAATGATAATGCCTACCTCAGTTGTTATGAGGATTAAGTTATTCTCAGTAAACTACTTAGCATAAGCATATAGTAAGCTTTATAGAAGTAAATAATAATGTATAATAAGTAAATAATATTGTAGTAATTATTTTTACCTATCATGTGCAGGCAATATTCTAAGTGTTTTACATATATTGTTTAATGTCAGAACTGCCTTGTGATATAAATAAGCATTATCTCCATTTTTTTATTTTTTAAAAGACTTTATTCTTTATTTTATTTTTAATATATTTTATTGATTATGCTATTACAGTTGTCCCATTTTCCCCCTTTACTCTTCTCCGCCCTGCACACCTCCTCCCACTCACGTTCCCCTCCCCCATTATCTCTATTTTTGGAATGAGAAAACTAGCAGATCTAATAACCAACCTAAGATCATTTGGCAGATAAACAGTGGTCTTGACAAATAAATCTTGGTCTGACTTCATGTGTAAATCATACAAACATTAAATTTGAATAATTAGATATCTTACAGTTGGCACCAGTTGTGAATTGCAGTGGCGGATGTTGGAGGTCAGGGTACTGAGTTTATAGACCAATTGCATTCTAATTAATGACAATGTAATTTGGTACGTAGTATCCAAATCTCCGTCAAGGATATTACTGTACTCAAGTTGAAGATGTAAGTCATAACAGGCTATAGAATTAGTAATGAATGGTGAGGAGGAAGACTGAGTGAAGGAGAAGGTGTTCCTGTGTGCAGGTGATTGGTACCACAGGACTGATAATTTTCAGAGGACTTGAATGGTCTCAACCCTTAAATCGGAAATGGGAATTTTGGGGGCAGTTTAAGGACCTGGAATCAAACAAGCATGGATTGAGCCTGGATTTGCTTCTTTGGGTGTCAGTGACCTCAGCAAGTCACTTTACCACTGAACTTTTTGTAGCCACATTCAGGCCCAATAGTACTTGTGAAGGAAAAGGAAACCAGCATTTGTGGAGTACAGGGTCTTTGCCAGGTACTTCATTAAATCCTCCCAGCTACCCTCTGAGAGCATTCTCATTAGTTCTCAGGTTATAGCTGAGGAAGTAGAGGCTCAGAGGTTAAGGAGTTTGGCCAGGATCACCCAGCTGCTAACTGACTTTCACACTCTGAGTTCCACACTCTTTCTCTTTACCAGGAATGTCTAGGAAGTGGCATGTGCACTGCAGTTTCCTTGGCAGACATTATTAGTCACAATAATCTCTAATGTGGAACCTTGACTGAACTTCACAATCTTTCTCAACACAGTTCCAGGAACCCCCTTCCAGTGGACCTACAGGACGAAACCGTGTTGCCATCCCTGTAGAAGCAGACGGTGCAGACTTCGCAGAGCCCTTTCTACACACCTCTGTGTCATTACTGATGTTGTATCGCTGTCATTTGTGTGCATATTTCTACCCCCATGGTCGAACTCCCTGAGAAACAGGCACACATCATGATAACCCTTTTATCCTCAACTCCTGACCCAGGATATGGCTTATAAAAGGTTGAATTAATACATTTATATGAGAGCATCATAAACAGTAGAGCATTGTACAGTGTGTATTAGCTGTCCTGAGCCTAGATCAATTACCTGAGATATAGAAATGAAGTCAGGAATTAGGTGGGTGAGAGAGGGAGGGAGGTCAGTTGCCCTGATGGGAGGGGTTAGGGGCATAAGGATGAATGGGTACGTAAGATGGGTAGAAGAACATGGATATTCACAACAAGGATTGAACTTTGCTAAATATTGATGATAGACTACCAATAACTGACTCCCTACTATAAGCATTTTCTCCGCTCAGTCTCTTAACAACTCTGTAAGAAAGGTACTATTACCCTCATTTTACATAAGAGGGAAATGAGACTATGTTGACTCCCAAATCCATGCTCTTAATTCACCCCTAGGCTGAGAATCTGCAGAGCCAGCGTGGGGGTTTGGCTCTGGTAGAAGGGGTCAAACGACACCTGGAGCCAATCACTGAGACACAGGGGTTTGTCCTCGGTTCGTGGTATTCACTTACATAAAGGAAGGAGGTTAAGGTAATTCGGGTAGCAGAAGACAATTTTTAGACTGGTCATTGAGTAAAGCTTTATTTCCAATTATTGACAGCTCTTAAACTCTGGCCTTGTTAAAAATTATTGTAATTGAGGACAATGCTACTAACTTATATTCTTTAGCAAGTGACCCCTCTGGATGTGGCTGAAGATGAAACATGTATAATAAATTCTCTTCCTTTGGGAAATTGGATTATAACCACATTCTAGTGTAATAACAAAGTTATGTATGTGGTAATATCATGTCAGAGCTTCTGGAAGCATTTAGAATGTGGGGGTATTGACAGACTTGCTCCAGACCTTTGATATTAGAACAAATAACAAACTACAAGTGGTAACATGTAGACTCAAAATTCATGGTTTCAAGTCGTTCAGATTCTAAAATAAGATGGTAAATGCCACAGGTGGTATGAGCGATTCATGTGCTCCGTTTTCGGCTCTTGTTGGTTATCTAGAGAATGAGGTAATTTTACCACAAGGTGACTCAGAGTTAGACAATAGTAGTTTTCTTCTGGGGGTAGGTCTTAGGAATTTTGGGTGGTGTCTTAGACTGAGAAGAAGCAGCAAACAGATAATTGCATGTAGTATTCTGGTGTCAACAAGCTTTTCAATCTAACACAGTGGGTGAAACTTTCAGACATTGGAAACCAAAAAACGAGACCGATCAACAGAATAAGCCTGTTTGGCCAACATGTGTGAAAGGTGTGTAAAGTGGGATTTTATTTCTCCTCTTACCAATCTGTAAATTAATACATAGGATTAGGGAGAGGCACGCAGCCCAGATTGCTCAGTGCAAATCCAGTTTGCTGTGATTAATGTCAGCTGTTGTGAAGTTGTGTGGCCAAATGCATGTGTGAAAAATGAAGCCTCGGGTTTCCTTATGTGCACAGCAATGCCAACAGGTGACACAAGGGAAGATGATCACACCTCCCCCTGCCAAGTGCAAGACATGTCCACAGGAGTTCGCCCTCCAAGTGTAAATGGGAACGTCATGGCTTAGACACTCACCACAATTGGTTTCAATGTCCCAGAAGAAGGTTTATAAGTGACTAAACAGCTAAGCTTTTTGTTTGCCCTGTTTGTGGCACTGAGCTCTGTTGGATAGGTGCTGGTCCATGGGTTTTCCTGCTGGGGTACTGAGAGCAGGGTGAACAGTATGAGATTCCCCCTCTTCCGTCAAGCTAGCAGTCCCTTTATGTCTACCAAGGCATTTGTTGACTTCATTTTGTCTTTACAGTATCTGAGAGAGGGAGAGGGAAAGAGACAGAGAGCTTCAGTTCCCTATTTCACAGATGAGAAACTGAACCTGTATTACAGATAAGCCCAAGGCTGTACAACCATTACAATAGTGAAGTTAACCCAGGTCTGTCTAAACCAGCCTCCTCCTGCCCTCCCTCCTTGCTTTCCCTTTTTTCCATTGGGAAGTATTTCAGACATACAAAATAGAGAATATAAGGAACACTCAACTACCCACTGTCCCGCTTAGAGAATAAAACAAGTTGAGCTGAAGCTTTCTGAGGACTCTCCTGTTATACCATTTGCCAGGACCACAGAGAGGGTTATTCAGAAATCTTTAGGAAAGCTTTTAAACTGGATGGGACTTTTAAAAAGTTAATGACTTGAAAACTTTACTTATACTCCAAAAAAGTGACAAAGAGAAGTAGAGCGATGCTTCCTTTTGTCTCGAGAGGCATGCGATCTAATTGGGAATTGTACCAACTGGTTGAAAGAGGAAGGATTCTTTAAAACAATGGACATGAAATATTTCGATATACTCCAAGTACTCTGGTAGGTGGGGTGGGGAATACAGAGATGTGTTTTCCACCCCTGAGGGGAAGAAGCTTATTACATAGTAAGCTGAACGCTGGAGAATTTTGATGGGTATTTCCTGAAAAGATGACACATTCACATTTGGCTCCTGTGGATGTACAACAGGAATTAGACTTCACATGCAAGAAGTGAATTTAAGTAATCCCAAATTACATAAAAAGTCCAAGCTGCTTGAGAGAGAATAACAAAGTGATGTTCGGCTTTTAAAAATGTATTTTAAATGTCATTCACAGACAACCCCAGGATAGTGTTAACTTTGATAGAAATCTGACTTCTTCTTGGTGATGACTTCTTGGTGATTGCTGCAAAGAAAATATGTGTGAAAATGGAAGATGACAGGTTGATAGTGACAGTACACTTTCTAATATGATAAATGACTGGACAGTAGCAAAATAGTTTAAAAACTAGCTGGGCTATTAATTGTGGGGATCCGATTTTAAGTATTGTAATGTCATTTGGTTTTTGGTTTACTCCGGAATCACGAGGGTGCTGCTCCCAGATGTCTGTTGCCCACTGGAGTGTTCCCGAACACAGGCAGCTTTGGAACCGTGGGGCAAAGCCAGTACCACCAAGTGCACTCCAAACTCAGGCCAGTGCAGGCTGCGGGAGCCAGGCTCAGGTGTCACCACATGCTTCAACGATGGATCACCTGTCTCCAGGGGAGGGAATGAGAGATTTACACAACTACTAAAGGGAAGTTCGCAAATATGTTCTGTTGTTGCAAGATATTGATCCTGCATGGATGCCTTCACAGCCTGGTAACACTTGGGGACCCTTGGAATTACTTTGTTCCTGCCTGAATAAGGGAAGTAGGCTTTTTGCAAGCTGAAACTGAGAGTTTGGTGATAACTCGTCATATCAGTCAGGTCTCTTTGTGTGAGTATGTGTGTTATTGTTTGTTTCAATGAACAGGAGCTCCATCTCCAAATGACTTAAACAGAGAATTTATTGGCTCACCTGAGAGTACAGGATAAGATGAGGCATGGCTATGAAGTGTCTACATCTGGTCTCTCCATCTCTGTTTTCCTCTGTGCTGGTTTCATTCTTAGCCTCTTTTCTTATAGTGGCTAGACAGCTGCTAGCAACCCCGCCCCTGCATTCACTCAGCTCTAAACCAAAGCCTGGGATTTAACTTGCATTGAATTGGCGTGGGTGGTGTACCAGTTCCTAAACCTGTCACCCATGATCTGGCTGCCATGACTGAGTCACAGGCCTGGCCCTGGAGCTGACCCTGGAGTCAGTACCTTTCCTACCAATGCTCCTCAAACTACTTGTGATAAAGGACTGAAAGGGCCTTTTATTTCAAAGAACCGATTAATTCTGGGACTCTGTGCTGTTCACCAAGATGAGTTCACTGATCATGCTCTCATTATAGCATGCATTGCATAAAAGTCTAGAAATGCTTACCTGAATTTCGTCTTCAATTGGTACTTTTCTGAACCAGAGGGACCAAGGAAGAGATGTTTGCTTCTCTGAAGAGAATCCGGGGAAAGTATTATCAGAAGAGGCACAAGAGAATACATGCTGGGTGCCAGAAAGATGCCCAACAATGATTTACTCTAAGTCTTTCTTTTGGGAAGGCCTCAGGGCGGTGTTCAGAGTTGATGGGTTCTGTATTGTCTGAATGTTGCGGGAATGGGAATTTACTGCCCTCCTGTTTACTTTAAGGACTGAAGATTCCTCAGTGTTTTGCTTAGCAGCCCTCCTTTCCCTTCTTTTTCTAGCCAAGTTTGAGTTAGTAAGGAGGTTTCGGCTTTCTTAACCAGCTAGTGCCTAGAGAAGCCAGCAGCTCACCGGAGACTTAACAGGCAGCAGCTACAAATACCACCCACAGAAGGGAAGTCTGAGAATGACAGTAGGATGAAAAGGAATTCTTGCTGTGTTCTGAGGGTTCCATCAGGGCAGGGCAGACATGACACCCTGTCCTTGCAGAACGGCCTTCTGTACTGCTGCGCGCACGTTAAGTCTGTTGGCCGTTCAGAGCTAAGCTTTTAAATGGGGGCCAGGTAGACATGTTCACTGAGAAGGAAATTAGAACATGTTGGCCCTACATCAGTGAGAGAGAAAGCTGAGGATTTAAAAAATAACTTCCAGCTCTAACACCACTTCAGGCCCCATTGCTCAGAGCTTACTCTGACACACCCAACAGACAGCTCACTTTGCTGGGAAGGGGACTTGGTAGCATGTTCTGTGTGGACTGACAGCCTCATGCCAGAGGGAAGATTAACTGGTGGCTGGACTGGAGGACCTTGGGATGAGTGAAGCACAGAAACTTAAATTATAGCCATGTGGGTGGGCGTTTGTTGTGGTTACAGCTGGGCTCCGTGCGTGCAGTTGTGCCGGTCACAGGCGTGGTTCTTTATGCTATAATCTCCCATAACTTGAGCAGACAAATATAAAATGTGTTTTTGTAGGGCAATACAACACTTTCTTCCTCCTTAGAAAGTGTGTCATAACTTGTGTAAAATGTTCAGAATTTCATAGTTATAATGAATTAAACATGTAATGAAAATCCCCACCCAAGCGTACGTTCTTTAGCTGAGTTTTCTAAAACCATTCATTATGGCAGGGCGTGTGTGGGGGTGGTGTTTGCCTTTCCACTCCCCACCTTTAACTCCTGTGGATTCCAGTGGCGTAGTTTGTTTTGTGCCTGGCAACCCAAACTATTCTAGTGAATGCAGGTCCTTTGTCCTGTAGGACAAGAAGAAAAAAAAAATGTGCATGACAAGCCAGAGCTTTCTAATGAAAGGCCTGTAATTTGGGAGAGGAGATGGGGTAACTTTGGAGGAACAGATCCTTTATGGTTAGAGTGGTTCATAGAGAAACAAAATCTTCCATGATCCCTGGGTTTAAACAGCCCCCTAGGGAGCTTGTAAGACATCTCACAGGGTGGGGGGCATTCTAATGAACCTTTTATTCCTCCAGAATGCCCGTCTGGGGAGGTGGAAACAAATGTGGGGCCTGTGGGCGGACCGTGTACCACGCGGAAGAGGTGCAGTGCGATGGCCGGAGTTTCCACCGCTGCTGCTTTCTGTGCAGTAAGTATCTCCCAGGGCTCGACCTGGGGCACTTTATGTGTAAGAAGCTTCAGTCTACTTACATTAGGAAAAAACCTGTGGTTTCGTGAACAAAGATTACTTTAGACAAGTGGTTCTTGCCTCTTTAGTTCTCCTGGACCTTGTAAGTGCTCAGCCTAGCAGCGTGAACAGCAAGGGGACCCAGATACTTGGCCTTCCTGGGTCCTCATAGCCCTGAGCCTCCATTTGGCCTTGACTCACCTCATTTGTTACCACGTCTGCCTCCCCTGCGTCGTCCCCTGAGAGTTCAGTGCCGTTTATAGTCTGGCACCACACACAGCTCCTGGCACACGGTCGGGGGCTTGGCTCCCATTTCCCAGGGAACACGTGGCTGCTCACCCAGCCCAGCTTTCTCCTTCTGGCTGAGCTCCTTTGCTTTGAAACTGACTGGCTTGTTTCTTACTGCACTATTAGTAGAAATTCAAATGTCAAGAAGCTCCATTTCTCTAGAAGCTCATATTCTGTTCTCTCTGGTAGTGAATATTCAGAGTTATTTCTGGTTATTGACATCCTACATTTAGGGGAAAGGAACTTAGGATATGAAAATCCCATAGAAGCAAGATGAACATTACTGTTCTAGATAGGAAATTATCAGAGTGTCTCACTTAGGCAGGAAATGGGACTTAAAACAACGCAGCCCTCCTTACTCGGAAGAGTAAATACCTGGTAATGGAGAGACAGGATAAGAGAGAAGCCCCCTCTCTGCTGGGCATTCCCTCCAAGTCTTCACTTTTAAAATAGGAGAGCAGTCTCATCAGAAAGGTCTTCGTTAATCATCTTCTGATTTAAATAACAAAATTGTCTTTTATGAAGGATTTGTTACATGAGGAACCCATGTAACAAACTGATACATGCAGTTATTTGCTTTACCTAGAGCACTGCACAGTGAACAGTACTGTTAAAAATAAACTTGGTTACACTACAAAATAATCTCTGGAGAAAATGTCTCGTTTTAGTTGTCCTTTGCCTTCCAGGCACCAGCATTGGCGGTGTCTGGGCCTTTTTATAGTGTAACTGCTTTGCAGAGAACTAGAAACACAACACAGAGCCACAATAACAAACGATAAAAAGATAACCTATGAATGTTTGCTAGTAGCCTCCATGATAGCTACCATTTCTCAGATTTGGTTTAACTATTCCTTCTCTTGGAGGTTATTATTATTTTTTTTTTTAGAAATCTGTTTTTCAGCAGGTTGGTAGTTAAGAGTATGTGAACACAGAGGAAATGCAAATACTTTAGAAATTGTTCTTAGTTTCATCTAGGTTGATGTTTACACCATTATAAAGTCAGTGTTTATGAAATGTTAGGTTTTTCTACTGGTCCTTTTTACTACTTAATATTTGTCTCTGCTGACTAAAGCCTTTTAAGGAAATAACTCAAGACTTTGGAATAGGGGTGAGGACTGGGAGAAGGAGAGGAGGTTATGTAATAAAATTTTCATATGCAAAGCTTGTCTTGGTTATAGATGTTTTTCAAAACATCTTATATGTGAATTTATATTTAAAGTCTGTGAAGGGCGTTTGCTCTTTGGCAATGTGTGGTGAACTATGTCTTTAAGAAAATGTATGTCAGTACTTGAGTTGGTACGGTACAGTTCCAGAGAAGGTGATGCCATTTGTTCTGTTATCTTGGTCTAAGATAATAGAGACTTCACAATTTACCTCTATTTTCAGCCATCTTATTAGTCGCCTTTCTTGGCCCGTCTCTTTCTTTCCTCTTTTCTCTTCTACTCTTTCAAAGAAGAAGGGGAGACCCCTTTTTCTCCTACACTGATGTTCGAGCTCCAGCTGCCCGATTGTGCTACCAAAGAGTTCCCTCACAGTCTCTTTTTTCCTTGAGCTTCACTGAAGTTTTAGAAAGTGAAATAATGTCTGGAATAAATATGACACGTGGCAGTTTTATGAACTACAGTACATAGAAATATCTTGTGGCAAGAAACCCATCCAGAAAGATTGCGTTCTCCTTTGGGACTGAAGGGAAAACGAATGCAGACTTGAAACCACTTGATCTTCAGACAGACCGCTCACTGCCAGGGGAGCTGGTGGTGAGCTGAAAAAGTCATACTTTTTGTCTTTGAGACTGGCGATGAAAACTAGGATTCTGGATGGAACACGGTGTTTATCCCAGGGGTGCTTTCAGGGAGGCGCAGCTACGGAGGCAACTCTCCCCAGGCACTCAGCACGTTTTTGTTGTTTGTTAGGTCTTGAGTTAACAGCATTTGTAATACGAGGCTGGAAAGACTTGAGTGTGGCGGGTTTGGGAGCACAGTGTTCATTTTGTTCCTTTTGCTTGTGTCATTATAGCCATCTCAAACTTCTCTCCCTCCTGCTAGAAAGGTGAATCATACTGAGAAGTTCAGGCTTCAGGATGTTAAAATTCTGATGCATTTCTGAAACAACAGTCATACCCACAGAGGAAGGCAGGCAGTCCTCCAATGTAGCTGACCAGACCAGATGCTGCCTCATGGCTTTGGGGAAACTACAGAAAAAACTAGGAATGTGAGCAAGCCCGTGCCTTTGCCATTTGTTGACCATGTGTCTCTGCCACCATTGTTCCCAGGGAAAAGTGTCTTTGGCCCATCTTTAAATTCTAACTTTCTGCCCCTCAGTGGTTTGCAGGAAAAATTTAGATAGCACAACAGTGGCTATTCATGATGAAGAGATCTACTGCAAGTCCTGCTATGGAAAGAAGTATGGGCCAAAAGGCTATGGCTATGGCCAGGGCGCCGGCACACTCAACATGGACCGGGGTGAGAGGCTGGGCATCAAGCCAGAGAGGTGAGTTAGGACCATGCTTGTTACCTGCAGAAATGAGTTGTAACAATTAATGGTGCTTGGCGAACAAGAATTGGGGAGTTCTCAGACTTTTATCTTAAAATAAATCAAGTGACTCAGATTTTGTAGTAAAAAGTAGTCACTATTCTTTGATCTCAAAACATTGACAGTTTTGGACTTAACGAAGTTCTTAGTGATTATCCAAGTGACTTCTAGTCCTGGTTTGAGAGCATTCCAAAGTGCATCAAGCAGTCACGGTGTCCTCGAAGTCACGTGGTTTAAATTTACTTATATTTCACAGTACATTGGATACCAGATGTCATGAAGGCAGATGATAAACTAGTGAGGTATCTGAGTCTTGAGATGCATTTCTCATGTGCGAATGAGCAATCAATAAAACTTCCTCCGTCACTTCTCCTGTGTAAGAATATTTCGCCAGGCAACTACTTTGTCCTAACTTAAAATTTCTTAAAAATGGAACTTTTTTTCTGTTTTTGAGTCTTTGAGACAATAGTATTAAAATTAAAAAATTTCAGTACCAAAGTAGCAAGGTACCAAGTCAGCTAAATTTTACTTTGTATTCCCTAATCAGGCTACCTCATTGCTTCATTGGGGATCTCCTCTTATTTCTATTTTTGACCCAGTTATTCCCTCATTTGAACTTCACATTTTTCCACATCCATTTTATATTGAAGAGGCCAAAATTGGTTAACGTTCCAATCAGATGGCCTTTTCCTGGACAAGACCATTAGCTGGGCCCTTCCTGTGCGGCTGGACGCCATGCGGCAGTAATGCATGTTGGCTCAGTGATCCTTGCAACAGTCCTGCAAGGTGGCACTTCCCTTCTCACTCAGGAGCAAAGTGAGACAATGGGAATGAGGCAATTTGCCTGAAGTCACACTGCTAATTAGTGGTCGATAATTGTAGAGACTGGAACTTAACCTAGTGTAACTCCAGACCTTACGATCTTAAACATGGTCCACTATGGCATGCTCCAAATTACTGAGTGCCTGTTGTCTGCTGAACATTTATGTTCATTATATTTAATCCTCACAGTCACTGAGTTCAGATACTTTGTCCTTATTTTATAGATAGGACATTAAGGCTCAAGTCACAGCAATTAAGTGGCAGAGCCAGGACCTGAACCCATGTCCATTTGGCTCCCAAACCAGTGCTGTGCTGTGTACTACATCATGGCCCACCTTTCTGTTACTGGATTTTCTCCACACTCAGTTGTGCAACTGAGTGCACAACTGGTTGTGCACAACCAGTTGGGCTGACTCATTCATTGTTGCATGCCCTCACTGCCAGGAGCCTGGCTGACTTGTCTTTGTTACAATTCATTGTTCTTGTTCTGCTCTCTCCCCTTTTCCAACTTGTTAGAATCCAGTAATTTCCTAAGATCTTATTTTCAAGCCTTTAAAAACCTACACACTTGTATACCCTCCCCCAAACAAAACCAAAATCACCTATGACCCCAAAAGTCAGCCACTGGCGGTAGCCATAGTTTTAGTCACAGAGACCAGTGGACCTTCCTCTTTCCTCCTGCTCCCCCATCTTCAACAACTGGTGAGCCCCTTGTGCTGACCTGTCTCAATTGCTGCTTCACCTCTTCCCCTTCTTAGCCTGGCCACCAGGTAGACTACCTTTCCCAAGAAGCTTTCTGAATGACTGAGGCCTGGGAGCACCTGCAGTCTGGCTCCCCCTTGTGGCAAGTGGTAATTGCAACAATCAGGGGACCAAAAGCCTTCCCAAAGCTCTCCAGGGGAGGCAGCACTGGGTGGGCAGAAGTGCTGAGGCTGCGGTTTTCATTCAGGCCCACCAGTTTGCTGATCCCCTAGCCTTCCAGCAAGTTACTCAACGTCTAAGCCCCCATTTCTTCATCTGTATTTTGGGGCAACAACTTTCCTTAACCTACGAAGTTGTTAGAAGGCAGGTGGGAGATAATCTATATGAAGTTCTTGTTAATATAATGATTGACAGATTTGGAAAACAACTCATAACTGGAAGTGTTGGTATCTTTGTAAACAGCTTTTAAAGATCACTTTTAAACATAAGTATATATACAATAGGTTGTGGAAACATTTTTTAAAGTATGCCTCTCTAGGGACAATTGGATAAACCAGTACTGTGTGAGTACTATGAATTGGTATTTGTTGCTTAGAATAAAATTTCCCATGGCCACATTAAATGTGATTTAAAAAAATGCTGTGCTTTGGCCAGTGTGGCTTAGTTGGTTGGAGTGGCATCCTGTAACCCAAAAGGTTGTGGGTTCAGTTCCCAGTCAGGGTCCATACCTAGGTTGTGGGTTCAATCTCTGGTCCAGGCATGTGTGATCCCTGGTCTGGGTGTAATGGGAGGCAACCAGTTGATGTTTTGCTCTCTCACATCATTGTTTCTGTCTCTCCCTTCCTTTCTCTTTAAAAGTGATGAAAATATAATGTCCTTGGATGAGGATATAATTTTTTAAAAATGTTATACTGTTTTTTTCCAGTAAGAAAAATAGATACTTGTTACCATTTGCTAAATGCTAACTATTGTTGTTATATCTTATCTGCTCAACTAGTTTTTAAGGTTCTAGAAGGGCCTTTAAATCTTCTCCAAGCCCAGAATGGTGTTCTGCATAGTAGGCACACTAACACTGAATAGAAACAAGTTAGAAAGCACGGAAAATATAGTTTACCCAATGACCTACAATAGTGACAAAAATACCACTCAGGAGAAAAAAGTAAAGATAAATAGATCACATAGTAATAGGCAAATTTTCTAAAGTATTTTCCCACAAAGAAAGTGGTAGAGTCAGTTTCCCCTATGTAAGCTATACTGGGAAATTAATTTGTAAAACATGCTTAATTTTCTTAATTATAGACTACTTAAGTCAACTGACCTACATGCAAAAACTGTTTAAGTTAACATTGATTTTTCAATCTCATGTAAAGTAAAAAGCTAGATGTGATTCTAGTGATACTAGTAGGACTCTGGGTCAAGAATATGTGTTAGGATGGGGTTTTACAGAGCATTGCTTAATGGTTTTCATGGAGAGGCTAGTCCTGGGGAGTAATGAAATTAAGCTTGAAAAAAACATATTTAAGTTTGGGTCTTTCTGCAACAATAGTGAACCCATAAATAGGTTAAAGTAGTAACTCTGGCCAGCACCTGAGGTCATGCTCCTTTCTTCCCTGCCCTCTGCTGGCCCGCCAAGGCCACCAGCCACGGCACGGTACAGCGGGAAGTGCCAGAGCCCTGCTGTGCCTGCCTTACAGACTTTCAAGGGCCCTTGGGAAAACCTTACATGTGTTTTCTCCTTTCCACCAGTGTTCAGCCGCACAGGCCTACAACAAGCCCAAATACTTCTAAGTTTGCTCAGAAATATGGAGGTGCTGAGAAGTGCTCCCGATGTGGGGACTCTGTGTATGCTGCCGAGAAGATCATCGGGGCAGGAAAGGTAGGGCAGTGTTTGGCAGCGATGACAGTGAACGCCCATTCCCCGCTCTCTGTCTCCGCGTAACCCTCCACATCCCACTCAGGCACTCTGTTTTGTAAGTAAATGCCTTGGATTAAACTTCTCCTTAATTGCACTTCCACCTGAATGATTAATTTTTGGAATGCCGCCCTTATTCAACAAAAGGTTGTTAATTGCAAAGGCTGGGCTGTACACCAGTCTGGACTCTGCAGGTGGTTTGCTGTAGTGGAAGAAAAGCAGTGAACCTCAGTCAGGACATCTGCTGTGATTCTGGTGTGTGGATTTAGAAGTTACTTAGTCACTTCACCTCTGTGGGCTACAGGGTTCTCAGCCATAAAGGCAGTGTTTAAAGGTGCGCACCAGGCTGGCGACAAGGTCTCAACTGCTCTTAGCGAAGGGCCTTTCCATGGTGTGGCGCCCAGGCCCTGCCTTTCATGGATGGAGTCTGAACTCAGACCAACAGGGTAGACACTGGGGAGGTGCAGGTCCAGCCTTCTGGGTGGGGTTGAACCCCAGCAGTCAGGAGCTCACTTTGGGTTCCTCTTCCCAGGCATCTAAACTGGCCTCTGAAACTTAGCTACTTATCTCTTTCAGCCCTGGCACAAAAACTGTTTCCGATGTGCCAAGTGTGGAAAGAGTCTCGAATCCACAACTCTGACTGAGAAAGAAGGTGAAATCTATTGTAAAGGTAACATTAATTTCAGTACCTGCTATCTGTATGGATATCCCACACTGGCTCTTTGTTAAAGAAGTGTCATCAGCACTTTAAAAAAGAACCAAAAAGTACTCTGAAAATGGGGGGAAGGAGTGATAGTGTCACTGGTTGTTTGACTAGATCTAAAAAATAAAAATAAAAATAAATAAGTAGATCTAGAGATACTTAAACATGACAAAACCACAGAACAATTTTACCTCGACACAGTAAAGTTCCTGATCATTTAAAATGCCCCTATCAGTAAACACAAACACCCCAGAATGAAGTCTTCTTTCAACTTGTTATATCTAATTTGGCCTGATTTTCAAGCTCATACATGTGTGGGACCATGTGCACTGTGGAACCAGAATGCTTGGAACTGGCCTTTATATTTACTCCACCTTTATTAAGTTGAACTCTTTTTAGCATAGGCAGCAGTATTTGTTTTTTAACTTATGGTGGGTCTTCAGCAATAAGCTCAATGGGCTTGCAGTAACTCTCTCCCTTTTCTTTTGTAGGATGCTATGCAAAGAACTTTGGGCCCAAGGGATTTGGCTATGGCCAAGGAGCAGGAGCCCTTGTTCACGCTCAGTAAAGGTGTCAACCCAGAGCCGAGATCACACACTGAGAGTCTCTACATAATCTAGGCACAGATCATCTATCACTAAACTACTGTGAAATTCTACCAGCACTCACGTACTGTATGTTGCCCCGTACTTGGATAGGCTGGCTGACTAGTAGGAAGAGAGCACTGTATCCTTTTGCTTTATCCATCAGCATTTTCAAGAACCATTTCTTTTACATTTTAAATAAAAGTACAGCTTGATTTGGGTGTTCAGTGTCTTTCAGTTAACCTTTTGGAAGAGCTGTTGTGATTTAGGTGAATGGAAAACCCTTTGGGTCCCTACCTGCATTTTATTCGTGAACAGTGTCTACCCCATTATCCAGCTGACTCGCTAGGTTAATGTTTCCATTATAGCTCTTGGAAAAGACTTCTCTTTTCAGATGGTAAGTGTGCCTCAGGAGTGAGGGCTACTGAGCGGCAGTCCTGCCACTCAGACCCCGCGGAGCTAGCATCTCAGCAGCGCAGCACCTCCTTTAGCGCAGTGGTCACTCCTCTTTTGGAGCAGTTCCCTGAAGAACGAATGGCTCCTACACATCCTGCACTGGAATCACAGGAGAGTATTAAAAGGCAGATCCCGAGGCCCCACTTCAGCCCCAGCGCAGCAGAATCAGCAGGGGCAGAGCTGTAGCCCTTTCAACCAGCTCCTCAGAAAGTCGCGTGGACCTGGGATGGGCACACTGTTAAAGATTCTCCTCTGTACCTGAAGATCATTCTGAACAGCTGCCTGCTGACAGCTATCAAATCTCAGGCTTAGGGTGACCTTTCAGATTCTACTAAACCCTGGAAATGGGAGAGCTTTTCCCCCATATTTCAATTCTACTAAGTAGCAAAGCATGCTGCATTGTCCTGGCTCATGCAGCTGGCTCAGGTAGGAGTATTAGACTATGTAAGGAACGTTTTTGTTATTTAGGAACCTTTTGTTCTTAACCAGAGACTCACTCAATCCAAACTTTTATTTTCTAGGGGTATGTCTGAAATTGGTATGTTTTGGTGAAATTGAATCTGTCTGATCTGTGAACACATCTTCATCTTTTCCAAAGCCTATCTTATTACCAGTGTGTTGCTTATTTTGAAGACCTAAAGGAGTTGTGTCATGTTGTGATGTAAAAAGATAAGCAGAAACTTGGTGGGAAGAAATCAGCTGAGGGTGTACCAGGTGAAGGATTCCTGTTCATTTATGTCGTAGTCTGGAGGACTTCGAGTTCCATTGTGGGAGAGCCTTTTCTTTAAGCAGGCTACGTTAGTTTACTGGCAATAAAAGAGATAGCTTGATATGACGAGTTACGCAGTAATTCCTCTATGTGGAAATTTTAAAACCTGTCCACAAATTCTGACATTCCTATCAAAAGATGCAGTCTAATTCCCTTCCCTTTGAACAAAGGCAAACCTTTGTGGCATTTTTAACTAACAAAATTTGATGGACAAGGCTGTTAAAAAAATAAAAAAGACAATACAGCTTCTGTTGCTTTCTCTTGGGATGCTTAGAACTCAGCCACCGTGTTTTAAAGAAGCTCCAACTCCATAGGGAAGCCAAATGCAGGCATTACAGCCAGAGCTGAGATCTGACCAGCACACCTGGAGTGATTCTTCAGATTACTCCATTCCCGTGTCTGAACCATCCCAGCTGACAGAAGGGAACTAAAGGGAGATATTCCTGTTGAGTCCTGACCAAATGCAGGAACAAAAACACCATTTTCAGCCACTAAATTTGGGGGAGGGAGTTGCTGAGGGCAGTAATAGATTACCCGAATGTTGTACGCATTATTAAACTTCCCCACAGAGCCTACGTTCTCTAGGTTGTATTGGAGATGCTTGTTGATTCACTACAGGAAAATATTCTAAATGAAATTGCCAGGTGCCTGGTAATGTGAGATTTGTCTGATAAAATAAACAAGTTAAAAAATAAACAAGTTGATACCATTTGTAATTTAAATTATCCTTAAATTGGGAGCCGTGGCAAAACTCCAAAACTGTAAACTTAGCTTCTAGCAGTTTCAGGAGTGGAAAAGGGAATCTGGCTTTGGGAAGACTCTGTTCTGGGAAAAATCACTTTCATTGTTTGGATGTAAATTGACAGGGCAGCACCAAAGTAATCCAAATGTGATATTAAAGTGCTGCATGGCAAACACATATTTTTACTTTAAAAATGACACATTTGGAGTATTTTCAGTTCCTTGTGATTTGGTACATTTATGGAGGACTGCTGGAGAACTCTGATTCCAAAGTGACTTTATGATAAAGTTTAGGGAGTGTTGCAGCTATCATATTGAATATCTTGAAATACAGTGGTTGAGAAGCCTGTTTCAACTTGGAAAAAGCCTTATACTCTGTTAGTTGCCCGTAGAACCACCAATATCCTGAACCCTGGGAAACACTGGTCTGGACCATTGGTTTTCAAACTTCTTGATCACGGATCCCTCAACATTCTTAAGTTATTCAGGACCCTAAAGAACTTCTGTTTATGACAGTTATATCTGTTAATATTTTCCATGTTAGAAACTAAATTAAAAAAAAAAAAAACAAAACATTAACTCAGACTTCCACTTAGAGCCAAGTTGAAATAACAGGGACAATATTTATCTTCACTAGAAACAACCAAAAACAAGCATAAAAAATACAGTTTTAAATATACAAATATAAAACCGTATATACATGTATATGGTTTGTGACACTGGGCAACAGACAACAAAGAACAGTTACAGGGAAAATGAGATCAATCTTGGGACTAGCAAAGCTTACTGCTTTGACTTTCCACCTTACAGTGCAAAGAGGTAAAATAGGTGGAACTGGAAGCATCCCAAGTTAGGGAAATGAGGCAGAGTCCAGAGGGACTGGAGAGATTTGCACAAAAAAAAGGACTCCAGAAATATGAAATATGCAGAGTACAGACCAACACATACTGTCCAAGTCTTCAGCTGAGTTCTGAGAGCATATGCATGTGAGGTAAGTGCCCAAGACCATGGGAAAAAAACATCTGAAAGACAGAGGCATGTGTCTGGTGCTCACATGGAGCCAGGAACAGTGCCCATTCCCACCAGCGAGATTGGGAAACAAGCTTCATGGGGCTTTGGATGGAGTGCATGGGTCTTGCCTCAGTAATGGGGAATAATTAACCCTAAACTGAACACTGCTCTTGGACCTGCCTAACAAATCTTAGTTAACAGCAAGACCTGAACGGATCAAAATTTCAAAGTAACTGCACTATAGAATAAAGCTCTGGAGTTTTTATAGGAATGCAAAAAATATCCAGCACTAAATTCATCATGTACCTGGCTGGCATAGCTCAGTGGATTGAGCTGGACTGCAAACTAAAGGGTCACTGGTTCAATTCCCAGTCAGGGCACATGCCTGGGTTGCTGACCAGGTCCCCAGTAGGGGGTGCTCAAGAGGCAACCGCACACTGATGTTTCTTCCCTCTCTTCCTTCCCCTCTCTGAAAATAATAAATCAATAAAATATTTTTTAAAAAAATTACCAGAATGCAAAGAAACAGGAGTATGATCCATGAGGGAGAAAAAAATACCTATCAAAACTAAGACCTGACTGAGGTGAAAATTAGCAGCAAGGATATTAAAACAGTTAAACTACTTCATATTTTCAAAAAATAGAGATATGGAAAATACAGTCCAAGTCAAACATTGTAGGTGCAAACTAATGTGGAAGATGAAAAAGTACAACTGAATGGTATTAATGACAGTGCAGAACAAATTTAAGTTAAACTCAGAAACATAAACACTATCCAAAATAAACACTGGAAAATAGAGATTTTAAAGAATGAATTGACACCCTAACCAGTGTGGCTCAGTTGGTTGGGCATCACCCCACAAAGCGAAAGGTCACTGGTTCCATTCCTGGTTGGGGCACATCTCTGGGTTGCAACCCAGTCCCTGGTTGGGGTGCATGAGAGGCAACCAATCAATGCTTCTCACATTCATGTTTCCCTCTCTCTCTGCCTTCCCCTCTCTAAAAGTAAAGAATATAAAATCTTAAAAAAAATTAATTGATCAGTGAGTTATAGGTCAGCTCAAGCAGCCTAATACATGTGCAACTGGAATTTCTTGAAAGAGGGAAGGAAAAATCTGTTAAAAAGTAACTGAAAACATTTCCAAATTTAATGAAAATTATAATCTACAAATCCAAAATTATAAATCTATAAATCCAGCAACGAGGTTTTCTAATGCTTTGAATGGAAACAGTCCCTCTCTAATACTAGAAACATTGCTGTCTATTAAAAAGAACTTTTTGAGCCAAGTAAATGTCTGATGAGAAATATTCTAGTAAAATTTATTTGAGCAAAACATTCATACTCTAAAGGCAAAGAGTATTCTAAGAGACATGACTGGTTTTCTTGAGTTTGTGACTTAGCTGACCAAGATCAAGGGACATTCTCAATGTTATACTTGGAATTACAGACTTTTCTATTTGAAAAGTAACATAAAGATATTTAATAGAAAACTCTAATACCAATAACTTGACGAAACTGAAGGTTTACTTTCTGACAAGAAGCTAAGATTTCTTATCCTGGTATGTAACATCATTTCCAATCATCTCTATAAATTCTTAGATCCAGACAGCCGTATCATGGGTACAATCTGTTAATCTGGGAAGGACCTGGAGGGAGGGCGGATGTGATCCAGACAAGGAGACAATATAGAGAAGAAAACTGCCTACCTAGAATGAAACTGATGGCTTGCTGTAGAATCTGCTTTATTTTATATACTTGTTCAAAACATCATTACTTCAGCTCTAGGTAGCTCTGGGGGCATCACGTTCAATATTATAAAATAAGATGAGCCCTTGCTGGTGTGGCTCAGTGGACTGAGCACCGGCCTGTGAACTAAAGGGTTGCTGGTTCAATTTCTAGTCAGGGCACACGCATGGGTTGTGGGGCAGGTCCCCACAACCCAGTAGGAGGCGCGAGAGAGGCAACCATACACTGATGTTTTTCTCTCCTTCTTTCTCCTTCCCTTCCCCCTCTCTAAAAATAAATAAATAAAATCTTTAAAAAAAATTAATGACTGTGAATCCAATATGAGAATATTTAGTGCACTGGGTTCTCAATTATACCATAAACAACCACGTGAACAACAGGAAAGGGCTCCATCATTTTTACATTTAAAAGTTTTTCAAATAAAGCTTTCTTTGTCATGCATAGCTTCTCAAGTACTATCAGTGTTGGTAGGTTTCATTTTCCAATATTTTACTACAATGTCTTTAAGTATATTTGAAACTTGGAGATTCATACAGTCCCAGAAGAACCTAATTAACTCCATAGAATCCAAGATTCTTACAGAAAACTTTATTCTTTATTAAAAACAATAATTACACACATAACACAAATACACAAAAATTGTGGAGTTTTGTTTAGAATACCACCACCACCTTTTACTTCTGCCAATTTCTAGAGTCTTGCAACTTGAATCCTAGGCAACTCGGATATAGTATATAGAATAATCTTTTCAAATTGTAGGTACCACCATCAGTGTTTCATCAACTTCTTGAAGTGAATCGAATGAAATAACAAGCAAGCACACACTTAAGAGTCAATATTTATTCTGATTAATATTTTACAAAATTTTGACAGATTTAATTTATGTAAGGAGGTCTAATTTATTAAACACTTTACAGGTTTTTCTTTCCACAGAGTAACACAGTAAGTAGCAAAATAATACTTGGCACAGTTATAAATAAAGAAAACATAAAATAAAAATAGCCATAGCTTAAGTATAAGGATGCTGTTTTACACCTATTGATACTCTTGGGAACAACAAAAATATGAAGAAAATGAAACTCCAAAGAAAAAAATTCACGTTCAGAGCTGAGAAATAAGTTCCTATTTGCTAAATGTATCCAATTAAGCTGATATGAACTATTTCCCAAAGGGCCACCTTCATACACAACTTTAGAACTGGATTAAGCTGGTTCCACACACAAGACCTACAAAATAATTACACAGAGGGGACACTGCTGCATAGTTGGCTCCTGCCCATCTGACCATTTTTGAGTTACATATTTCACTGGTACTATGAGATAGTTAGTACTAAAGCATTAACATTGCTAATGTTTTCCATGTCCCCCCATTTACATCGTTTTCCCCCATGTTTAATTGAAAGACACCTCTTTTGCACTGAAAGGAATATTGTACCACAAAGAAAGAACATGGTAACACACTCATCCAAACTAGAAAACCAGCACGGTATTTGACTGTTAATAAAAATGTATTCAATAAAAACTGCAACCAAGTCTTCATGTGAAGTGGCTCAAAATATAAAAAATTAAAACAAATTCTAGGCTTTTATAAATAACTGTGAATTTAAAAATTATCTAAAATTTGCCCCAATTAGTAGTGTCAAAACTAGCAGAGACATTTGTGAAGTTAGCCAGTTTTTCACACTCTTGACAAAATGGCACAAGCTATTGCCACCCCACGCCCATCTGTTCCCTTGTAAAAAATAAAGTAGGTTTGCCAATGTTCTAGTGTTAACACATTCACATACACTAAAGGTAATCTTTCTGATGTGTGACTTACGGTCAAAGAAACTCCTATATAAAAATGGTACTTGGAAATACTGAACATCAAGTATATACATTTTTACTGCTCCTCTTTACTAAGGCAAGGGGCAGGTATACCACTAGATTGCTTTAATACCTGTAATCTGCATTTTACAGGGAATACTAATTTACCAAGCATCAGACATGCAGTGGACTTGCAGGATATAATGCCTATTAACAGCAATATTGAACATCACTAGAAGCTCATTAGTTATCTCCCTTTTCTTTTGGTTGGATAAAATAAAATGAGCAGCTTTACACACTAACACAGACACAAAGAGAAAACTATCTGATAAATTACTTATATATAGATACACAATCTTTACACTGGCCTAGGGTCTGTCATCAGTCTGACCGCCCTTTTCCCACCCTCCCCCAGCCTGTTCCCTCTCCAGGTTTGCCACAGGTTGCTCGAACCACAGTTTGCTACAGCACTTAAGAGGACTAAACTGAGTCTCACTCTGTAAACAGTATTTATGGAAGCAGTGAGTAAATAGTTCACCATGAGTATGAAAATGCTGCAACAAAAATTGATCAGTGCATCACATTTAACAATAAAATCTTTTTGAAATTGTTTCAGACAGCATTAACAAATTTCCTAACATTCAGTATTGAAAAAATTAAAATAAACTTGGGGGTTAAGTTCTTTCTGATAGGTCATGTTTTTAAAACCAGAACAGACCATTAGCTTTTCTTTTATTCAGATGTGCTATATACAGAGATCATGCTCTATCTTTAGCAAAACTCCATCATTTTGTCTATAATTTATTTTGCTGAGCAGAATTTAAAAAGTATATTCATTTATCTGTTACTGAGAATTTTTCATTAACTAATTTCTTCTGCCTTTTCTTGAAAAATACCTTAACTCTTAAAAATTAGACTGTTTGCACATCAAATTAAATTCTAATTTATGCTTTACTGGATAATATGTGCTAGTATACATTCTATGAGGTGTATCATGCACTTAGTAGGGCTTTTAAGCTTGAACAAAATAGCATGACTTACTATATTCATGCAAGTGTTTTATTATTAGACCATAAAACCTCATAGCAAGGTCGCTGCAAGTTATTTCACCGAACCAGAAATATATCAGTACTGCAACGGCTGATAGCAGTGAAATGCTAGCACATTTTTTTTTGGTGAACATTATTTTCTTGTGCCTTTGAAGACACATTACAGAGGATCCCTAATAAAACCACATGATTTCCATCACAGTATTTACATGTACATTCTAAAATGTACATACTACTAGTCTGAATCAACTTGAGACAACTTCCATGGAATTAAATACAATACAATTAGATTGTACCATAAAATTTTGCTCTATACCATAAATTCAGTTTTAGCAAGACTCAAACATTTCTGATTAGTATCTGTCAGCAGAGTAAGTTCACTCTTTTTGTGAAAAATGTTATGAGAACAAAACCAACAAGTTGAGTTTGTTGTAAATTCCCACATTAGGAACCATTAAAATTCTTTTCAAAACCTTTACTCTTCCCAGAAGTGGCAGTGGTATGTTCTGTCCATGTTTAGTTTTGTTAACAAAAATGTTGAAAAAAAGACTGAATTTCACTGTTAGCCCTACATATAGCATGCTATTGTTCAAAGGATGTGGATTCGAGTGTGAGAGAGACAGACAGACACAATTTTCAGGCACCACTTAAGCAATATGCTTCATACGATAAAGATGCTGCTACACGAGCTGGTACCCAGATCCTGATATTTGGTCATATTCTATCGTATACTGCCTGGTCCAGTCCACGACAACAGGGCGAAAGAGGCCACAGCATCGAAATTCAAAGAAGTCTATAATATTCCTTACACATCCATGGCTAAAAAAAACCCCAAAAAACAAAATACCCAAGAAAGAAAAAGTCTGTTAGTACAAAAATTTAATATACGAGTTTTAATATAATTTTGGTGGTAAATGTATTTTTTTCTAAACTTAACAACTCAGGTTACTTGTCAGAAAGAACCTGTTTATAACTATAAAATATATATGTGCTCATGTTTCTTCACAGTTTGGCCAACTCTGGTTTTTCTTTTCTCTTGTGCTAATTTAAGGGGTTACACAATTACATTTTAAAGGTATTCAAATCTGTATCTCATTCTTGTGTCATGTAATTTTTTATAAAAGCTTTCCTTGGCTGGTGGCTCTTTGGCAAGAAGACAAATTACGCTCAAAATTAAGTAAAAGACAAAATAACTGCAAACAGCATGAATTTGGCAGTGTGCCTAAGATAATGATAAAAAAGGAAATGTCCAGGATAAGTTCAGGTCGTTTTGAAACTTTAAGCTTTGGAAAAGCAGTCCGTTTCACATCTTCTATAACTACTGGTATGCCTGTGGGAGAATTCTCAAAACTGTCCTGTTGACTCTCTTATTTTTGCTTCTAGTTAAAGGCTTGCTTGCTTTCCAAAAGCATGCAATAATTAGTAGCACTGCAAAAGCTTTAAGGGGGTGAGTAAAACTGTTTTAAATATTTCATATAATTAAGGAACTACTGTTTCTTGATATCAAACTGAACTCTATTTTTTAAAATGTATATATAAAGAATAGGACAGGCTCTTTAATAAATGGGATTGGGAAAACTGTATAGCCACACGCAAAGAGTGAAGCTGGACCATCTTATACCATACACAAAAATGAATTAAAGACTTGAATGTAAGATCTAAAGCTATAAATACTCCTAAAAGCAAACATAGGTGATAAGCTCCTAGACATCAGTCCTAGAGGTGCTTTTTTGAATCTGACACCAAAACCAAAAGCCACAAAAGCAAAAATAAACAATTGGGAGTACATCAAACTAAAATGCTTCTGCACAGTAAAGAGAATCATCAACAAAATGGAAAGGCAACCTACTGAAGGGGAGAACATATTTGCAAATCATTTACCTGATAAGGGGTTCCTATCCAAAATATAGTATAAAGAAATCAAACAGCTCAACAGGGAAAAGAAAAAAAAAAAACCCAAACAATCGGATTAAAACATGGACAGAGATCTGAACAGACATTCTTCCAAAAAAGACACGCAAATGGCCAAAAGGTGCATGACGTGAAAAGATGTTCAGCATCAGTAACCATGAGGGAAATGCGTATCAAAACCACAACACAATAACTATTATCAAAACAGACTAGAAATAACAAGTGTTTGTGAGGAAGTGGTGAAAAGGGAACCCTGTGTACTGTTGGTGGAAATGTAAATTAGCGCAGCCACTTTGGAAAATAGTGTGGAGACTCTTCAAAACTTTTAAACTACAACTATCATATGACCAAGAATTCCACTTCTGGGTATTTATCCAAAGAAACAAAAACACTAACTTGCATGTTCAATGCAGCATTATTTCCAATACCAAGATATGGAAACAACCTAGGTGTCCACTGATGGATGAATGGATACAGAAAATGTAGTATGTACAGAGAAAAGCAAATACTACATGCTATCACTTTATGTGATAAACAACACACAAACAAAACCCCAGCTCACAGATAGAGAAAGACTGGTGGCTGCCAGAAGCAAGGGGTGGGTGAAGTGTGTGAAGACAGTCAAAAGGTACGAACTTCCAGTTAATAAAATAAATAAGTCCTGGGTATATAACGTGCACGTGACCGCAGATAATGATACTGTGTTGCATATTTGAAAGTTGCTAAGAAAGTTGCTAAAAGTTCTCATCACAAAAATCTCTTTAAACTACATATGTTGACAGATGTTAACTAGACTCGTGTGGTGATCACTCTGCAATGTATACAAGTATCAAATTATTACGTTGCACACCTGAAACTAGTATCATACTATATGTCAATTATATATATAGTAGGCATGTGGGAATTTTTGTGTCATTCAGAGGGTAAATAAAATAAATAACTTGCACTGAAAAGTAGCTGCCCTAGAGCTTGGGAAATTTCCCCAAGTATGAATTTCAACTGACTATATTTTAAAAAAATCTTATTTCACTGCTATGGATACGTTCATTTTTTAATGAAAATTTGTAAGTTGATGGAAAAGTTAAAGATCAAATACTAACGTTACTGGGTCAATAAAGTTTGAATTGTGCAATTAAGAAAAAACAAATATCAGAAATTTATAAACAGTTAAGGTGATGAATTCTAAAGTTATGGTAAACTAACCAATGTCACGTCACGCAGACTTTAGCAGGAATTATAAGCTATTTTACATACTGCTAAGTAAAAGAAATATTTCCTGTTTAACATCCTGTTGCCATACCTAAAGAAAACAGTTCTCTTTGATGTATTCACTAGATTAATTGCTGCATTTGGTTTAGTAAGAAAATTTGTATGCCAAGGGAAAATATGAAATTGATAAATGTGTACGTACTTGAATGGGCTTTCAATAGATGTTGTTGTGACTTTAAAGTGCTTATACCTTCTGGCATTCATTCTTTCATTTGTGGTAATACCCAAACACGATATCTAAGAGAGAAGGGAAAGCAAATTATCAACTCTCTTAATATTTAATGTAAATAAGTTAATTAATTCTCAAGAAGACCATAATGCAGGGAAAATTAATGAAGCCTGTTTTTTGTTTTCCATCAGTAGCTAGTTAAATGGGGAAAGTATTTTAAAACAGGTTACTTGGCATTGAGATGGACACTATGTACACAGCCCCTTTAAGAATGAGCTTTTTAAAAAATCCTGATTTTAATAAAAGGCAAATATTGATATTTGTGGGTAATAAAACATTACTATTAAAACACACACAAAATTAATGGCATCAATCTAAGCTCACAAATATATACAATTGGATGTATCTTAATCAGGAAAACCAGAAAGAAATAAAAAGTTCTGTCAGAAGTTTTAAAATAAGAAGAGGGAGGAGAGCAAGAAGGAAGGAAAGTAGAAAGGAAAAGCAAAATAAAACTATTCCTTGAAATGTAAGAGTGGGCGGAAAAAGAATACATTATTGTCTTTAAGCACGGAGTGAATTTTTAAGTTTTCAATTAGTACACTAAAGAACAATTAGTACACTAAAAGAACTTGCACATACCTGGTACATCTGACACATGAGTAATACCGCCACCCACATGAAATGAAAAACACTGTTCAGAAACATCCAAAACATCCAAGGTGAACATGTGGCGATCTGAGTAATGTATGTCCAAAACCCATCCTTGGTGTAAGTGGTCTCGCAGTGGAGGCCCCAGTCTAAAATCAGAATAGAGGCACTCACGTTTACTCAGCGGCCACCCAGGCACCTATGCAGACCTCTGTGGTAGGCACCATTTAAAAAACATGATCCAAGAGTCTGGCTTTAATTAATGACTTTCAACACACACTTTTTAACACATAAGTGAAAAAACAGCAAATCAAAAATGGAAAGAGAAGCAGCTAATCTTTAAAAACAAAAAAAAAAAACCTACTGGAACAATATACTGTTTTTATTTGACGGGTACTATAAACATATATTTGAGGAAATAGCCTCCTTCTTTTATTAGAGCAATAACAGAGATTATTCTTAATATCTGTGGGAGTAGGGAGACCAGGAAACCATCCTCCTAACACTTACTTTTTAAGCTGGGATCTAACAGATTTTTACACCAAGTACCACCAAAGCCTGAGGCATAGTAATATCTTTATTTAAACTCTTTCCAAATTATGTTATCAATGCAATAAAAAGCCATGATTTCCTCTAAGATACTAAACCTATATGATCAAGTGAATGACAACTTATTCTTAAAAGAGTAACTTCTAATACCTTTTAATCTTCTCTAGCAGGCAGTAATTATACCTTACGTTTCAAAATATTTCAAGTTCTCTGCAAACTTAACTTCAACTGTCTTTTTTCAACTGTTTGGTAAGAAAGAGCAACTAGCACAATCATAAAATCTATAATGAACTACTAGAGCAAAGCAAGCAAGTGATGCACAAAATGTGTGTATTTAACCCAGAAGCTTTTCAAAGCCTATTAAGCCAACACATTTTTCAGGGGATACACATATTAAAAGGTAGTTAATTGATGATTCTGTTGCTTATGCTATATGTTGAACATGTTTGCTAGTCTACTTTTTCTCTATGCTTTGTTGCAGTGAGGCGCCTCAAACCATAATTTTTAGTTGAAAATTTTTGGCATTATCATATTTTTTGCTAATATGGAAAGCATGAATATGCAAACATTTGTGTTTTAGGAAGAGAAAAAACTAACTGTACTCACAAGAAATACAACCGTAAATCATCCAGCAGATCATAAAAAGTAGGAAGAACAGGTACCCCATAAAATATCTGTGGTTGCCTGCACCTAAAGAAGAACACAGAAGCAATTTTTTTTTCAGCTAAGACAAAACAACTGGAAACACACCAGGGGTGGAAAGAGATGCAGGGAGGAAGGGACTGTCATGAAAGATGTGATATAACTTAGACAATAATCGCACACATTATTTTAGAAAATGTTCAAGAAAATTAATGTTTTAATTAAAGTCTTAATATAGGAATGCTTATAATTACATACGAAGGTGTGAGGACTGCAATGATTATTCATTCTGAAGGCAAAAGAGTCCCAATGAACCAAGTCAGTCACAATTCTGAGCTTTAATGCCACTGTTTGCTTTGTGATGTTTAAAATATCCCTAGTAGCTGTACTTTTATAATCCAGCTTTTCAAGGGCCTCTCCCCAACGGAGTTACACAATCTTTGTGATGTTTCCCTGGTGTCACCTCATAAAATCCCCAGGGCCATTGCTCAGACCCCTCAGGGTATCTCAGACTACACCATTCTTGAGCACTGAAGTCTGCAGAATTCTTATCTGTCATTCCTCTCTGCCTCTGCGCCTAAAACCCTTTCAAATATTTTTATAGGAAAGAGTAGGCACCAGAAAAAATCGATAGTGAAATGATATCAATCTTTTCTAGATACTAATTTTATAACTCCTCCCCCTTCTCAACCGAGTTACTGTTTTGTCAACCAGAAGATAATTAGAAGGATGAGGTGAGTATAGTAAGGTACAAGAATGAACTTTATCTACTTTAATATTCTACTTCATAAATATACCTAGAATGACTTAAAGGAACAATATATTTAGAAATTACTAATAAAACTTACCTACACAGTTACCCACCCATGGGCAATGATGATCAAATTTTGCTATACAGCGGTTGCACACACCACAGTGCTTGGACCTCACTGGTTTCCGTATCTGTTAATAGGTATGTTGAAAGATTATGAAAGGCACTATACCTTAGAGAGGAAAGCAGAACATTTATTTTCTCAAAATACAATTATGAAAAAATAAAGCAATATTTTTTGGGAAAGGATTATACCAAGGTTTCCAAAGGTAAAGCAAATTAAACTTCAACTTTGACAACAAAGATAAAAGGATAAGGCTACTCTAGAATATAAACTCTTAAGAATGGACTAGAACCATCAATTTGTGAAAGTGATTAAAAATCAAATCCCAATTTGCTGTTTGGATAAATGGCACTAAATTTAATTCCCTCAAATTTCTAAATAATAAAAACATCACCCTCTAGGCTTCTAAATGAACTTATTGTGATTAATAGTCATGACATTAGTTGTTCTTTAATAAAATGGAATTGTTCATTAGTAAAAGGAAGGTCAAGTTAGAAGTGAATGAAAGCTTTTAAAATTCAAAATTATTTAATATACATTTTTCCAAAGTTAACATATCTAGCAAAAAAACCCATTAAGTGTACATATCTATTTCTCTTTCAGCGCCTCCTGAGACCTCAGGTTAAGGTACACCATGAACCCTACTGAAGGGCAGGGTCATATCTAAGAAAGTTCAACATGCTCGGGACGTTTAGGTAGTCCCTATTTCTGGCAAAACAAAATGTAAAATAAATTATTCAGCTTCTGACAGGCAATAAGGAGTTCATGTTTATAATGTCTTAATGTTTTAACTGTTGGAAAATATTTTACTCTATATTATTCTAAATCAGCCAAGTGAATACAAGAACTCAGTAGTAATCTTTGAAGAACTTGTAGTCCCAATGCTGGAAACATGACAAAAACTAGAGTTATTAACCAATGCCAGAAACATAATATACTTCATTGGTGTTTCAACAAAAACACTGCCATTTAGCTAACAGTTTGCAATAAGGTTATATGCAATTCTGAGTTACTAAGAAAAAAACACAAGTGGACTATGCAGTTCTTACATGTACTACTAGGACCTGTGGATCAAAGAAAAGGGAGTTATTCTTTACCACAGACAATGAGACTACAGCTATTTAGGAGAACGCAGTAGGCTGTATCAAACAAATTCCACCCCCATTTCAAACCTTCAGCTACATTTCCCCTTTGGGAATTCACCTGTCAGTGAATTCTGAACTGAAGATGGACATAGGCTCCTAAATATAGTGGTCTCCTCAGTTCACTTACAAAGTAATTATTTTTTAGTAAATCCTGATCTACATGTGTCTTCTTAGGAACTTGTCTATCTATCAAAGTGAAGGATACCCATATCATGGCAAATACCTGTTGATTTGAATCATTTTATAATATGTATACTCTTACTTTATGACACCAAATTATCTATTCAGAAGTACGCAGCTTGCAATAACATACAATAAAATGTTTATGCTATGATGACAAATAATCTTGTTCTTGCCATTAAATACTTGTTTAACAATGAAACTGTACTGAGTAACTCAATAATTTGTTTGTCATGTAGCAAACACAGCAACAATGCGTGCTTGACTTTACGGGAGAGATCAGTATCTCCACGGAACAGCAGACTATAAAAACATTCTACATGTTAATGCCAATCATGTAAATAACCCACTGTAAAGCATAGAAACATAAACCTTTTTAAAGAATGCTTGAAAATGCAACGAATCTAGTCAGGACCCTAAAGTTGCTTCAAAAGTACATATTTTGGAAGCAATACATATTTGGAATATTCAAAATTATGACTGGTCAAAGAATTCTAAGTGAAACAACTTAAAAAAATATGGGGCATTTAGAGCTCAGTTTTAAAAACTGATTATATAACCCTAAACTAAGTTAACTATTTTATTATTATTCAAATGTTAAAACATTAGTTCAGATGCAATGTATAACTTAAAGGTATAAAAGAGCATTTAGTTTCAAGTACAAATTGAGGATATTTCAATTCCCATATAGAAAAACATGGTAATCATTATAGCAATTTACACATTTTTCACAAGAACTATAAACATTAAGCAGAAAATAGCTAAAACTAATATTGTTATTCTATAGATATTTGAAATCTATAATCAAATAAATAATACCATACTGACTCTGTTAATTAAATGCTATTTAATTTCATACATATCTTTGTCTATGACCTTGCTGAAGATGACAATTTTTAGTATTAGTGATTCAATTTTTAAGAATCAAGTTGCATAAACATTCTAATACAGACAGACTGATGTAGGTAGAAAAATATAGTATTAGGGATCATACTAAGCCTTTGATTTGGAAGACTTTATTACTTAATTTTTATTTGTTGTTTACATTTTAAGAGACAAAAAGAGTAAGAATGAATACAAATAAATGGCATCTGAATCAGAACTGTAGTCGAGTTCTACTATCAGGGAGAATCAAGTACATTGGGAAGTAGGCACCGTTTCACCATCTTTCCTCTTGCATCACTGATTTGGAGGGCATGAAAGGTACTCAGCGAGAAAGCAACTGTTCTCCTTGTTCCCCACACCCTCTACACTCTGCCACTGCTAGGGGAAGAGGGTAGACAGAAGAATGAAGAAAAAAAAAATACTACCAAACAGGTACTGCAGAATATACTGAGGTCCAGACTTCCTGTCTCTGCAAGTTCAACTATTGTCTGTGAATTAAAAAAATATATATGTTTTATTCCAAACTGAACAATGTTCAACTACTGTGCCACCAACAGGAATCAATAAATGTGACATTTATCTTTAATTAACTAATATTTTCAACTCAAAAGCCTTTGTTCATTTACTTCTGATATTTCACCACAGTATAAATATAGGAATTTTGTTTCTTGGATATATGAAAAGGCAACCCTAAACTTAGTTATGGAAATATTTCTCTGAGAATAAAACTAAGTTACTTACCCAAAGAGCTGGTCTGTATAGTTTGATGATTAAAGCATGAAAATAACCCTAAGTCCTGAATCTTTAATATTGGGTTATGATTAAGAAAATCTGACAAACCAATTACTAGTAGTAATGTCTGAGGATACTATAATAACCTTAGAGTAGCAATCTCTATGTAGCCTAGAAAAGGGGGGATTAATTAGGCCATAAGAACATACATGCCTGTGGTTTAGTCCTTTGTAAGTATAAATAACCCATCAGGATCTGTTGTTTTCAGAAACTGGATAAAATAGCTCTTAAAATAATCTAACTGCCTCTAGTCCAATTCTCTACTTACATGATTATCTTTAGATTATAAATCTGGCTTCCTAAGTACTGGTGAGGGGTACCTTGGATCATATATACAAATATTCCAGTTATTGGGACAATATATCTACACTATCAACCAATTTATTGGCTTTCCAATTTACAAAGATATTCAACAAACATTTACTGAATGCATACTATTTGCTGAGGGGTTTACAGAGGTACTTAAAATACTGTATTCGTCCCTTGAAGCAATCACAGTAGCCTAATGAACAAGAGCAACACGAACAATAGAACACCATGGACATGTTAGGACAGGCACCACAAGAACAGCAACTACACATATGGTTTGGTCTCAAACTTCTTTAAATCCTAAACAACAGTTTCTTTCTTTGTACTCTAATATCTGCTGCAACTATTGATAATTTCGCAGTGAAGCATATGTGACTAGTTAGATTGCATCTTGCTACCTTTTTCTTTTGTTCTTCTGTAGCTTTAATTATCCCTGGATCTGATTTCCAAGATTTCCCAAAATTGTAGAAAAGTGCAACACTATTGGCAAGGAATGGAAGATGGATAAATAAAAAGTTGAGATGTACCTAAAGTTAAGGAATCCAAAGAGGCAATGATAAATGAGCTACTCTTTTAGGTAAACTTATAATCCATAAAATTTTACCACAAAAAAACCCACCTACCAATCAAAAAATACAAGCTGGTTTATTTATTACATCAAAATAGGTTATTACATGTACGATACAATCTAGTTCATCTACTACAACAGAGATATGTTTCCCACATGTCCATAACTAAAAGTAAAAATGTGAGTTCTCATAAACTTTAAGTCAGGCAGGCTCATCCGACGCTTTTCAAGTCAGTGCAGGGGTGGGTGGGTATGGAAGCGGCTATGTGGGGATAAGTAGTGATGAAAAGAAACCATAAAACCATGATTTAAAAATACAAGTCAGTCACTACATTTTACAGATTCATTGAATACATCATTTTAAAAATGATTATTTCTCTTAACAAAAATGAACAGACTTCTCATGTTATTATTATTAACATGTAACTTTATTTATATGCATTAAAATCCCTATTTAGCTATCAAATACTTCAGATAGCACACCCATGTATTTAAAATATTGCTTTCACATCTCTCCATTGCCTTTTTAAAAAATATTACAGTTGATTTTAATTTTAGAAAAGATATTTATAAAGTTGCTTGAAATAGAAAGTTTCTATGGTCATATTTTTCTGTCTAATGAAAGTATAAAAAATGTACTAGGCATTTATAAAAATAAGTGAAGAATGAAAGACTTTTAAACAACAGGAAAAATAAAGCTGTGTGTTGTTAGAACCACACATTTCTGACACACACTAATCTGGAACACTAAGATTTCATTTTCAAGATTTTATGTATCATATAATAATTTTGTAAGATTTTTGGACACTACCACATATACACACTGTTTACATTTCTTTTTTTTAAATTTTACTTTAATTGTTGTTCTTATACAGTTTTCTGTCTTCTACTACATTTCTTATGAAATACAGAAAAAGAACTGCTTCTTGAATAGTATAACCACATAAAATACAGGAGAAAAAAAAAGGGAGGAGGAAAAGAGTAGTTATTGTCACCTGCCATATATAGAAGTGATTTGTCTGTCTCCAGTCTATTTCTCCCAATGTTCACCATCTTTATTTCAGAAAATGCACCAGTACAGCCAGAGGAGAGTAAACACGATTTCACCTGTTCCAACAGCTGAAATCTCTTGAGAATAAAGCTGAGTAAATGTATGTGCAGAGAATACTAAACCCTGGCATTTTTAAAGGGCAGTACCTTTACTATAACAGTTTCAAAAAGGTGCTAACATATAAATAAATGGGTCAGGTTCTTGCAGCCTGGATGAAATTTGCAGGAGGCCAACTACCAGCCCAATAAATGACTACAGATTTGAAAGAGCTATTCAGGAATTAAATACCAAAAGAACTTAAAGAGTTTTTTGTTTGTTCTTTAAAGGTAGAGATTAACTTCCGGCCAAGATGGAGGCGTAGGTAGAAAACCTTCCCTTCCTCACACAGCCGAAAGGAGGATACCAACCAATATAAAATCAATAAACACCCAGAAGCACCAGACCAGATAATCAAATAGCATGGAACTCTGACAACCAAGGAACTAAAGAAAAAATCAACCAGAACAACCAGACTGGTAAGAACCCGCAGCACAGTGGCGGACCGTGTGGGCGGGGCTGGCTGAAGGCAAACCTGAGACCCAGAGCTGGCTGTGGACTACAGCGGTTGCCTCAGTAGGAGACTCATAAGAGAGTCCACTGGAAAGTGCGCTAGAGACAGGCAGGTGAGCTGCACTGTTCCCTCTCCGGCCCCTCCCCCACAGGCAGCACCTCAGCCCAGTGGGGAGGGTTGCCCTGCCCCGGTGAATACCTAAGGCCTCACTCCCTTACAACTTATCAGGTGCACCAAGACAAAGAAATATGGCCCAAATGAAAGAACAGAGCAAAACCTCAGAAAGAGAACTAAGTGATGAGGAGATAGCCAACCTATCTGACAGAGAATTTAAAGCCCTGGTAATCAAAATGCTCACAGATCTTATTGAGCTTGGCCAAAAACAAACAACAACAACAAAAAAAAAAAACACAAATGAAAGATACCCAAAATGAAATAAAGCAAAATATTCTGGGAACCAACAGTGACAGGAAGGAAACCAGGACTCAAAGCAACAATTTGGAATAAAAGGAAAAAATAAAAATCCAACTGGAACAGAATGAAGAAACAAGAATTCGAACAAGTGAAGAGAAACTTACAAACCTCTGACACAACCTGAAACGTTCCAATATCCAAATCATAGCGGTGCCAGAAGGAGAAGAACAACAGCAAGAAACTGAAAACTTATTTGAACAAGTAATGCAGGAAAACTTCCCCAATCTGATGAAGAAAATAGACTTCCAGAAGTCCAGGAAGCTCAGAGAGTCCCAAAGAGGTTGGACCCAAAGAGGAACACACCAAAGCACGTTATCATTAAGTTACCCAAGATTAAAGATAAAGAGAAAATCCTAAGTGCAGCAAGAGAAAAGGAGACAATTACCTATAAAGGAGTTCCCATAAGGCTATCAGCTGATTTTAAAAAAAAAACAGCAACAACAACAACAACAACAAAAAACCCTTGCAGGCAAGAAGGGGTTGGAAAGAAGTATTTGAAGTCATGAAAGGCAAGGACCTACATCCAAGATTACTCTATCCAGCAAAGCTACAATTTCGAATGGAAGGGCAGATAAAGTGTTTCCCAGATAAGGCCAAGTTAAAGGAGCTCATCATCACCAAAATGTTAATGGGTCTGAGAAAAAGAAAAAAAATAAAAAATACAAACAATAAAATGACAACAAACTCATAATTATCAACAACTGAACCTAAACAAAAATAGAAACAAACTAAGCAAACAACTAGGATAGGAACAGAATCATAGAAATAGAGATCACATGGAGGCTTATCAGGGGGAGGTGGGAGGGGGGAGAGTGGGGGAAAATACAGGGGAAAAGAAGCATAATTAGTAGGTACAAAATAGACAGGGGGAAGGTAAGAATAGTAGAGGAAATGGAGAAGCCAAAGAACTTATATGTATGACCCGTGGACATGAACTAAGGGGTGGTGGGAATGCTTGAAGGGAGGAAGGTAAAGGGGGATAAAGAGGAGAAAAAAATGGGCAACTGTAATAGCATAATCAATAAAATATACTTTAAAAAGAGAAAGAAAAGAGAATATTTATAGCAATATTGTTGGTGGTGATTGAAAACCTAAAACAAGGTATTAGGAAAGGTATTAGAAAGAAACTAGAAAAGATACACAGAAAATTGAAGAAGTCTTAAGAGTAAACTATAGAAAAAAAATGCTTAAGAGGAATATGCATAGACGAGAATGGTGAAAATGATAATTTTGCACTGTCTTCATTTTTACGTATGTAATCATCCCAGGCTCTAGAGTTTTTCGTATCTATCTTGAGTTCAAAAACTTAACTGAACTCAAAACCTAATTGAAAATAATTTATTTTTAGACACAAAGGATTTTTAATAACCCATTGTCAATATTTCAAAAGTAGTTCTAACCACAGTTCACTGTACTGGCTATGGCAGTGAATTTTAGATTATTATAAAAGAAGCACAGTCAACACAATTTTCAAATACATAAAGGAAAAGAAAGAAGATAAAATCACTCATGAATTTAAAACCCAGAGATAATCACTGCTAAAATTACACGTAGTCACTTCTAGTTCATGTAAATTGCGCATTTTAAAATTAGAATCACTCTGTAAATAACATTTAGTATTTTTTCACTTATATCCTAAGTATCAGCCCATATCATTAAGTCTTTAAAAAACATTTTTAATGGTTATTTTATCCCATTCCATATGTAGTATAACTGATAAAACAATCCCTGCCTTAAGGTTAGATATTTAGGTTGTTACCATTTTTCTCTATTATAATAGTACTATTATAAACATCCTAGTAACATAATACTAGGATAAACATTCTAGTAAATAAATCCCTTTGATCTTCTCCCTGATTATTTACTTGCAAGTGATTATGAGATCAAAGAATATTTTTAAAATTCTTTCTAGAGGTTGCCAAATTGCTTTACAGGAAGGCTTACTAACCTAAATATGTTTAGGGTATAATATAAGGACATTAGAAAACACACAGTAGCAGTTCAAAAGGCTAGGTTCCACACCAGACTTGACAATCACCTACCTATGGGACCTTGAGCAAGACACACAACTTCTCTGAACCTCAATTTATACAGCAGTTAGAAAACAGCATTACAATTTGTGCATTGTGTTTTTCTTTCTTTTCTTCTTTTTTCACTTACCCCACCCCAGCCATCCCCAGCTCCCTCCCCTGATCCCACCACCCACCTTGGTTTTGTCCATGTGCCCTTTTTAATTGTTTCTGAAAACCCTTCCCCCTTTATGCACCTTTTATTTTAATGAGTCAAAAATAAATATTAAATTTGATGTTTAAACAAAAACACATGTGAAATAAGCTTATGTACTGACTGGCTCACCAGAGGCTTAGAGTAAGCTAACCTTCTTTTTCTCCTAGCAGTAATGGGTATTCGCAGTGACTTTATGGAACATAACTACCATGAATAATGAAAACTGACTGGAATTCTACTTTTCAAAGCTAGTCTAATCAGCTTTAATTATATACATAGCTCTTAGTAGTGTAAAGAAAGTGACAGAAGCAACAGCAAGGAGACAGGGGTCAGCAAAAGAGGTAGTCCCTGACAGTTGCTATTTTATCTCTGTACCATAATCATTCCCCGTACCATGAACCTCATGGCTCTTTCCCGTCTAACATCCTTTGTGTGTCCACTACAAATTAATCTGGGCTCTTCACTGTTCCCTTCCTACGGGTTTTTTTGAGCTTCTCTCTCTGGCTTCAGAAGTTTAATACTGGAAAACAAAAAATGTAGCTCTAAACTCATACAGGATCTAGAGATAAGGTTCTTTTACAATATAGAGAAGTGTAAAGCATTTTTTAAATAATCAGAATTTAAAGTTGTGATTTCATTCCACATTCCATGAGTAAGATACATACATACACATTCAAATATGTAAATGTACATTTAAAGCTCATTGGGGCACAAACTTAAAAAGTCATATATAAATAACAACAGGGACTTACTTAACACTTCTTATATGACAGGTATATCTTACACTATATTACATTCATCTTTTCAAGAATTCTCTCAGACAATACTATGATCAACCCTCCTTTACAGACAAGCTAGTTTTGTACATTGTACAATTGTACATTGTAGTTTTGTAAATTGTACATGCTAGTTTTTCAAATAAAAATAGTCTCGTGCTACAATTTTTATTTGAAAAACTAGCATGTACAATTTATTCTGTGCATTTAAAAAATGAATTTTATTATTCAAATAGGGTAAATGAAATAGACTTGACTGTTCTGGCCTTCCCTTCAAAATCTATCTCTCATTTTCAACTCCCAAGCTGTGGTAATTTGCAGAGCTATTTTTTTCCTATATCAAAATAAAGAAAATAAATTCAAATTATACTACATAAGAAAGTCTGACACAAAGTTTTCATTATTTGGTAATTCATTAATTTTCCTGTTTTTGTCCACTTACATGCACACAGATTAAGAATTTAGCAACAGTCTAAAATTATTTTAAGATGGAAATCTAATTTTTTTCTTGAACATAAAATTTACTGTCCAATTTAGGAAAGAAAGTTAGAAAATATGTCTGGAATACTAAAGTCATTTGAGAGGTCAGTGCTTTTTTTAGAAATTTAAAATAGATGAGGTAATGAAAACAAGCAAATCTGTTTTACTCATACTAAATATCCCAATAAGACAAATCTAAAATTTTGGGGATTTTTTAAAGATTTTATTTATTTATTTTTAGAGAGGGGGAAAGGGAGGGAGAAAGAGAGACAGAAACATCAGTGTGTGGTTGCCTCTCATGTGCCCCCCACTGGGGTCCTGGCCCGCAACCCAGGCATGTTTCCTGACTGGGAACTAAACTGGCAACCCTTTGGTTTGCAGCCCGCACTCAATCCACTGAGCTATACCAGCCAGGGCAACAAATCTAAACTTTAATAATAAATCCTTTAAGAACAATTTTTATGTCAGAGTATAATTCAAGGACAGAATGAGCGGGTAAAAATTATCACATGGAAAAATTTCACTAAATAATTATGCTAAGTATTTTAAATATTTTTTAAATCTTCACCCAAGGATATATTTATTGATTTTAGAGAGAGAGGAAGGGAGAGAGAAAAAGAAACATCAATGTGAGAGAGAAACATCGACTGGCTGCCTCCCATACATGCCCTGACCGGAGACTGAACCCACAAACTAGCTATGTGCTCTGTCAGGGAATCGAACCAGCAACCTTTTGTTGTATGGGATGATGCTCCGACCAACTGAGCAACCTAGCCAGGGCCTGAGGCAATATTTTAAAAGTACTATACTTTCCGAAAGTAGTCATATACACTATAAAAATATAAGAATTACAAAGTAGCTACAATTGTGCCTTACTCTCAAAAATAAAATAAGCATATTTTGTTTTACAACTAAAATACAGGACAACTGAACAAAAAGAACACAGTCTTAAAACATGCAAGACTGTGAAATGAAACCAGGTATTAATTATAATCATTTAAATCACCAAAAACTTAATCTATTTAAAACATATCTATATACTTTATGGAAATATTTTGAAAATGACTTATTAACAAAAAGTACATTTATGAGAAATGTACTTTTATTATAATAAATCAGACTATTTTCCTGACTGGACTTTTTCTATACAAAAATATCAGAAATTGACACTGACCTTAACTTTTTTGATATCCACACAAACACAAATATCTACAATTTGAAATTATATTACTTTTTAAAAGTATACTACATTGAAATAATTTATTGACATTAGCAAGTATTTGAAGATTCGGCATTACATGCTTCTAATGAAGCACAAGAGAAAATTAACTGTTAGCTACCATAAAGAAATAACATTATGAAATTAAGAAAATATTTAGAGAAAATAGTTTGATACTAAAACATAAAAACCACAGTTTAAAAGAAAGGTTTATAATATGTGTTATAGAATCTGGTAAGTATGTGTTTTTGTTCCACCTATACCTGAGACTAGTTGGGTGGCCTTGGGCAAGGATAATATTCTAATCTATTTAAACCTAAATTTTCTCATTTATAAAATGGAGATAACACTAACATACAGGATGCGTATTAAATGATACAAAGTATTTAAGAAAATGCCCTTTAAATATACAATAAATGGTACCTATTATTATTATTGATATTATTAAAAGCAGTTTTCAAAAGCAACCTAATCAATATGTAACATTTTTTAAATATTTACTGTTCTAGAAATACTGTTCACACTTATTTTTCTAGAAATATTGTTTTACTGTTGTTAATTGTGAGTAGTTCAGTACTAATGTTAAATTATTATGAAACACTTGTTTAAAAAACAAGTAAAAATTGCATAGATACGACCTTTATAACCAAAGGATATCATTCCAAAACCAGAAAAACCATGTCACATACATCCAGAATTTGGTTGCCAAATATATTCCAAGGGGCAATGCACTGTGCATTGAATGATCAAAAAAGGACCTGTAACAATTAAAAAAAGTGAAAAAACATTTTTTAGGAAAAAAATAGAAAAGAAAAAATTACTAAAAAAAGAAAGAAAACTATCTAAGTATCCATTAGCAGTATAATGGGTAAATAAACTGTATATTTATGCATGGAATGTTATGGAGCAATAAAATGAACATTCTACAACTTAAAAAAAAGGACCTGTAAAACATAAGTTTTATACAATTTGAGTTATATATTTCACTATGAAAATGAGTATTTACATATCTAAATGAAAATTATATGTTTTGCATGATAAGCTGTGGTTTAACCAAACTCCAGAAGTCCAGGATGCTTAAATACCAAGGCTGTTTTCATAGTAACCAACAATAAATGAGTTCACAACTGACGACTCAGCGAGATATTGAAGCTCCTTATTTAATTTACCAAGAGTTAAAATTATATTCCATTTACTTTCCAATATCAAAATTTCAGTATACTCCTATGCTCTTACTCAAAAATTCAACTTCAGTAATGCTATCATTCAGCATATTATTCACTGATGACATGTTATAATTTTGACAAATAAGTACAAAGCAATCCTTGAGTTTTTCTATATATATCATCATTATTTCTCCTAACCTACATGCTGCTGTTTCATCACATCTTTTCAAGTAAAATAAACTGCTAATTTAGTGGAATTGAAAGTCATTATTTACAGCATTTAGAATTCAGAAAAAATAAGTTAATTATTTATTATATTAATATATTAATTATATTATTAATAAATTTCATCAAAGTTAAGCAGGATCAACCATCCATGTAAGCTACTCAGAAAATCTTGGTGAATTCCTGTTTGTAACAGTCCTCAAAGCTCCTAGAAAAACTTAAATGAGATTAATTACCTAAACTTAAGCCCCTTCCTGAGAATTAACACATTAGTGCACTGCTGGTCATTCTCATCTCTGTGTAAATTATTTGAAGAACTCTTGTTTGAAACTTAAGTAAAAACAAAGTACTAAAGGAATGAATGGACGTTAAGTGACATGTTCTGGATCACAGGCACCTGCCTAGGTTTGCTACATGGGCAATATTAAGGAGATGGGATTTAAGGACAGAAAAAAAAGAAATGATCACAATGTTTAAAAAAAAAAGAGGGAGAAGAAAATAATAATCTAAACAAACTGAGCTTACTTCATATGCTTAGACTCTACCTTGCTACTAAAATCAAACCTCTTTCCTGCATACTGCCTGTAACCAAAGAAAACAGGATTCCTATGGAAATGTAAACAAAGTAAACTCAAGTATTGTAATTACCTAGAAATAAACAATATGTACATTACATTTAGAGTTCAACAAACTCAAGTCCACTTTTACTGAAATGTTCTGAAACTGTATTTTAGCCTTAAAAATTAATACTAGACTGTCACTGAAAGCATCTTTAGAATCAGTTTAACAATGTTAAAATTTTTAAATATTTCACATATAATTTGCCAAAATTCTTTAACATTGAATTAAGATCAAACATGTAATACAAAGACAGTGTTCTGAACATATAAAACAGTAACTTTTATATAGCAGGAGCCAAATTACAATCTTTCATGTTTAGTTAAAAATATAGTTTAAAATGTCACTTACTTTGAAAGAAACTGCACTGTAGCCCAAATACCACCGTACATTAGCCCTTTAATGAGCCAAGAATCAATATTTAGGTCTGCTATAAATCCAACCAACCAAATAACTAGGAAAGGAGTTCCTAGCATTACTTTCTGCCGAAATTCCTGTACAGAAAAAAACAATTAGTCAGAAAGTTTTGCATGTTTGAAGTAACTTCAGTGTGAACCACTGTTGCCTTTGTGAAAACATGCAACAGAGTGAAATTCATTCATCCAAATATGCTTACTATATGTACAATAGGTATTATTCAAGGTGCTAGTCTCTATCTTCTGGAAACAGACAAAAAAAATCCCCATAATTTAAAAGTACTTTGTTAAAATTATGAAAACTGAGAACAGAAGTTACAGGAGTGTGTCTAGACAGATAAAGAAGAGAGCAGTAGCTACCACATGGACAGGCTAGAAAATAGTTCATGACAAATACCATCCCATTTTACCAGGGACACTGGTACCGAGAGACAGGACAATCAGAATAACTGATGGTCTAAGAACTACATTAGATAAAGAAACTGAGGATGCTTAGCCTGGAGAAGACATTTTGAATGATACATATAAACAATATATCAAAATTTTAAAATTAAATAGATAATAAAACCCAACAATCTACAGGGTAAAATGGAGATTATGTGCCTCTGAAAACATATCAAAGTAGAATGCTTAGTACTCCAGAGATAGTTGTAACTTTCATTTTTATACAGGTTTGGCTGTTAGCAAGTCCATTCCAAGTATAAAACCTCTCTACTTCCTTGTAACATCTACCACAATTTTATCTTCGGAGCAACACAAAGTCTATATTACCTCTCCCCCATAACAGCCCTTTACAAACTTATATGCCTCTATCGAGTTTCTCAAGTTACCTTAGGTGAGAAACTATATACTTTTTCATGTAAATGGCCATGTCTTTCCCAATTCAACCACCATAATTCATTTTCTGAACTAAATGTGTAATTTTAATTAAACATATCAAATAATTAGAATAATTAAACATATCAAATTCCAGAGTTTAATTTTATGCTGCAGTAAAATAAGTAATCTTTCCAATCTGTTTTTCATCTCTAGTATTCGTGAATTTTATATCAAGACATTAGAGAAGATTTAAACTTGAAAGAAAGAACGTATAAGTCAGGGTATTAGGTGGGATTTGAAAGAGTCTTTTCTATAATTCTCTGGAATCTGGCTTGTTTTTAGCAAAGATACTTGTTTTCCCTCAGCAATGACAACAATTTTTTTCATTATTAAAAAACAAGATATAATTTACATGCAGTAAATTCATCTTTTTTGCATAGTTCTCTGAGTTTTGATTAACATACACACAGTTGAGTAACTAGCAAGAAAATCAGACACAGAACAGTTCTATCCAGTCGGTAAATACCACTGGCCCCAATCGCAGCTCCTGGCACAGACTAACCTGATTTCTGTCCCTAGACTTTTTCCTTTGCAGGAATGATACTGAATACAATCATGTAAGTCTGGCTTCTTTCATTTCAAGAATGCATTTGACATTTTTCCATGTTGTCATGTATATCAGTTGTTCTTTTTTAATGCTGAGTAGTATTCCACTACAGGATTTATCAAAGGTTTTTTTTAATCCATTCCTCAGCTAAGGGATTAGGGTTGTTTCCAGTTTTGATGATTGTGAATAAAAGCCATTATAAATATTTACATACAAGTTTCTGTGTAACAAAAGTTTGTTTCACTTAGTTAAATACCTATGCATGGGATTTCTAGATTTGTTTTCAAACTGTCATTTAACATGCACATTATAGTATTATAAAAGTATAAATGGTGGCATGCTACTTTTATAAATATGAGAAATCTATTTTTTCTCATATTTTTTGTGGAAATTTTTAAATATAGAGTAAATCTCAAAGAATTTTATGCTGAATACCTGTATGTTCATCACATAGCTTCTACAATTCAGTAATCTATTTTTAATTAAACTTTTTATTTTTAATAACTGTAGATTCACAAGCAGTTGTAATAACTAACATGGACAGATCCCAAGTACCTTTTAACCAGGCTCCTCTAATTACTAACATCTAGCAAAAGAGTAATACAACACCACAACCAGGATACTGACATCAATACAGCTAAGATACAGAGTATTTCCACCACTCTAAGGATTCCTCCTGTTGTCTTTTTATAACAACTCCCCATTCACAACTTTTTAGGTGTATGAAAGTAAGTCGCTGTGGTTTTAATGTGCGTTTTCCCAACGACTAATGACTAATGACATGTACTTATCTGCCATTTTTGTATCTTCTTCGGTAAAATATCTCTTCATATCTTTAGCCTATTTTCTATTTTGATTTTTACTTTTGAGTTTTGAAAGTTCTTTATATATTCTGAAAACTAGTTCCTTGTTGGGTATGTGTCTCGCAAACACTTTCTCCCAGTCTGAAGTTTGTCTTTCCATCCTAAAAAACGGGTGTTTCATAGAACTATAGTTTTTAAGTTTCAAAGTCCAACTGATCAATTTTACTTTAATGGATCATGCTTTCCGTGTCAAGTCTAACTAACTCTTTGCCTACCCCTATAGTCTGATGATTTTTCTGTTTAAAATTTTTATAGTTTTATGTTCTACATGTAAGTCTGTGAACTATTTTATTTTTTTATGGTGTGAGATAAGGTTTGTAAGGTTTAATTTTTATTTTTTGTGTATGCATGTCCAAATGCTTCAGCATTATCTGTTGAAAAGGTTATCTTTCCTCAGTTGAATTGCTTTTCACTTCTGTCAGTCAAATCAGTGAGCATATTATGGTGGTTCTAGTTCTGGACTCTATTCTGTTCCACAGATCTGAGTTTATTCCTTCAGCCAGAAAGGAGGAATATCGTCAACCTGTATGTTGACTATAACAAAATATTGCTAGGATTTTTATTTAATTGCATTGAATCAGTATATCAGTTTTGGAAAAACTGACATTTACTATATTGAGTCTTCTAAATCACGAATGTAGTATGTTTTTCCATTTACTTATATCATCTTTGACTTCTTTCATTGGCATTTTAAAATTTTCGGTATACAAGTACTTTACATGGCCCTGACTGGTGTGGCTCAGTGGATTGGGCATTGTCCTGCAAAGCGAAGGGTCACAGGTTCAATTCCCAATCAGGACACACGCCTGGGTCACGGGCCAGGGCCCCTGTTGGGGGCATGAGAAAGGCAGCCTTTTGGTTTCTTTTGCAAATCAATGTTTCTTTCCTTTCTCCCTCCTTTCACCTTTCTCTAAAAATAAATTAAATTAAAATTTTTAAAAAAGTACTTTACATGTCTGGTTCGATTTAACACTTAAGTATTTAAATTTTGGGGTTTCTTTAGCAAGTCTAAATAGTACTTTATTTTTTAACTTCAGTGCCCACATGGTTATTGCAAGTATATACAAATAAAATAGATTTTAAATGTATTTACCTTATACCCCATGACCTTACTGGATTCATTTATTAGTTCTAGAAGTTTATTTCACAGATTCCTTGGGATTTTCTATGTAGACAGTCAACATCAACCACGAATAGGGACATTTTATTATTTTTTCCTTTCCGGTGCATATGCCTTTTAATATCCTTTCTTTCTATCACTAGCTAGAATTTTCAGTACTATGTTGAATAAGAGCAGTAAGAAGGATATCTTTGCTTTGTTCTTGACCTTAGGGGTAAAACATTCAATCTTTTACCATTGCATACAATATGAGTTGAAGGTTTTACACATGTTCTTTATAAAGTTCAGGAAATTCTTCTTTATTCCTATTTTTCTCAGACTTTTATCATGAATGGACATTGATTTTTAGTAAATGCTTTTTGATTGATATGATCACTAAATTTTTCATTTTTAATCTGTTAACATGGTAGATTACATTAAATAATTTTTGAATATTACATGGGCCTTGCATCCCTGGAATAAACCCCATTTGGTCATGGTGCATAATTCCTCTTATATATTGCTGACTTTATTTGTTAATACTTTGTTAAAAATTTTTGAGTCTATATTTATGAGGGACATTGGCCTATAGTTTTCTTTTCTGTACTGTCTTTGGCTTGTTTTGGTATTAGGGATACATATTATTCCCACGCTGTGTTTCCATATATAAGTAAACAATATTTTTACATATGAAGTGAATTTCTTATAGATAGCATATAGTAGGGTCACGCTTTATAATCCGCACTGCTAATATTTTTCATTTTATATATTTATATCATTTACATTTAACATAATTATTAATATGTTAGGGTTTAAGTCTATAATTTTATTTTGTTTTCTGTCTGTTCTGTTTTTTGTTTGTTATCTTTTTCCTGCCATCTTGTGGGTTACTAGAAAGCTTTCTAGAGTTCTATTTCATTTACCTACAGTGTTGTTGAGTAGAGTTTATTTAATGACTACTCAAAATATTATATTATATAAACATAACTTATCAGTGTACTGGTGTGATAAGTTTTTCATTTTACCAGTTCAAGTGAAGTCTGGAAAGCTTACTACCATTTATGTCCCTCTACCCTCCTTTATTTATATTATAAATTATCTGAAATATATTCTCTACATAGACTAGAGCCACATCAGGCAGCCTCATAATTTTGGCCTCAACTGTCAAGCAAAACTTGGAAGACTTAAGAGAAGGAGAGTCTACTGTATTTACCCATTGTGGCAGACCCTTCTGCATGGCATGGGCCCAGCTCCCACTCAGAGATGCACAGGACCCACGCCCACAGATAGGTTCTCTCGTGGGTAATCAGATTTGCAATATACCTAGGCTGCTCTGAGTCTTGCTTTAGCTGAAAACTCCCTCACCCTACAAGTGCTAAAACTTGCAGGGACCAGTGTAACTGGCTCAACCACTTTTGCCTTTTTATTTGCTAATATCCTTCTTCTGTGATGTGATGAGGGGCATTGGCTCCTTTTGTTGTAACTTGGGATAGTGAGTGAGGACCATCTTCTAATGTGAGGAGTTATAGAATAAACTGGCCTGTCATGGCAGAGACTAATTCTTTTGCTCCCCTTGAGAGAAAAGCCATGCTGTCATCCTTTTTCCTCCATCGGACTCGTTAGTCCGTGTGTGTGTTTTATTTCATCCATAATGATGTGGACACTGATAGCTGGTGTCCGCCTCAACCCATAGTTTTGCTTACCATAATTATGTGTTCTCAGATTCTTGCTTTTATTATTTCTTTTGTTTAGAAAACCTCTCTTAGCCATTCTGTTAGGATAGGTCTGCTGATGGCAAATTCTCTTAGTTTTCCTTTATCTGAGAATGTGTTGATTTTTCCTTCATTCCTGAAAGATATTGTCCACTGGAATGGGATGATGGGTTGCTAGTTCTTTCCATTCAGAACTTGGAAAAAATGTGCCAGTTCCTTCTGGGGTCTACAACTTCTCTCCATCTTCCAGCCATTTGAATCGTTTTAAACCCTACTGGTAGAGGGATTTCAAGATTTTTATTTTTTCCAGAAGTCTGACTATGGTATGTTTGGTGGGGATTTCTTTGAGTCTATTATGCTTAGGATTAATTCTATTTTTTAATCTGTAGTTTTGTCTTTTGCTAAATTTGGAGAATTTTTTGGCTACTATATCTTTGAGTGCTTTTTCAGCTTCACCTCTTTCTCTTCTTCTGGGCTTCCAATCATATTAATGTTAGGCATTCTGTTATAACCACAGGTCTCTGAGGTTGTAACAGTTTTTTTTAAAGTTTATTTCATTTTGTTGCTCAAAATGAATAATTTTTATTGTTCCATCGTCAAGGTCACTGATGCTTTCCTCTGTCCCCTACAATCTGCTGTTGAGCCCACCCAATGATTCCTTTTGGCTATTGTAATTTTTATTTTAAAATTCTAATTTGGTTTTTCTTTATATTTTATTTCTATATTTTTATTTCATTGCTGACTCTATTTTTCATTTGTTTCAAGCATGCTCATAATTAGTCAGTGAAGCTTTTTTATGACTGTTTCAAAATCTTTTACCAGGTAATTCGAACAGCTCTTATATTGTTGGCACTTGTTGATTCTCTTTTCATTGTTCCAGATCTTCTTGGTTCTTAGCACGATGGGTGGTTTTTGTTTGAAACCTGGCTATTCTGGGTATTGTGAGACACCGGATCTTAGTTAAACCTTTTCTTTTAGATGGATTCCTCTGTGTAGCTTGGGAGGTTAGTGAGGCACTTTCTCATTTCTGCTAGGTGGGATGCAAATCCAGGATTCCTATGTGGCCTCCACTAACACTTAAGGACCGGGCTCCTCATTCCTGCTGAGCAAAGCTGGGACTTCTAGCTCTCTACTGTACCTCTACTGATGTCTCCAGAGCTGGGAGCAGTGCCTCATTACAGTTTCCTATGTGGTCTCCACTGATATAGCAGAGAATGGAACTTCATTAACAGCCAGTGGGAAAGAAGTCCCAACTCTCTATGCAGCCTTCCTGACACCACCCCTAAAGGGAAGTTAGAGTACCTCACTACAGCCTGCTAAAGGTAGAAGTCCAGGTCTCTGCGGGTGTGAATCAGGGTGGGGCCACAGTTTTCTTCTGTAGTGTTTGGCTTTAGTAGAAAGTTATTTTCTAAAAGTTTCTATTTTGCTAAACTGCCCCTTTTGTGGTCTTTTTACTAGAGAGTAGATTTTTTGTTGCAGCTTGTGTTGTCTGTACCCATCTGTGATTCTACATTATTAGCTTTGTTAGCTCCTCTTCTGGGATATGTAAGACACACACACACACACACACACACACAAAAAAAAAAAACCCACAAACCTCCGAAAAACAAAAACAAAACCATATGGAACTCAACACCATGTCATTCTTTGGGTCCTGAGTTCCACAGCCACTCTGTTACATTCTCTCCATTTTCCAGAGTCTTCTTACATTTGTTTTGTAAATAATGTCCAGGTTTTTTAGTTGTACTAGCAGAGAGGAAAAGCGAAAGGTACACACCACTCCATTTTCCCAGATTTCTTTTCACATAATCAGCAAACAACATTAAAGAGGAAGATATGTGAGATTACCACTGTTAATGAAAGGGATAATGGATTTTTTAATGTGGAGAAATACTAATTTAGAGATTTCCATCTAATTTCTTATTAAGCAAGTTAACACTTATCTAATTATAAATCTCCATGTCTAAAATCTTCTCATCTTAAAAAACCCAAAAGCTTCTAAAGTAGTTTTCTAAAATCAAGATTCCTTCCATATCCAATTGTCTATTAGTACTGTCCAAAATTTTTTTCTTTTTGTGATGACTTACTTAGTATAAACTATTGAGCCCTAAGTGTTACTGTTTTCTTGTGTAGTTTTAAATAAGAACATACTTCACAGACTACCAAATCAGGTTCATGATTTAAATTTCTCTAATTCAGATGGAAAGAGAATAATCTAAATAATTACAAGTACTTACTTCAAAAAAGCCCCTAATGAACATATATTTTTATGTAGTAACCTTTTTTAAAAAGGTAACATATTTAAAGCTACCAATGCAAAAAAAAACAACACAAACAGCACCAGACTACTCAAGTTCTGAACCATGATAAATACAAATGTTAATAAAACTGCTAAACTTTTCAATGAAATTCTCTTTTTTTAAACTAAATCATATCCAGCACTTCTGGTCAATATGGCAGCATTGGTAAACATGGCTCACTTCCTTGCACAATCACATCAAAATTACAACTAAACTACAGAACGCCCATCATTCAAAACCAGCAGAAATCAAGCTGGATGGAAGTCCTGTAACCACAGAATTAAAGAAAAATCAACTACAGAATTAAAGAAGAAACCACATCGAAACTGGAAGGAGGGGTGGAGTCATAGAATGTGCTGGTCCCACACTAATGTGTGGCAGATAAATATCGGGAGGGATATCTGAGGAGCGAGGGGTCCCATCTCCACACCAGGCCCTCTAGTCCAGGGTTCCAGGGCCATGAAGGTTCCCATAAAAACCAGTGGCAATTGAGGTGGTAGAAGACAGAATCCCTGCTGGAATCCCTGACAGTTCCTCTTAAAAGGCCCACGCACAGACTTATTTCGATTTACTCCCTATGAACTCTAGCATGGGGGCAGCAGACTGAAAGACTTCAGAGACTTATGGGGAGGAAATGAATTGTCCGACATAAGGTAAGAGCTTTTTCCCAAAAAGAAATGCTGGCAGAGTCCGTTGTTCCTTTTCTGGGCCCTTCCCTAACACAGCAGGATGGGGGAACAATATCTTAGACTCCATCAACCTGGCTCACACTGTTTGCCCCCATGCCGGTGATTCCCTGAAGCCCTGTACCATCCAACTTTCAGGCCCACCCAAGCTGTTCCCAGTAGCTTTTCAATACGAATGGCTTGTCTTGGCCCATGCTTCAGATCTTCCCAAATGCTTTCAAACAAGCAGCATCTGGCTTTGGCAAGCCCCATACCTCTCACTAAGTTGCCCCAGGCCCAGCACTAGCAACAGCCAGCCTTGGTTCAAAACTTGGCCTCACCTGGGCACCTCCAAGCCTGGCACAAGTAGCAGCTGTCTGCAGATCACTTTGTAGCTTATACTCTGTACCCCTGGGACAGAACACAGTTAGTGGCTGACCTTGGATGTACCAATAGCAATCAAGGCTCACTTACAATAGGTGAGTGTACACAGCTCATACAGTGGGTACACCCTGAGTACCCAGATTGAGTAATAGGGGAGGCTGAGTAATAGGGGAGGCTGTGTCACTGGATTCTATCGGATACTAATTATATTAGGTATCCTCTCTACCAACACCCAAAGAGGCAGCAGCTCTAACTAACACATAGAAATGAACACAGGGAGGCTGCCAAAATTAGGAGATAAAGAAACATGCCTGAGTTGAAAGAGCAGAACAAAACTCCAGAAAAGGAACTAAACAAAATGGATACAAGCAAGCTACTATATGCAGAGTTCAAAACATTGGTTATAAAGATGGTCAAGGAATTTTCATAAGGACATCAACAGCATAAAAAAATCCAATCAAAAACAAAGGATACACTAATTGAAATAAAGAACAATTTACAAGGAATCAACAGTAGAGCAGATGACACCAAGAATCAAATCAGCAATTTGGAAATAAGGAAGCAAAAAGCAACCAATCAGAACAGCAAGAAGAAAGAAAGAGTCCAAAAAAATGAGTGTTAGGAGCCTCTGGGAAAACTTCATGCATACCAACATTCACATCAACGGGGTGTTAGCGGGAGCAAGAAACTGGAAACCTATCTGAAAAAATAATGACAGAAAACTTCCATTTGTGAAGGAAACAGACATACAAGTCCAGGAAATGCAGAGAGTCCAAACAGGATGAACCCAAAGAGGCCCCCGTCAAGACACATAATAATTAAAATGTCAAAGGTTAAAAGCAACAAATCTTAAAAGCAGCAAGAGAAAAGAAGTTAGTTACCTACAAGGGAGTTCCCATAAGACTGTCAGTTGATCTCTTGAAAGAAACTTTGCAGGTTAGAAAGGATCAGCAAGAAATATTCAAAGTGATGAAAAGCAAGGACCCACAATCAAAATTACTCTATCCATCAAAGCAATCATTATACAATCGAAGGACATATAAAAAAGAGATTCGAAGACAAGAGAAAGCTAAAGGAGTTCATCTTCACCAAATCAATATTACATGAAATGTTAAAGGGTTTTCTGTAAGAAGAAGAAAATAAAAAATATGAATAAAAAATGGCAATAAACATATATCTATCAATCATATATCTATGATTCTAAAAAACAATATAAACAAACAAGCAGAACAAAAACAGAATCATAGATACACAAAACATTTTGATGGTTGCCAGATGGCAGATGGTTTGAGGGACTGGGTGAATAAGGTCAAGGGACTAAGAAGTATAAATTGGTAGTTACATGGGGGATGTAAATACAGCACAGGGAAAAAAATAGCCAAAGAACATATATGCATGACCCATGGACATGGATAATGGTGTGGGGACTGCCTGAGGGAGTAGGGGAGCTGGTTAGAGGGATATAAGGGGGAAAAACTGAACAACTGTAACAGCATAAATAATAAAATATAATATTAAAAAATTAATACAAATTATATCCAAACATATAAACCTGATATGTAGTTCACTATTGCTATAAGTAACTTTAAATGTTAATGACTATCTAGAATTTACAATGTCATTTTCATCTGATAATATTATTTTTTAAAAAACTTTAAAATATTTACACTAAACAAATTAAAGTATACAGATTATGAGATATCCCAAAGTAATATAAGACACTTTTATTATTAGCTTCTTATTATGAGACATCAGCTATTTTTCACTCTGTTGAGCAAAACTGCTCTAAATCCTGGAGGATAGAGAGACATGAACGAAAATAAATAATAGACCATTTTATATCATATTTAATAGTGAAATGAAAGGGTTAACATAATTTGTAAAAACTGTTCATTATTCTCAACTATGGCATTAAAAATAGGCAAGTTTATAAACATTAAATCTAATTCTTCTGATGCCTAAGTAATACAGCAATAAACTTTTCAGCTCATTAAGGAAGTCTGCACTACAAGTAAATGAGTCATGTTTTCAAATACTTCCCTTTATCCAAAACTTGTCATTTTGTTCTGATAACAGACAGATCAACATTAGCTTTAAACCAACAGTTTTACCACTGGAACAACCTGAAAAACATGTACGTAAGATAATACTCAAGGCTTAATGACATCAAGTAGTGACTACTGACAAGTTAGCAAATATCTTGTCAATTATTTAGGTATACAAAGAAATTGTCAGTCAGCTAATTTTTCCTTTTTTTAGGAGGAATTTTTAAGGAACACAGACTCTTTTGAGAAAACGTTCTTAGTCTGAAATCATATAATTACAAATAAGCAATTGAGCCAAAAGTCACATAGTTTATAACTGAAGGTATATGAAAGGTCTAAAATGAGGTTTCTAGGAAAAGTGAAAAATATGTTTCTTCTCATTAAAAAAAGTTACAATATATTACAAAAGAATGAAAAGCTTAAACTAATTCAAAGTAGAGTTGTGAGGAGTTAGGAAAAGATATGTATCAGGACTAAGACTTTTCACAATTGATTACCATACTAACTAATGTACTTAAACAAGGAAATCTTTTGTCTATTACACCACAAAGGCCAGCTGAATCAATGAACTAAAATTTATGTTAATAGACCATGGAAATTAAAACAATTTCACATATACCCTTCTTAACATGAACAGGCCATCAGCCAAATGGGTGGAGCCCTGAAAACTTTGCTATCTACCTTCATTCTATCCTGGATGAAATACTATTTTAAAAATTACACTGGCAAAGTCAAAATTAAAGGCTATAAATACTCATGTTAAGAAAGTATACCCATGAATCTTACTTAAAAAGATTGTATGTCTGAAAATCTTCTGTCTTGAATTTACCTTATCAGCTTTCAGCTTTCTAAGGAAAGATGGATTATCATATCCTTTTGCTTGCCTTGCCTCTTGCAAATGGTTGATCATCCAGACATTTTTCCTCTGCTTTGCCAAATCAAGTGCTGACTCGCCCTGAATGTAAGTGGAAAATATTCACATTAAAAATTTTAAAAAAGCAAAATACTTTAGTTACTAACTTTTAAAGAGCATCCATAAAAATAAATTAAATGCACTATTAGTTCATTAATACAGTTTTTACATTGGGCAGTCAATTACTAGAAGAATCTAAATCATTACATATTACTTATTTTGATTTCCCATTTAAGGTACAATAAAAATTTTGTTTACTCATACGGATTCTATTTTTGCTTGCATTTTGACTTATTTTAGAGAGCAAATCAAAAAGTAGGTATTTCAGCATCTGCTGGATCAGAGGATATCATGAAGTTTATCAGTTATTTCATATTCTTTAAATATTTCATTAGGAATTGTTATTGCTATATAATATCCTGCTATAATACCACATTTCCAGAACTTTCAGTTTAATTTCAGTGATGACAAAAGTCTACAGATAAGAACAGGAATGAAAAAGAAAAGTCAACTTCTACTTCTTCTATTACTGTTATACTGTCATTCTTTATCATCTTAAATTCATTCACCCAGCCAAAAATTTCCAAAGGGAATACGAGTGGTAACAACAACAACAAAAAAAGTAAAACTCAACTTATGAACCTGTAGCTCCTTTTTATTTCCACAAAAAGAATGCCAAGAAATGTAAGTAAACAGACTAAAACAATTTAAAGGAAATATGAAACAAGAAATAGCATTCCTAATTCTAGACCTATGCTTCCTTTAGCCTTTATCAATTTAAAATCTTATTTCTCCCATAGTCAGACACCTACATATCTATTCTATTTAATATTCTCCACTACTTATCGAGTTCTTTAAGTATGAAAGTGAAATTAAAAATTGTCTGCCAAAGTTTCAAGAATGTATGAATGAATATTCAAAATTATTAAAAAAGAAAAATACTGAAATTTTATTTTAAAAAAACTGGATGAAAATAAAGGAATAAGGAGCCTTGAGGTGCCTTACTTATGAGGGATGATTATCAAGTATGAAGTAGTTTTTTTTTAAACTGAAAAACAAAAAGAAGCAAACAAAAAAACAGACCACTGCTACCAACTGTAACACCACAATAACAACAAAAAGCCCAACTAATCCTTTAATAAAAAGATCAATAGTATTTAATTAGGAATAGGCTAATCTGGGTGGGTCTTCTACAAATAAGATTTACTTTAAAATATCTCCTTACCTATTCAAAGATTCTATCATCTACGTTGTCAGAACCAGCTAATTAATCCAAACTATAAAGTTTACCTGAATAAAAGCAATCCCTTGGATAACAACTCCCAGAGAATATTCTGCAGTTGCCTCGGTCCAGCTGAGCATCCCTTCCACTACAGGGCCATGTGACACCTAGGGATTGCCTAGATAAAAAGATGGAGGGAGCTTTAAGAAATCTTTCAACTACTCCTCTAGTCAACTGACTGCTTTTGTATAGTTCTTTTATTCAGCTGGTAAAATAGACAAGCAATTAATTTGAAGAACTGTATTAAAACCGAATGAAGCCTATACTTGCTCACTCCATGTGTTACCTAAACAGTAAACAATAAGAACAGCAGTAACCACAAGAATTCATGGAGTATTTATGGATGAAGTGATCTGTATAAAAGAAATTCTTCAAGGATTTTGCTAAAATAAACATGGAAGGTGGAGGGTGGTAAATCATATTCTGCCTAAATGAGCTGAATTTCATTATTAAAACTAAGGACAATTCTTCCTTAGAGATCATCTAAGTCAGGTTACTTAAGAGGTAATGGAAACTATTGTCTGAAAACAGTTTCTTATCTAATTTAAAGAAACTATGTAAGAGTCTTCCAATATGTTAATTAAGAAAGCTCAAATTTTACATTCTTCACATGCTAAAAATTATGTCCTTTGATGATTTTAGAAAATTTACAAATGCTTGGGCATCACTGAAAGATTGTTTCCCCAATATTCAATTCATCTATATTTATCTATAACCAAAAACCGGTGCAAGGAGGTAAAATACTTTTTTAAAATCCACAAATGAGATGTTACCATAAAAAAAGAGTAACTACATAGGTCATTTAGAAAAAGTCTTAGTGTGCCAAATCACCACCCCCACTATTATTACTTAAAATTTGAATTCTTAAATTCTTTTGAATAATCAGATAAAAGCCATTAGCCTTCTCCCCAGAAAAATGATGAAATGTAACTTTTTAAATAGAAATTTCAGGGGTCCATAGACCCACCTCCTAACCAAAATCTACTGGTGGGTCCCAGATTAAGAACCTCTAATCTAGAGTATATGGCCTTTTTTGATCTTTCTAGGGATCAAAATAGCCATTTTCAAGTTAACCTCCTTTTAATATGAATTGTCCCCCAAATGAGTTTTAACTTCTTTTGATAAAAGAATCCTTTGTTTGTACATTAAAAGAACAGAATCTCTTACTCAAATAACTAATTTATAAGAATAAATACTTAGTTAATAAGGGACAGATTTCTGAGAAACTTAAGCTTCACCTTATTTAGGCAATAGCTATTTTAGAAGAAATAGGATCAAATGAGTTATATAACTAACACAAAGTATAATTTTTCATATTCTTTGAAGAATGTAACTTTTACTTGCTATTAAAGCCATACCCAGATTTGCAGGCTACATCTTTCTGTTATAATTCATGATTAATACCAAGCTCTTTCTTAATACTTGAAATAAAAATGTAAAAATATACAGGTGTAAATCAACTTTATTTGTCAAATTCCTGGACACAGAATCTTGGCTGATTTTTTAAAATCAATAAATTTCCCCCTTTCAAAATTTAAGTTTACTTAATTAGCCTGGCATTCTACATAGCTAAAAGGCACCACCTTAAATTACATATGACTAAAGCAGAACCAATTCCTATCACCTTCACCCCAGAAAGTTTTCCTTCAATCTTCACCACCTCAAAACATATCACAAAATATTCAGTTGTTTGAACCAACACATAAGTCATCAATGTTTCTTTCACTGTCATATCTAATCTACTTCATTCCTACTTTAAACTATTATTTCCAAATCAATGTTTCCCTCCATCTTTACTTCTTCAATAATAGGTTAAACCAAATTGTCACTTGCCTGGCTTACTGCAACAGCCTAACTGATCTTCATCTATCCCTTCATTTCCTTAATTCTTTAATGCATTCTTCATACAGCAACCAAAGTAACCTTTTAAAAATATCTAAAATACAAACATTATATAACCAGCCTGCATAAATCCTTCCAATTGTTTCTCAAGACTGAGAATACAATTAAAGCTCCTTATTATGGCCCTGCGTAATCTGGCACCTGCTTCCTTCAGTGGCTTCACTCACTCCCTCCCTCACTGCTATCAGTCCAGGCTATCATTTCTGCACCTCTGATACAGCAAGCTTATTCCTGGATTATTCACTATCCCTGGGCCTTGCATGTGCAGGTTCCTCTACATGGCAAGACTTTCCCCACATATCTTTGCATAAATCACTCTCAGGTGATGTGGCCCCCTCAGCCCTCATCACTCTACCACATTTGTCTCTGTGTGCATGTGCTGTTAATTTACTATTGTCTATTCCCTCAATACAATGCAAGTTCTGAGAGAATAAAGATTTCACCTATCAGGTGAAGGGACTAGTCAAAGAACACATACAAAAAACCTGTGGACATGGACAATTGTGAAGGGACTGATTATGGAAGTGGGGGGTGGGCTGGATGGAGGAGGGCAATGGGGAAAAACGTGGAACAACTCTAACAGAATAAACCATAAAATATTTAAAAAAGAAAAACAAACAAAAAAGACAATCTGTCTTAAATACTGTGACTTCCCAATACTGAACACTGCTGTATGAATTAATAAAATATTTCAATTACAAGATGGTGATTAGACTTCAACATATTAGGAATGCCAGATTCCAGTAGGAAAGACATCTGGCACTTATTTTATCATTTTAATTACAATAAAAAGTACATTTTAAAACAAAAATCCACTTTTCCACCAGTGTGGACAGAAAGATTATTTTCACTCTGAAAGTGTAAATGTTTCCTGAGCAGCTGAAGCAACTCCTTAGACTATTTTCTTTAAAAATAATGTCATTCCAGAAGCTACCAGGGAAATAATTACATTTAAAATATTCTTGACAACAGATCACCTTGATTACACATGGCAGATAAAATTGAAATATTCATAAAGAGAAAAGTGACTTAAAAATACCATAAATTTAAAAAGAAGTTCTACAGGCAAAATAATTAGCTTTATTACTAACACTAGATTCTGCAAGGTATAGTCACATGAACTAGTTAAGAAAGCTACATTCCAGTTTATCCTATGTTGGTACCGAATAAAAACATGTCTCTGAACCTAGAAAACATTAAAAGTATAAGGTCCAAACCATTTAAGTCTTTTCAAATATTCTACTCGTACCATTACTTTTCTTTCTAAATTTACAGAGATTATTTCTCTTACTAAGACCGACCAAAGTTTCTGCAATGGTTAATGCGGAGTGCAAGTGTTCAGTATTTATTTGAAATGGCATTAAATTCACAAAGTATACCTCAAATACTTAAAAATCATGATCAAAGAGAAGTTATCTAAAATTTTATGGAGACAGAAAAGATTTTATTATTTTACCATAATATTTTTTAATTTAATCTTTATTGTATTTTTCAGTCCACTTATATCCCTCCACCTCCCAGCAATCACCACACCACACTAACCCAATTAAAAATGGGCAAAGGCCCTGAATAGCACTTCTCCAAAGAGGACATACAGATGGCCAATAAACATAGGAAAAAAGGAGCTCAATGTCACTAATCATCAGAGAAATGCAAATTAAAACCACAATGAGATATCATATCACACCTGTCAGAATGGCCATCATCAATAAATTAACACACAAGTGCTGATGAGGACATAGAAAAAGGGGAACCCTTTTGCACTGGTGGTGGGAATGCAGACTGGTGCAGCCACTGTGGAAAGCAGTATGGAGGTACCTCAAAAAGTTAAAAATGAATCTACCTTTTGATCTAGTGATCCCACTTCTGGGAATATATCAGAAGGAACCCAAGACACTAATTTGAAAGAGCATAAGCACCACTATGTTCATTGCAGCGTTATTTAAAATCTCCAAGATATGGGACATTCACACAATGGAATACTACTTGGCCTTAAAAAAGAAAATTTTACCCTTTGCGATAGTATGGATGGACCTGGAGAATATTATGCTAAGTGAAATAAGCCAGTCAAAGAAAGAGAAATACCATATGATTTCATTCATATGTGGAATCTAATGAACAAAATGAACTAACAAGGAAAATAGGGATAGACTCACAGATGGAGAACAGGATGACAGCAAAGACAGGAGAGGTTAGGGGGTGGAGGGACTAGGCAGAACGGAAAAAGGACTCATGGACATGGACAACAGAAAAGATGTTTTTTAAATGTTCAAAATATACATACTACTAGTTTCAAACTCCAGAACGATGTAGTCATCTTATCATAATTCTTTGGTATTACTGCAATTTTGACATACTGATATGGCTCTTGACAAAGTGTATGAAGAATCACTATTTGCCATATTGAAACTGGTTCTATCTTTTCAATAATACACCACTAAATATCTTGAAATGTATTCCTGGGAACAATCACTTTAGGAATGTCTGTCTGGTAGCAAAGAAAAGAAAAATAGCACTTTAAAGCAATTCGGGTTATAAAACATAAAGTAATCTCTCTAATTTTTTTTCTTAGGGGGTTATTGGTCAGATTTAGTCAAACTCCTCCTTCCTCTTCTTCTAGGCCTAACTTACTAATTACAGTGTTCTGAACCTGTCAGAGTTTCCTATTTAAAAGTGTTTGGAAAAGCAAGAATTTATCTCTACAATTTCAGAGTGGCAGAGAGGTATACTACTCAAGTCATGAAAACTAACTTAGAAGTAAAGCTCAAAACTACACAACATTCAGTCAGTCAACAAATACTTAAAAGTGTCCATCACATGTCAGGATCTATGGTAGAAACAAGAAGACTTTAAATTTTAAGAGAGAGAGAGAGATAAAGAAAATACATGGTTTTCTCAATTTCTTAGTTTCCAATAAGATTTTATATTTACTTTTGACTAAATATTTTTAATTAGACTCATGTCTAAATATTGATTATATTAATTGAATTAGGCTTCTTATAACTAGTCTAAGCTACTTCATTTTAATAGTTTAATCTTCACTTTTTAGAGGAACCCAATAGAGAAAGAACATTGAAACATAAATCAATGTCCTGATCCAGCATGAGATAACCTACTTTTTGATTGCCATTTAAGATAATTATATGGCTTGAACCTCTTTCATATTTAATTAGCACATATTCCTTGGAAATTTAAAAACCATGACTCAGAAAAAACTATGGCTTATACTCAAAATTAAACAATATTTGTCATTGGCACCAAGTTATTTATGAATGCAAATTACTTAAAGATGATGTTTAAAAGTTTAAAGTCATTTCACAAAAAGAACCTGTTGCTGAAAGATGAGATAGATCCTTAAGCTTTAAAAATGAGAATGCTTACCCCAAATTTAAAACTAACAATAGAAAATTCTTATAAGTATTCATAAAATATCTACAAATTTCTAAATGCTTAGAGTACAATTGGTAATTGAACTCTGCTTAGGCAATTCCGCATCCTTCTCCTGGAGGAGTCCATTGGGAGAAGAGGGACTCTCCTGTAAACATCATAATGGTGTTCACCACATTTAAAGGTCTTGACTTTTAAAAAATAAGACAATAAATGACCTGGTCAAGGAATTACTAAAAGTTACCATGATGTGGTTTAACTACAAACTTGTGACTCTCTGCAATGACCTTTTTAAAGAAATCAGAAAGCTGTTCCCTTCAGCTATAAAAATACAGATTATTTACTTTCATTTCCAAAAGTAAATAAGAATTCACTAATTAAAAGGCCACCAAAATCTGAAAAATTACTTCAACACTAAAAGATGAAAGTAAACAAACCAGTGTTTCAAAATAAATTCTTGTATGGACGCAAGTAGTTGAGTTTAGATGTGAAGTTTCTTCTGTCTTTGACAGTCTGTGAAAGAACTTGTTTTATTAAGAAATTTACTTCTTAGTAACCACATTTCACACAGCATAATAAATATAGGATATTTTTACCTTGATGTTTTGAGCATCAACATTAGCTCCGGCTTCCAGAAGAAGACTAATGACTGTGGTGTTCCCTGCTAGGACTGCCCAATGCAAAGCAGTGTTTTTGTGATACTTGTCACCCAGGTTAACTGAAACATTGAATGTTAAAAGCAATCTAGTTGGGTCCACACTAAAAAGGAAAAAACAAAACAAAACAACAACAACCCTAATTTCAATTATTAAAAAATTCAATTATTAGAACTCATTACAGACACTAAGCTGACTGTGGTTGTATTCGCATTCCATCTTGGAACACTTCTAACCTGTACTCAACAGCTTTATAATCACTAATGAGATAACATTTTAATATGAAGTATTAAGTATGTGCATCATCATATCAAGAAATATAGTTTCACAACAGGGAATACCTGGTCCTGATATTTTCTTGTTTTGATCTTGGAATTATGTCATTAATATCTATATAATTAAAGTTATATTTTTAATTTTAAATCTAGATTGCTTCAAAAATGATTTAAGGCAAATTACTAATATATTTAATTTGCCAATATGCAAATCACATGAAAAATTTACTTAAAAAATACCTTCCATTCTTAAAAATTGTTGAAAGAAAATAGATTAAGGCACTGCAGTTACCAAGGTAAAGGTAAGCATAGAGATTTAAACACCAAAACTGGTAATTTATGTCATATATACTTTGTTATATGTTATAGGTTATATGTACTCATATTGAAAAATTTAAATATTAATAAGCATAACATTAACAGATTTTTCTTGGCAGGTATCTTACATTTTATTATGTTGAAAATTATGTGAATAAGTATTTTATAATAGTTACATACCTATGTGTTCTATAAGCTGCCCACATTAAAGGTGTCATTCCATTCTGATCCATCATATCTACATCCTGATAGAGTAAAAAAACAAAAGTCACAATAAAAATTTCTAAGTTCCTACCAAATTTACTTGGAAAAATCTAATTTCCACATCATAGGAGAAGCCAATATAATACTACTCAATCATGAGTGATTTATGAAAATTTTTCTTAACATCAAAATAAAACTATTTTCATTAAAAACTTTAATGTGTAAGCATTTAATTGATGTATATATTACATATGTATTTAATTAACACATAGTTTTCCTTTTTAAGATGCATTATTAATTAACCTTTCAATATTTTGCATTTAAAGATCTTGACTTACTCTTGATCTTTCAGCCACAAAGGATAGATGAAACAATTAAAGTCTCTGAAAACTTATTTATACTAATTCACGATAAAAAGGAATAATGAAACCCTGTTTATTCCTAGGCATTTCAAAACAAAGAATGAAAGACCTGTCTTTTTAATAAATTTTTTAAAATTTTTTAATTTTTTTTTCAAAAAACAAAATAAATTTAAAAATTAAACATTTGCTTTTCATTTATCCTTATGAATGTGCACCTCTAGAGTTAAATAATTCTGCAAATTTTCTGGTAAAAAAGCAATTCTCTGCCTTATTCCCCACTATTTTCACCTTTTTAGCCCATTGTTTTGGTATTTACCGCCACATCTGAAAATAAGGTACATGGATTGCTGCTTTTTCATTTTTGAGTTTTAGACATTATCTTCTGGAACTCCTCAGTGTGCAAAACCAGAATTTCTCTCTTTCTTCTCCTTGCCTTGTCATATCACAAGGACACACCTTTCCTATTCTTTCCTCTCAAGAGATCTATTGTAATTTTGGCTTTAAAACATTTATGTTTACTTATAAATCTATGACTATTCTCAGCAAAATCATGTAGTAAAACCATGATTACTTTTCCTCCCCTATCCAACTGTTTGCTTTACTTGGTACTATATTTTCTCCCTTTGTCTTCATTTTTTTTTCTTCCTTTTAGCAAATTGAAATTAAAACTACCACCTATTCTACCAAAACTCTTCCCTAGTTATCTAAATCCTCTTTCCTGACCTTCTGATCTATCAGGAATTCTATCAGTTTCACTTCCCTACAATTACCTCTCCTAACTCAGTTCAATCTGCACCGATTATCCTACATGACTGAGGCATCTGTCTCATTAACTGGGGGTTCTTTGAGGCTCAAAATTATATTAAATTCTTATATTCTCAGTGCCCAGCAGAGCAGATGATCAAAAACCATTCATTAATTGAAAAGTCATGTTTATCCATCTACTCCTCAAGGCTTGGGAAAGGCACAGCCTCCAGAATAAGAGACAGGGCTTCAAATTCCTGGCTCTACCACTTAATAGCTATTAAGACTGGCAAAATTACTGAGCCTCTGCATTCTCCTCTAAAAATAGAAATACAAATAATGGCTTCATCATACCCTTGTAATAATTAAATGGAATACTGTGTATACAGCATTTAGTCCAAAGCCTGGAACATAACAGACATTCAACAAATATTAAGCCTTCCCCATTTCTCATTCCTGAATTACATTAAACCAGCAATTCTAATCTGAGCTGTGTTATCTAATTTATCAGTCATTGGAGAGAGGGCAGTGCTATAGTGAGTATGTTGTAAAGCTTTTACTATCTCTATGCAGCAGTTCTCTGTGAGCCACTACTATGAATGGGAATATGTCTGAAACATCAACGTTATCCAAGTGTACTGAAGCAGGGAAAAAGCTGAGAACCACTACACTGCACAAACTAGAACACATGTGTTTGGATGTCATCAGTTCAGTACTTCATGATGAATACTCTAATTGAATGTTATACCTTATCTATTACAAATCCATTTTTGGATTTACTTTAAGTGCCTCGAGGAACATCTTATGAAACTTGAAACAATATTTCCAATACTACATATATTGACTTTTTTCAATAAAAGTCTTTTTAAAAATGACAAGCTTCCTTGTTTCTTACATGAGAGTTAAAGACTGTGACTTATTTTACTTCCTTCACTGTCATGATTTCAAGCTCAATGAAATCTGAGGCTTAATTAAAACAAACAGGTGAATTCTTATGTTTAAGTTTCTTCTTCCTTTTTGTGAATTTTTCATATTTATTTTAAAAAGTGATGGTATGAAAAATATCAATAAATAAAAAATGTAAAAATTATGCCACATCTCTAGAGTACTAAAAGAAAAATAAAATTCAACCTTTTCTCTCTTTGGGTCGGGATTTAAAACTTGGTACTTCTTTTCCAAGTTCAGCCTGGATGTATGGGTATTCTCTATTAGGAAGAATTAACAAGCCCAGATCAAAAGCTTATGGGAATTCCGTGATCAACAGGGATCCATAACTTAGCATTTCCCCTTTTTCTCCTGAAAATCATCCAAAAGAATTGGTAGTGAGCACTAAATATATTTAACAGTATAACTAAAATGAAACACTTGTGAAGAATAGAATGACAAACCGAACTGAAATGTTATATGCCCTAAGAATGTAAAATTGATCCAGTTTAACAAAACAAATGGGGAAAACAATGGAAAAGGTTGAAAAAAAAGTATGAGTGCCTAATCTCTAACAGCTGTAAGTCAAAGGATATTATTTGAACCTGAAAAATCAAGTGATAGAAATGTAGTTATATTTATCAGAGCAAAGTTAATATTAAGAAAAACAATATTATTGACTAAAGTCAGTGAAAGGTTAAAGAATAAAAACATATTTATTTATTATGGTTTATAATTGAGAACTAATCAAAACTAATAATATTTGATTCAACATCTGATTGAAGAGAGAGAACTGTGTGACTGAAGAAAGGATTTACCAAGCAGAAGAAATAGCAAGCGCAAAGACCCTTAGACAACAGCATATCAGAGCTGCTCAAGGAACAGCAAGACTGGGATGGTTAAAGCAGAGTAAGTGAAAGGGAGATGACAGAATATTAGCTCAAGAGGTATCCATGGCTAGATCATATATAGTAAGTACTATAGGCCAGGGAAGGACTCTGGACTGCATTCAAAGTATGATGTAAGGCACATTAGATGGGTGTGCTTTACAATATATTACAGTATATGTGGAAAAAATGCTGAAAAAATACATGCTATACTGTTAAAGGAAGTGACCTCACTAGAGGATGAGGTAAAGGGAGAAATGAGATTTCATTTTCTAATTCATGCTCTTCTATTATGTTTGAACATTTTACATTAAGCATGGGTTACTTTTGTAAGCAGAAAAAAATTACTTGTGAAAAAGAATATTTGTCAGGCATTTATTATCACCATCATGCATTTATTGTACAAAATGCGACTATCACAGGTAGAAATCTCTGCCCTTTAAGAATTTTATAGCCTACGTCCTACGCTAGAGTTAAAAGATTACTGAAATCATCCAAGTTCCAAGATCAATAAACTAACAAAAAAAGACCACAGACACTCCAAAATTTATACCACTTTTCTTATCCAGTTAAAAACTGAAAAAAAAAAAAAAAAAAGAGAATGACCACTGCAAATTATATCTTCAATACAGAAGCCACTAGAGCTACTGTTGTGTACCATCTACCCCTTCCACCACTGGTCTAGAAGAAACTGTGGGAGAACAAGGATAATCCCCTGTGGTAGCTGTTCTCCAAAGATGGCCCCCAATAAACCTCTCCTCCCAGTATTCAAGCCCTTGTGTTCCCACAGTGAACATGGTCTGGCTCTGTTACTTGCTTTAACTGAAATAATGAAGATATGTTACTATGCTTCTTCAAGACCTAAGACTTAAAAAACGCAGAACAGCTCCTGTTTTTGTTCTGTTGGGACCTCTCAGCCAAAATGTCAGAAGTCCACTTCCCCTGCTGGAGAAACCACATGGAGGGGTAGTGTGGAGAAGAGGAGACTGCATGGCAAAAAAGACAGGAGGCCAAACTGTCTCAGCATTCCAACTGAGCCCAACCTTTTAAACATTCCTACCAGGTACAAAGGTATGTTTAAATGAGATATCCTCTAGCTGAGCTGAGCTCCTAGATGACTGCAGCCCCCAGCCATTATCAAAATTAGAAGAACCACCTGGTCAAGGCCAGTCAAAACACAGAATTGTGAACTATAATAAATAGTTAGTGATGTGTCACACCACAGATTTTGGGGTGGTTTGTTAACACAGTAATAGATAATAAACTCTCCCTTCCAACAATTAACTTAACCAGTCTATGCCTCTTTTCCTAAGCTATAATGCACAACAAATAACTGTCATTGCTTGACACTGGCAAAAACAAATCTCTTACAGGATTCATAAAACAAATCCTATTCAAATAATAAATCAGCATAAAATTTAAGAAAAAAAATTTTTATCCCCACCTGAGAACATTTTTTTCCCATTGCTTTTGGGAGGTGAGGGGAGAGAGAGAAACATCAATGCAAGAGAGAAACAACAACTGGTTGCCCCCCATATGCACTCCAACTGGGGATCAAAACAGCAACCTAGGTATATGCCCTGACTGGGGATCAAACCCATACACTTTCGGTTTACTGGACATTGTTCCTACCAACTAAACCACCCAGCCAGGGCATAAATCAGCTTAAAATTTTAATTAAAATAACAAATATATGTTAATTATAATGAATTAAAATACTTTGTCTTACTCTTATGATGAGATCCTTAGCTATAAATTAATGTTTAAGTATAACCAGAGAAAACACATGAAAGAAAAACTGAGTGACATTACTTTCAACAAAATACATTTATTACAAAAACATGGTACATATAAACTTGTAATATTTAACATGATTGTAGGCAATGCACATTCAGGAGAAAAAATCAGAAGAACCACTTAAGTCATGAGAAGTTTTCTGACATGTATAAAGCTGCATTATTTTATTTAGCAGAAACTGAAAAAGTGATCTTCAAGAATTTATTCTCCTCAAGAGGTACTTAATATAGAAAATAGCCAGTTCTATTTCCAAACAAGTTTAAATGAATTCAGATGACATATTTTTAAAAATACCTTAATTTTCTCCCATATTTCCTGGGGTTCGTCTCTATCACTATCAGAAATAAGAAAGCCCAACTTAATGGACTACCATGTGGTTCATGATTGCCTTTCTCATTTTTATGTTAATGACATTAAATATTACATAGCTGAATATCAAACTATGTATTTATTAATTCTCTCATCATTTACAAAGTATTATTTAAGTATCATTAGGTTGTTACACTTGTAACACCAATGATATCAGGCACTTAACCCATGAAGATCATCTGACTGAAATCCACACCATTGTGATTTTTTACCTGTCCTTTCGCAATGAGATAAGCAACAATTGAGGTATGTCCAAACTGAGCAGCCAGATGAATACAGCTACACCCTTCTCCATCAATTAATGAAGGATCTGCACCATATTTCATTAGTTGCACAACCATAGATAGATGGCCTTGTCTAAAACATAAAAGAATAAATTTAGATATATAGTTATTTCAAAATAGTATCCTCTGGAAAGGTTTTCTTTAAATAGGGTAATGGTGAAAGAGATAACACAAATATTTTTTTCAGTTATTTTATATCAGGCATATGTCAAGACACATTTAGGGTACATGGTTCTTAATTCTATATTCTATTAATTTTATTCCAACACAATCTTAATAATCTCATAAGCTGGGCAACTTCTTTAATTGTAAATATATATAGGCTGCAAAAGTATTACATTTACAAATCTAAAGTTTAACCCAAAATATAACTTACTGGATTTAATATAAGCATGATTAATTCCCCAAGGACATTTTGGACAATAAACTAATGCAAGTAACACTGAGCAGCAATACATTAGCATAATAATGATGTTAATATACTATAGGCATAATAAGTTCTCCCTTTCATTTTAGCATTATCATTAAAAAGAAGTTGCTTAATTACAGACCAATAAAGAAACCAAAGGGGAAAATAATAATTGAGAAGCAAATTTAAACCTTGTGGCCCAATGTAATGGAGTTGAATTTAGGTCTCCTCCAAGCTGATCCACAATAGCACCTTTCGAAATGTAGTATCTGTAATACAAATTGTAAAAGAATTTAGAAACTTTCATTTTCAATTTTAAGAAATTATGTGAAAAATAAAGAAAAAATGTTTTCCATTTTAGATCTCATGCTAGTTTATGCCTTTGAGAATAAATGATTTATGATAGTTTAAAAAAGTATATTTATAATTTAATATCAAACACATCACTTTCTTTTGTTTTAGAAGTAAAAGAAAAAAAACTTTTTAAGTTACAAAAAAAAATAGCAATACCAAATAACAATTATATAAAAAAGCAAGCCACCCCCCAAAAATCAAGTAGTCAGAGGACCACAAAGATTTGGTCCAGAGAGCAGCAGGTAAAATCTTGGAATTAGAAGAGCTGTAAAACATGCTAGATGCTTAGTCTACCATGGGTAGAAGCTCAATTTTTTAAGCTTTACTTACCTCACAAGACTACTTTAGCTTAAATCAAACAATATACATGAAAGAATTGCATAAATTATAAGGTATAACATAAAGGTTCTTTATAATGCCTTGTTTGTTATGCCTTCAAAGCTGTATTGCTTTAAAAAGAGAGAGCAACCTCATTGCTTAATATATTAATGTCATTAACACCTTGATATTCTGTAAAATGAAGAGGACCTAGCAGTTTCTTATAATGGTTGCTCTGGGAATAACCAATGCAGTGACTGTTGGATATAAATGATTTCACAGCATTTTAATGTCAATTGCTTGATGGTATATGTGTATTACTGAAGTCCTTAAATTGTCCTAAATTTAATACAATCACTCTTTAATACATATATTTCTAAACATTTAATATACTCACATGCCTGACTTGGAAATTTTCTGCTTTATATAAATATTTATTAAATTGGTGCTTGTAAAGCATTATGCAATGGAGAGCCCAACTCCACTGTCAAGTAAAACAGTTTGAAGTAACTTAAAATATTTCCACACTAAAATATTTTCAGTCAAAAATATGAGTTGTAAATTTTGTAAACTTTTAACAAAAATATAGAATGTTTGTAATCTGAACACAGACATTTAACTGGTCCTAAATTGTTTCTTAAGATACTTGGCAGACATTATACACTACATTCTGCCATGCATAATGCACTCCCATGTGTAATGTGCACCCACATTTTTGGTCCAAACTTTCAGAAAAAAAATCTTTCATTTTAATTTTTTAATTCAATTTTTCAACTTATTTATATTTAGATACTTAGTTTTTGTATTATAAAGTAACTTTAGTATTTATTTTTTAACATATTATGTATGATACAAGAAATCTTATGTAACAAATAATTACAAAACACAAGAACAGACACTAGGTATTTCCGGTACTACCTATACATAATGTGCATCCTTATTTTTCCCTCAAAAATTTGGGTCAAAAAATTGTGCTTTATACATGGGAAAATATGGTAAGAGATGAAAATTGTATTTTGAGCCCAAAGAGAAGTACTGCTTAGTCAAAGAACAGCTTTAATAGAAAATATTTTCTGCAAAATTCCAACTAGAATTAAAAAAAAAAAAACTGATTTGGTTACCTTCTTTATAGTCAATATCTGTTCCTAAGAGTTATTTTTACTCACTTTTCAAATACTTGCTAGGACTATGATAATTAGTGATATCCAACTTGGTTCTAAAAATATAACTTTTTTTCACAAGGATAGGGATATTTTTTTCCCCATGCTGAAAATAATCACTTCTATTACCTTTTCATTATAAACTCCTGGAAGAAGAGTACTATACTTTTATGTTATTCTTTATAACTTTAAGACTCTAGTTCAAAACTACACTCCTGAGAAGACCATATAATTCTTATTTTTAAACTCAAGTTTCCCTGCAATACTAGAAGAAGGTTGTTATCAAGGAATGAGACTGCAGGTAGTAATGATACCCAGGTTTTGAGAAGGGATGATAAATGAACAAGAGATATCAAAGTATTTGAAAGATGAAAAGCAAATAGCTAAAACTCAAATGTCTCCAGAGAGGAACACCAATGGGAAGGAAACCAGATATATGTTATAAACCCTAGAAAAGCTAAGGGATTGAAGTCAACTGTTACCTCTGAAGGAAGTAATAAGGAGCTGGACTGTAAATAGAAACACTGGTTGAAAGTCAATATATGTTGCTGTAACATTATTTTCTAACCAACACTCTCACTAAAAATGAGTACTTAACACCACAAACAGGCATTTCAGTGGCCTGGGAGCAATCAAGAAGCTCAAAGTGCCAGTATTCACTGACTGAACAATGCATTGCACACTATACTGTTAAATACTGTTACATCTTAAAATGTGACTATTTGAACTTTCAATATTATTATAGTAGTAATTCAAACTCTTCTTTTAAATTTCAGGTTCATTCTTATGTCTCTAAACTTCATTACATGATGGTGACTTAGGCTTTTCAGCCTTAGGCTTGTGTTGATTTTTTAACACTCAACCATCACCCTTTGCCAAAAGGTATGTTCAGTTTACCTTCACCTAAGAAGTTTGAAACTCCAAAAATGAAATCAGAGAACCATAAAACATTTTACTAAAAATGTAGCACTCAATGGAAGTTTACATGCTGAACAACAAGAACCCCATGCCGTTTCCTTGCTCAGGTCAGCTAGCTGCCAGACAGATGCTTAGGCCCTCCTCACAGATTAGAAGATTCTTCCCTTAGAGAAACTGAACAACTCCAGAGGAAAAACCTCCAGAAATGGATATTTGCAAGGCTCCTATTGTAAACTCTCGAAGTCCCACAACTTCCAATCAGTTTTTTTAATGCCTATTTTAAATATGGTTAAATAGGACCAGATATAATTGAATAAAACTTCAAATACGGATGAAGACCAAAATAAAACAGGAAACCTAAAATAAATAGAAAATATACATACAAGAAAAATGCAAAAAACAAAAGTTATAATTCATATCCTCTAAAAATAAAAGAATATACATATAAGAACAAAACTTTTTTTAAAAGGGAGGAACAGAGATCAAGAAAGAATGCTTGAAAATTAAAAATGTATTAGATAAAATTAGAATTAAACAGGGGGATTAGAAGATAAATTAAGAAAATCTCCCCAAAGTTCAACTATTATATTGTGAAATAAAAGGCAGCTGGAATAAAGTTTTAAAAAAAAGAATGAATATCTGGTTGATTCCACTATCTGACAAATAAGAGCTCCCAAAAGAAAAAACAAACAAACAGAAAATGAAAACAAGGCACTCTTGAGGGCGCAATACAAGAATACTTTCCTAAACTAACGAGACAAGTTTCCAGACTACCAGTGGCAAATTAATGGCCATAAACTAGATTTTTAAATAATAAATAAATAAATAGAAACCTATCAATGCATGGTAAACTTTCACCAAGTTGGAGATAAAGAAAAAACTTACATACTGCTAGAAGAATAAGCTACACACACACAGTGTATGCTCAGAAAATTATAGGCTCCATCTTTTTTTAATAAAGGTGATATTCTTTAATAAAGTCTTCATTTGAAATCAAATAAAATCAGAGACTACATGCATTATTAGCTGTTGTTAATGAAGAATCTTAAGGTAACAGTAGACTGCTGAAGCGGTTGAGCTCATCTTTTTCATTTTATTACAGAGGGTAAAAGCTGAGAAGCAGTTGAAAGACTTTCAATTAAAAACATTAGGAATATAAACCTAATCTAGGCTGAAGATGTCCTCCTTTCCAAATTACACTAACTTTATATCTTATCATGAAAGTAACCCAATTACTTTGCTTGTAGAAAGTTCCTTTAATACATCCTGATGAAATCTTTCAGAAGAAAATCCTTGTCCATGGGCCTCTTGTGCTCGCATATGACTTGTTGGGTGTACCAAAAATGCAAGGCCCTACCCTCCATTCACACAGGCCATCTCTCAGAGTTATGTTTGAATCACGCAACCTTGAGAGATGAAGTAACATCTTCCCCTGGGACAAAGAGCAGGCTTGCTTACCACTTACTATAAAAGCACTGGATTCCCTGAGCTGCAACACAAACCCACTGTGTGCGCTGCACCCATGTGGGCCACAGCAAGCTACTCTCACAGGACCCAAAGTGGAAGAGGGTCCTATGCATATATTATGATCATGCTATGCTATGAATAATCAAGACCTCTGTCTCTACTTGAGTCATGTATCTTCTGCCAGCATCCATGAAATAGCAAGATGTAGCTTTTAAGTAGGGTGTAATTCCAGACCAAATAGTGAAAATTAATCTTGAGGTTACGAATACCAGTTGTTACCGGAAACTACATTTACTCACCCTATGTTTGCTTTAGGAAAGGAGCTTGCTAGACAACGTTCAGTAAAGAAATTAAGTTTACCTACCTGAAAATATAATGTATACATACACTATGATTTTTAACTCACTCTATAGTATACTGACTTTATTTTGTAACCTCACTAATCCATAAGTGGTTGGGAACAATTTGTAAGGCATGCAGCATCAAGACTTTTTGTCTGTATTTCTCACTTTAAACTTTCTTATATATTTTTAAATACAAGATGAATGTGACTTTTTAATCAATAAAATGAGATCATATATATCTCAACTATAGTACTTGAAGCAAGAAAATAACAAAGTAATGCATTAAAATTCTGAGAAAACTACTTTTAATCTATAAGTCTATGTTTAGTCAAATAACCAATAAGGTGTGAAGGCAGAAGATATTGTAACTTCAAAACATTTACCTCCCAAGCACTCTCCTCAGCAAGCTATCAGAAAACATGCTTTACAAAAACCAGGTAGCAAACCAAAAGAGATAGAAATCTGAGATCCAGGAAACTGAGACCAACATTGGAGCAAAGGCATTTTCCAGGATGATGTCAAAGGAAAGTCAAGACAATTGTTACATACTAGCTCTAAAGAGCAGTCTGGGCTGGAGCAGAGGGTGGAGAAATCCAGGAAGAACTGATAAAATTATCTGATATTGTCTGCAAACAGAGGGGGTTTTATGGCTCTAAGAGTATGGTAAGAATTAGTTACAACATATAAAAAATTAAACAAGAAAATGAAGTAACTGTTACTTCAGGCAAAAATCAGAATTCTGCAGGAAAGAACAAGTAATCATTGAACACTTCTGGGGTTAGCAGTGATAATTTACATACTAGTAACAATTTAAACTTCGCATAATGGTTTAACTGAAACTGCAGTAGAGGATGGAGCAAAAGTATTAGTGGTGAGGTGATCTGGAACATCTAGTATCCCCAAATAGAAAGTCAAAATATAATAACTGATAAACCAAAAAATAACAGCATAGAAGTTGGCAATATTTGTTAAAATATAAAACTCATCTTTCTAACTTACTCCTGAGATATCTACAGATTGGTAGGAACATCAGCAAAATGATATGTGAACAAGCACAGCACTGTCTGTAATAGTAAAAACACCAGAATCAATCCATAGGGAAACCATTAAATGAATTGAATCCATATAATTGAATATTATACAGCTTTTCAAAAAGAATAATACAGCTCTATTTGTAGTAATCTGAAAAATCTCAAAGATATATAAATTAAATGAAAAGCAAAAGAGTGTTTGCTACAATTTCTATAAAAATAATGTTCTAGATAAAAATAGCAATACAAATATATAAAATACAAGAGTAAATACTGAAAGAAACAGCTAAAGTACTGAAAAAAGTTGCTTTGGGGTATAGGACTCAGAGAGTGGGGAGGGGTTGCTGTTTCCCATTGTAAACCTTTAAGTATTACTTGATTTGTCAAATCATTTATGTACTATTTTGATTAAAATACATTAATAGAAAAACTACAGAGGATGTGGGAGGCTGGATAATCTGAGCCAACCTCCCATTAAAGAAAACTGAAAAAATTTAATGAAATATAAGAGACATTTCCTAAAAAAGCACAGACTAAGAAGGGTAAAAGCGTATACCAGACCAAGATTCAGGAAAGGGTTAAAATCTAGAGAAGTGAGAAAAGCACTTGGGCACCAGCTGCCCTGAAGACAAGGGTGGGGTCTCAAAAGCAGCACTGTAGTAGTAATTAAAAACTAGAAGTAAAACTGGCTGTAGCATGGTCTTCAGCCTCCTGAGTGATCCAGAAAATGTAAAGCCTTAAAATTAAGTTAAAGTTGGGCCTAGTAGAAACAAATGGAAGTATCATCTTAGACCTCAACTTACTCAACAAATAATGTTTCAGACAATGTCTAATGCATATTCAAAGAAAGATAATGAGGCACACAAAGGAATGACATAACAGATGCAGGCCCACACAGACTCCACATGTTATACATTCTCAGACACAGACTATAAAACAACTATATTTACTATATCCAAGAATATAAAACAAGATTAAAAATTTCAGGAACAAATAATTTAATTAATACATGTTTAAAAAAAAAAAGCTTCCTAGAACTAAAAAAAAAAACCAAAATTACAAACCCAATGATAGATTTAATAGCAGATTATACATTAACAGAGAATAAGTAAACTGCAATACAGAAGTTTACAGAATGAAGCAGGGACAAAAGGATAGAACATAGAAGAGAGGATAAGAACCAGTATACAATGAAGAGGCCAAACATACGTTTAACTGGAGTTCCAGAAAGATAGCAAAAAGAAAAGGGGCCTGAGTAATAGAAATATGGCTGAGAATTTTCCAGAAGTGATGAAAACATCAATCCACAGAATCAAGAATTCCTTGTAATCTCATTCAGAGTAAATAAAAAGAAATTCACACCTAGATACATCATCATGAAACTGCAGAAAACCAGGAACAAAATCTTAAAACAGCCAGTGGTGCGGGGGAAGAGGGGGCGTGGAAAAAAGCCTTCAAAAGCACAAAGCAATACTTAAGAATGATTTCTCAAAAGAAATAGAAGCCAGAAAACCATGGAATAAAACTTTCTAAATAAATAAATAAATAGATAAAACCAACTGAAGCTGCCAACCTAGATTTCTATACCCTGTGAAAATTTCCTTTACTAATGAAGATTAAATAAAAACAGAGGGACGGTTAGACACACATGAAGGAAAAAAAGAAAAAAATAAATAAATATATGCTCACTGGAAGAAAGTGATTCATGGAGTTCAATATTTTCAGTATTACTTACTTAATCTTCAGAACTGTAACAGCAAACAAATTCTTCTACCTGATATTAATATCCTACTTGCCTATCGACTTTGTGTGCCATACTTACCTGCACATTTGCAAGCAGTTCATTTCAGATTTATGTATTTATCTGAAGATCTTATGTCCAAATTATAAGACTAATATACCAGATTTACTAAGAAAGATTTTTATCATCTGACTCTTGCTTATTTAACTACCTTACTCATACTAAATCAGCAGATTAACAGTAATAAAAATCATTTTATACTTAGTATGTATTCATCACCTGGCAAGTGCGAATAGTTAAATCAGATTATTATTACCTACTATCTTTTTAACCCATCTTTCCTTTTGTAGCTTTTCCCCACAGAATTCCCATTTAGAATGTGAGCTGCAAGTTGGACTGCTGGAGTTAGCGTCCTGACTCCAAAACTTATTGGCTACATGTCATCAATAGCATATTTAACCTTTTATGCTTCGGTCTCCACATCAGTAGGACTGCAATGATTGTTATTTTCCACTTAAGGTTATTTCAGAAATTGAAATTAAAGAAAATATACATGGAAAAGCACTTAGCACAGTACCTGGAACATAATCATTCAATACATGTTAAAAACAATTTTTTCAGGAAAAAAGATAAATGGAATTTACATTTTAAAAGCTATGGTTTTTAGAAATTATTAAATTTTACAATAATTTCTAATAATTTTATAGTAATAACTAATTACTTAAAAATATACAAAACACATACTTGACTAAATCTATTCTATTATTGATGGCAGCCCAATGGAGGAGTGTAACATTTTCTTTGTCTGGTTGCCGCACATCGTAACCTGCTTCCACCAATTCTCGACAACGTTCATATATTCCATACCTTGAAAAAAAAGAGAGATTATTATTACTATCTGACAAGAAATTTAAAGCTAAAAATAACACTTTCAGGAGAAAATAATGCTCCATTTTGATAACTGAAAATTAAAGTGAACTTTTCAACATAAAATGGTACTTTCAACATATCAATGTTCCAACAGTTTTTATTAATCCATTTTATAGTTTTGTGCCATCTATAAAAATGCAATTATCTCATTAGGTAGAAGAGAAAAGGATATCAGAAATCAAACATCTATCAGTTGCTTGTTTTTATTTATATTACTAGTTATCTTATTCCACAAAACATTTGAGGCAGCTTATAAAAGTATACACAATTATGTAAAAAATATTAAAGATCCCTGGCCTGTGTGGCTCAGTTGGATGGGCATCATCTTACAAACAGAAAGGTTGCCAGTTTGAGTCCTAGTCAGGGCACATGCCTGGGTTGTGGGTTTGGTCCCCAGTCAGGGCCCATGCGAGAGGAAAACAATCAATGTTTTTCTCACATTTTCTCTAAAGAGAGAAGGAGAGAAACATATCCCTTCTCTCTCAATTAAAAAAACTCTTAAAAAAATATTACACATAAAAAGTAGTAAAAAGTGCATACCAATGATTTATAAAGAACATCAAGAAAAAAGGATGTTTTACAAATTTAGCTTTGATATTTATGAAGGCAAATTTAAAAAGGATGTGTGGGGGTAGGAAATGGGGTGGATGGGGGGAAAGTGTCTTGTGAGTTCAAGCCAATGAAACATAGGAGAAAGTCTACTGGGAGAGTTCTACGAAAGATGTTCACATTTAGTAAAGAACAAGGCACATACTAATAGCTTGATCCTTTCCCATCTTTCTGCTTTTGGTCATTGTAAGGCAGCATGAATATTTTTCAGCTTATTATCATGAAAACTGTCAAGCATATGAAAAAGTAGAAAGAATAGTAAATTAAACCAAGAATCCATCACCAAGCCTCAAGAACCACCAAATTTATCCTAAACAAAATACTGCATACTTGGAAATATAAGGCACAAAAACAAATTCAAATGAACTTTGACTATATTTGTAATTATTACAAATATCAGAGTGGTCTCCAAAATGGAGAAAGCATACCATAGGGTGAGGTTGGAGTAGGAATGGTATCTTAACAGGACATTCAAAACAAATATGAAAATTTCTACCTAGGCTCACATCTGAGTTAATACAGAAATTAAGCTATACTAATATTTAGTGCAGCCTTCACATTGCTGACCTCAATGGCTCTGTATTGCATGTACACACACATGCACACATGCACAAAATAATTAACCTAAGGGAAGATCAACAGTTTCACAAATCACAGATGACAGCGGCACATTCTTGTCGTTCTTCTTTTTTAAAACATTGCTTACATATTCCCAGTTAAGTGAACTAGGCATATTACCTTAAAAAGCAAAATCTACCTCACACTTTGAGTGAGGTAAGTGACCATGAAAATGTTTTTAACCATTCAAAGAATCACTGGTCATGTTTTTAAGAGTTAAAATTGAGTATACATTTTCCCTTTAACAAAAAAGACAGTGCTTCAAATTGCTGGCTTTTAGTGGCTATGGGGAGGGGTATGGGGGGATGGGGCAAGGGGATAGAAAGGGCAAACAACTGTGAGTGGTATGCTATCAACCATACATTTTTAAAAATATTTTATGTATTTATTTTTAGAGAGATTGGAAGGACAGATGAAACAGAGTGACAAAAACATCAATGTGTGGTTGTCTCTTGTGTGCCCCCTACTGGGGACCTGGCCTGCAACTCAGGCCTGTGCCCTAGATTAAAAATTGAACCAGCGACTCTTTGGTTCACAGGCTAACACTCAATCCACTGTGGCTCAACCATACATTTTTTTAAAAATTTTATTTTAATTGTTGTTCTTGTATACTTTTTTGTCTTTTACTCCAATCCCAGCCCACTGCCCCAGCCCTCCCCACCACCCTCCCATTTCCACCCTCCCCCACGAAGTTTCAGTCCATGTGTCCTTTATACTTGTTCCTGCAAACCCTTCCCCTTTTCCCCTGAAATTCCTTCCCCTCTCCCCTCTGGTCACTGTCAGCCTGTTCTTAATTTCAGTGTCTTTGGTTATATTTTGCTTGTTTGTTTCTTTTGTTGATTAGGTTCCTGTTAAAGGTGAGATCATATTTGTCTTTCACCACCTGGCTTGTTTCCCTTAGCATATAATTCTCTCCAGTTCCATTCATGCTGTTGTTAAAGGTAGGAGCTCCTTTCTTTCTGCTGCATAGAATTCCATTGTGTAAATGTACCATAATTTCTTGATCCATTCATTTACTGACGGGCACCTAGGTTGTTTACAACACTTGGCTATTGTAAATTGTGCTGCTATGAACATTGGGGTGCATAGGTTCTTTTGCATTGGTGTTTCAGGGTTCTTACGATATAATCCTAGCAGTAGAATTGCTGGGTCAAAAGGTAGATCCATTTTTAGTTTTCTGAGAAAATTCCATACTGTTTTCCATACTGGTTGTACCAGTCTGCAATCCCATCAACAGTGCACTAGGGTCCCCTTTTCTCCACAACCTCTCCAACACTTGTTTGGTGCTTTGTTTATGATGGCCATTCTGACTGGTGTGAAGTGGTATCTCACTGTGGTTTTAATTTGCATCTCTCTGATAGCTAGCGATATCCAGCATCTTTTCATGTGTCTCTGGATCCTCTGTATGTCCTCCTTGGAGAAGTGTCTGTTCAAGTCCTTTGCTCATTTTTTAATTGGGTTGCTTGTCGTCTTAGAGTGGAGTCATGTAAGTTCTTTATATATTTGGAGATTAAAACCTTGTCTGAGGTATCATTGGCAAATATGTTTTCCCATTTGGTTGGTTCTCTTTTTAGTTTAATACTGTTTTCTTTAGCCATGCAGAAGCTTTATATTTTGATGAGATCCCATTGGTTTATTCTTTTATGTCTCTTGCTTTAGGGAACATATCAGTAAAAATGTTACTGCATGAAATGTATGAGATTTTCCTGCCTATGTTCTCCTCTAGGACTTTAATCGTGTCACAGCTTATATTTAAATCTTTTATCCACTGTGAATTTATTTTTGTGTATGGTGTAAGTTGGTGCTCGAGTTTCATTTTTTTGCATGTAGCTGTCCAGTTGTCCCAACACAACTTGTTGAAAAGGCTATTTTTACTCAATTTTATGTTGCTACCTCCTTTGTCAAATGTTAATTGACCGTAGAGACTTGGGTTTATTTCTCGGCTCTCTGTTCTGTTCCACTGCTCCATGTAACTATTTTAATGCCAGTACCATGCTGTTTTAATTACAGTGGCTTGTAATACACTTTGGTATCAGGTATTGTAATCCCTCATATTTTGCTCTTCTTTCTCAAAATTGCAGCAGCTATTCGAGGTCATCTATGGTTCCATATAAATTTTTGAAGTACTTGTTCTACATCTGTGAAATATGCCATTGGTACTTTAATAGGTATTGCATAGAATCTGTAAATTGCTTTGGGTAGTATGGACTTTTTGATGATGTTAATTCTTCCTATCCATGACACGGTGTGTATTTCCATTTGTTTCTGTCTTCCTTCATTCCTTTCTTCAGTGTTGTGTAGTTTTCTGCATACAGGTCTTTTACCTCCTTGGATAGCTTTATTTTTCTTTTTGCTATATCAAATGGGATTTTTTTTTCTTGATTTCTTTTTCTGTTGTTTCATTGTTGGTATACAAAAATGCCTTTGATTTCTGGATATTGACTTTGTATCTGCCTGTTTTGCCAAATTCATTTATTAGGTCGAGCAGCTTTGTGGCCGAGTATATAGGATTTTCTATTACACTATCATGTCATCTGCAAACAATGACAGTTTTGTTTCCTCCTTTCTGATCTGGATGCCTTTTGTTTCCTTTTCTTGTCTAATCACTGTGACTAAAACTTCCAATACTATATTGAATAGAAGTGGTGAAAGTGGACAATCTTGTCTTGTTCCTGATCTTAGTGGAAAAGATTTTAGTTTTTGCCCGTTGAGTATGATGTTGGCTGTAGGTCTGTCATATATGGCCTTTATTATGTTGAGGAATGCTCCCTCTATTCCCACTTTGCTGAGTGTTTTTATCATAAATAGGTATGATAGGTTCTTGTAGGCATAGGGTTAGGTTGTTTGTTTGAAATGTTTCTATCTTCTTTAGGTAGGCCTCTATCATTACAACCTGCCCTCTCAGGACTGCCTTCCCTGTATCCCATAAGTTTTGGGTTGTTGTGCGTTCATTTTCATTTGTTTCCAGAAACTTTTTGATTTCTTCCCTAATTTCACTCTTGACCCATTCATTGTTTAATAGCATGCTATTCAATCTCCATGATTTTGAGTGTTTTGGTTTTTTTTCCTTGGGGTTGGTTTCTAGTGTCAGTCCCTTGTGGTTGGAGAAAATGCTTGGTATGATTTCAATTTTCTTGAATTTGCTGAGGCTTGTTTTGTGTCCTATCATGTGGTCTATCTTTGAAAATGTTCCATGTGCATTTGAAAAGAATGTGTATTTAGCTTCTTTGGGATGAAGGGCTCTATATATATCAATTAAGCCCATTTCATCTAGAGTACTGTTCAATGCCACAATATCTTTGTTGATATTTTGTTTAGAAGATCTGTCAATTTTTGACAGTGGGGTGTTGAAATCCCCTACTATAATTCTGTTGCTGTCAATATCTTTCTTGGAGTCCTCTAAGATTTTCTTGATGTATTTAGGTGCTCCTATGTTGGGTGCATATATATTTACAATGTTTCTGTCTTCTTGCTGGATTCTTCCCTTGAGTATTATGAAGTGACTTTCTAGGTCTCGCTTTATGGCCCTTCTTTTGAAGTCTATTTTGTCTGATGTGGGTATTGCTACCCCGGCTTTTTTTTCCTGTCCATTTGCTTGGAAAATTTGTTCCCAGCCTTTCACTTTGAGTCTGTGTAGGTCTTTCATCCTGAGGTGGGTCTCTTGTAGGCAGCATATGTGTGGGTCATGCTTTCTTATCCATTCAGCTATTCTATGCCTTTTGATTGGAGAATTTAATCCATTTATGTTTAAGGTTAATATTGATAGGTACTTACTCATTGCCATTTTTGTACCTGTTTCCTCTCTCTCTTTTCCATCCTTTCCTTAAAGCAGTCCCTTTAGCATCTCTTGCAGAACTGGTTTGGTGGAGGTATATTCTTTTAGACTTCTTTTGTCTGGGAAGCTCCTTATTTGGCCTTCTATCTTGATTGAAAGCCTTGCTGGGTAAAGTAGTCTTGGTTGCAGGCCTTTGATTCTCATTACTTGGAATATTTCTTGCTATTCTCTTCTGGCCTGGAGCATTTCCATTGAGAAGTCAGCTGCTAAACTTATTGGGGCTCCCTTGTATGTTACTTCCTTTTTCTCCCTTGCTGCCTTTAAGATTCTCTCTTGGTCTTGGAATTTTGCCATTTTAATTATGATGTGTCTTGAAGTGGGCCTCTTTGGGTTCCTCTTCATTGGGACTCTGTGTGTTTTCTGGATTTGTGTGACTTTTTCTGTCATCAAATTAGGGAAGTTTGCCATCATTACTTTTTCAAATAGGTTTTCTATCCCTTGTTCTTCTTCTTCTCCCTCTGGTATCCCTATTATACAGATATTATTATGTTTCATATTGTCTGGCATTTCTCTTAATCCCTCTTCATTCTTTCTGAGCCTCTTTTCCTTTTCTTGCTCTTTCCGGGTATTTTTTTCTACTTTGTCCTCCAATTCGCTGATACAATCTTCTGCTTCATCGATTCGGCTTTTGATTCCTTCTACTGTGTTCTTCAGTTCAGAAATTGTAGTCTTCCTTTCCTCTTGGCCCTTGTTGATAGTTTCTATTTTCTTTTTCATGTTGATATAGTTTGCAGTGAGGTCCTCATAGCTTCCCTGTAGTTTCTGGTAGCTCATTGAGAGCTCTTGGAGCTTCCTGACAACCATTGCTTTGAACTCAAACTCTGATAGTTGAGTTGCCTCCATTTCATTTAGCATTCTTTCTGGGGCTTCCTCTTTTTCTTTCCTTTGGGGATTGTTTCTTTGTCTTCCCATTGTTTGTGAGGCTCTTCTTGTTAGGCTCAGTTTCTTAAATTGATTTGTTCTGGTTCTGTGGGTTTATGGTGTGAACTTCTGTGTTAGAATACCTGTGAGATTCAGTTGTGCAGTCTCCTTCGGGTATCCTGGTGTTCACATCTTCCACCTAATCTTTTTTGTGATCAGTTGGAGGGGTAAGGCAAAATGGTTTAAGGCAGCAAGAGAGTATTCTATGATATTTACGGTAGCAGCCGGTAGAGAAGAGACAGGAGATCCTTTGGCTATGTATAGTGTTAACCATGTTCTACCGCCCAACTAGCCACTTTTTAGAAAGAATGGAAAGAAGATAAGACTCTTGTTGGGGAGGGAAGGATTGTGAGTTGGATCTAAAAAAACAGTGAGGTTGTGGGAGGTCAGATTCTGAGGTAAGGTAAGAGTAAAGGATAGTAAATAGGTGTAGTGTATGACAAAATAGAGTTAACCACTACAGTAATAGAGTTCAGGAAATGTGAAGTGGGCTAAGATCTGGGAGGGGTGTTGTATAGTATTTACAGCTGTATGGAACAGCTATTATTTACAATAATATTAGAGCAACAGTCATATGACAGAATCTATGAGGTCTAGATAAGAAGAATATGGAGTATAGGACCTTGAGTAGCGTTCTAATGGAACACAAGTGAAGTGAAGGACAGTAAATTAGCAATACACTATGAATGAGAGAACAGGGGAAACCTGTCAAACAATACAATATAACCAGCCAAGCAAAGAAGACTAAAGAGAAAGAAGAGGAATACAAAAATACTATTACAATAAAAGATTTAAGAATAATGAAAAAATAATAATACAGATATGCAATAACTTGCAGGTTCTCTGTAATAGCAAAGTGAAATCTGTCTCACTGTCTCAGCTGTTGGGATGCCCCCTCTTTGGGTCCAACTCTGGTTTTTTCACAGTTCCAGGTTTTTTTGTCTCACTCGTGGGTATTTAAAAAGAGGAAAAAAAATGAAAAAAGAAAAAAATGCGGAAGAAAGAAGAGATAAAATTGGAAGGAAAGGAAGAAGGAATAAAACAAGAAAGAAGGAAAGAGAAGCAAAAGGAATTAAGGGATAAAAAATAATAAAAATTAAAAAATACTTAAAAAATCAAACAACCAACAACAAAACAAACCAACCAAAAGAACCACCACCCACACACCACCACCACCACCACCACCAAAAAAACAAACAAAAAAAACCTCTCCCTGGTTTCAAACTGGCCAAACCAGTTTTTCTGGTCTTTCTGGCTGCAACAGGCTGAGGGACTAGTATCGCTTTTCTCCCTGTTCAGCACTCAGTCAGCTTTGGGCTACTTTCCCCAGCGCTAGCCCGGTGCCCCTCTGAGCAGGGCCTTGGTGGTGGTCTCTGGGCCTCCTGCGGAGAGCATGCTTTCCCTGAGTTTAAGGGTGTGGGTTCCAGATTTCCTTAGGTGCGCATGCTCACCCGGGTTCACGGGCATGGGCTCTGGTTCGCCCACGGATTGTGCGCACTCCCCAGGTTTATGGGTGTGAGCTCTGGGTCTCCTATGGAGCTCGCGTGAGCTACCTGGGTTCACGGACCTGGGCTCCCAGTCTTCCACAAAGCTCCCTCCTCCGGTTGGGGGCTCACAGCCAGACCGCCTCAGGTTGCACCAGGGCTATGCGTGGGTGCTCACAGTCCCTGAGTGTTTGCCACTCAGTCCTTAACTCCCCTCTCTGCAACTTCAAGCAACCAGCTCTCTCCCGTCGCTGCCCAAACCTTGTTTGGCCAGGGAGGCAGCGGTTGACCCAGCTCCCTCCCTAGAGCCCTGAGGCAGACCGGTGACTGCTAGGCCTGGGGCTGCAGTCACCCTGGTCTCTACGCTGATCCCTGGGCCCTTATTGTCCTGAAGTACTCTCCTTACTGTCTGGTTTTTCAACGTCTGCTACAATTTTTGATCTCCTATTTTCATATATGCTATGGTACTGTTGGTTGTTTGCTCTGTTCCTCCATAGATCAGCTAGGTTTTTCTCCTGTGTGTAGGGGGAAGTGGAATCTGCTCCTTCCTCCTATGCTGCCATCTTCCCTCAGAATCTATCAACCATACATTTTTAACTGTGAATATGCTGTCAACAATATATTCTTAAGGTTAAAAAAAATCATTAAAAAATATCTAAATAGTAAAATAGTAAACCACCTAAAATAGTGGTTTTAACATAAAATAGTAAACCACCTAAAATAATAATAAGGAAGCACATTTAATTACACCACTCTCACTGTAAATAAGATTAATGAAAGACATTAAAGTACATCTTTAATGTATACATGAAATATATATACCAATTTTCCTCCAAATTGATCTTCAGATGCAATGAAATTCTATTTTAAATCCTAAATTAATTATCTCATGAAATTCCCAAGTAGAACCCTAGAATTCATTTGTGAGAATAAAAGGCCAAGAATAGCTGAGACACTTCTGAAGACTAAGAAATGAATAAAACAACATGGTACTAAACAGGATTAAACAAATTTAATAGGAGAGTATTTAGAACAGGACCAGAGAGTGAGATCAGCATCATGGTGGAATAGGACATCCATCATTTTGTCTCCCCTCCCACAATAATTCTGCATCTGTCCACAGACAAAAGTGCCTCTGTGGAGCTGAGGGATCCAGCACCATACGCCAAGGGAGCTGGGAGAAGTCTCACTCATCCATGTATTGGATCATAGGGACAGAGACCTCAGTCCCAGCTGTGCCCCCTGCAATGGTCCATGAGCTAGCTGGCTCTAGCCCCTCTCCAGTGTGGTCTGAGAGCTCAGAAAAACTCTGGAAAACACTATCTTAAACAATCACTATGAGAGGGACTTTGAGGATGTCCAGGTTTCCTGAAAAGTTTCAGGGGGGAAAAAAAAAACCAAAACAACCAAAAAAACAAGTTTGGACACACTGGAGAGGAGTACTGAATTGTGAGCTACATGACTGGGGGGCGGGGGGTGGGGAGAAGCTGGAAGAACTGCTGATAGGACTCTGGGAAGGTATTAAAGGGACATAGATCCCATGGAGGTCATAGTAGACTCCATCAAAAATACATAAAGAACTTCTACAAATTATAAAAAGACAAAAGAACTCAAAGTGGGTAAATAATTTAAAAATGGCAATTTACCCAGGAAGACACTCAAATGGTCAATACACACAAGAAATATATTAAACACCATCTGTAACCAGAGAAAGGACCATCAAAACAGAGAAAACCATTTCATAACTACCAAATGAACAATTATTAGGTATGACAAAACTAGAATTTAGCCAGAATGTAGTGAAAGAGGAGCGTTATACCTACAGTGGAAGTATAAACTGACACAGCCACTTTAGAAACCAATTTGGCAATAACTGCTAGTGTTGAAAAAGAGCATCCTGAACAAGCCAGAAATTGCACTTGAGTTGTCTTTTTCAGGAAAATTCTTGTTTACATGCAAGGGAAAGAGGTGGAAGGGCATTCACTGACAAAATATTTGTAATAATGAAAAAGCAGAAGCAATTGTAAGTGTCTCTTCATAAGGAGTGATAGAATACAGTAGACCCCCTTATCCCCGGAAGCTACATTCCCAGATCCCTAGCAGATGACTGGAACTGGGAAAAGTACTGAACCCTATACATACTATGATTTTTCCTATACATATGAATCCACAGTAAAGTTTAATTTGTAAATTAGACATAGTAGAAGATTAATAACAATAAGTAATAAAAAATAAAAACTGCAAAGCCTTCACCACATGGCCATGACCACTGCTACTCCCTGCCCTGCAGCTCCTGCCACCTCTGCTATCTGGATCGCCTTGGCTTCAGGACCGACCAGCTGCGTGATTAGACCACAATCTTCAATGAGTAAACACATTCCTTATGTCTGGAGCATTCTTGGTTACACATTTATGGAGCTTATGAAGGGCAGTGGTGATTACTGCCATGCACAACATGACTTCTATACAGACAAGTTAACTGTAGAAATTCATTACCAAGGGCTTCCACCAAGAAGCCCCCATAAAAGTGGTTAACCTGGACACAGAAGTGTTGAGTTGAAATCTGCAGAGCATTTTACAAGAGTTCTGACCTGGATGGGTAAACTTCAGTGCACTTCCTTTCTATTGCCTCAGTATTACTGGATTGAAGAATTGCTGCTGCTTCTTAAGAGGTTCATTTCATTTCCTATTACTCCCAACTTCATACTCAAAGCACTGAGAATTTCAAGTGGAGTATATCAAAGTAGACTCGGTTTTTTTGCATCATTTCTGTATACACCTTAAAAATTCTTTCATAACACCACTGACTGTTTTTTAATTAAATTAACATGGCTTGAATGAACCTCCCAGCTCCTGTGGAAGTCACATACAAGAACATGAGATTTCCTATTCAACACAATCCAACCAATGCAACCCTAAGCAAATATACAGAGGAACTTAAGAAGTATGGCATTACCACAATAGTTAGAGTATGTGGCAACGTATGACACTACTCTATGGAGAAAGAAGGCATCCATGTTCTTGACTGGCCTTTTGATAATGGAGCACCACCACACAACCAGATTGCTGATGACTGGTTAGGTCTTATAAAAATAAGTTTCGTGAGCAACCTGGTTGTTGTATTGCTGTTTATTGTGTTACAGGCCCTGGGAGAGCTCCAGTGCTTGCTGCCCGAGCAATAATTGAAGGTGGAATGAAATATGAAGATGTGGTACATTTCATAAGACAAAAGCAGTGTGGAGCTTTTAACAGCAAGCAACTTTTGTATTTGGAGAAGTAACATCCTAAAATGTGGCTGTGCTTCAAAGACTCCAACAGTCAAAGAAACAACTCGCATTCAATAAAATGGGTGCCTGATGCCAATGTCTTGGAAATGGAACTTGAGACAGAACCTAATTTGCCATACACATTAGCCAATATACTGGCATGGTGAATAAATCCATAGGAGTATTAAAAATCAGTTTTACCAGGCCACAGCTTGAAAGAATTGCAATCTCGGTATCTGGGTTACAATCAACCTATTCTGATACTTAGCAAAAGATTCTTATTGTTCAGCTTTAAAATGTGCTTATCATTTGTACCAACTGACTTTTCCTGAAATCATGCAGTATTGAGTTATATCTTTACATCTATTCCGATGCCAGAACCTTATCAATATATATGAGATTTAGAAAGATTAGGTGCCAAAATGTCCAGCACAATACTTTCAGAACTAAAATCCCAGGAACTGTGAACACTCTGGACCTTATATGGTTTATCTCTTCAGTCATTTCAAATGTAGAAAGTAGAACCTATACAGTTATTTGCCTGCTCACTTTATGTTTACATCTCCCACATTCATACAAGTATACATCAGGCTTGTCCAACTTTTTGATTTTTATACCAAATCTTACTGATTATTTAATGACTTTCTACAAATCTCACTTTGTGCTATTATGGAGAGCCTCCATTTTGAAAATCTACATTGTACAGAAGCACATGTCTTTAAAGGCTCCAGACAAAAAGCCTTACAGTTAATTTTATGTTTGCACTTGGGGTGAAAGTGCAAGGGACGGCCTGAGAAAAGAATGGGAAGGGGCTATTAAATATTTTCAGTAAAATGTTGCCTCTGTCTTGTGTGGAAGAGGTAGAATATGTTCTTTTGTAAATATGCTTTTAAAGGTAAAGGTAGAGATACTTAGTTGTAGCTAAAACAATTTTTAATTGTAAAAATTCTGAAATTGTTATATTTGTTTTCATACATTCTGAGGGTGTCTACCAACTTTTCTTTTTTATTAAATACTTTTGAACTTTATTGTTGTTTAAGTACAGTTTTATGCCTCCCCCCCACCCCTCCCCACCAACCCAGCCATCCTCACCTCGCCCATTTCCACCCCCCTTGTTTTTGTGCATGTGTCCTTTATAGTTGTTCCTCTGTAAACCCTTCACCCTTCCCCCCCCATTATCTCCTCTCCTCTCCTCTCTGGTTACTATCAGTTTGTTCTTAATTTCAATGTCTCTGGTTATATTTTGCTTGCTTGTTTGTTTTGTTGATTAGGTTCCACTTATAAGTGAGATCATATGGTATTTGTATTTTACCACCTGGCTTATTTCACTTAGCATAATCCTTTCCAGTTCCATCCATGCTGTTGCAATACCAACTTCTTTTTTTTTGAAGTGTGATTTTTTTCCTTTCCACCCTCTCTTGCAAAAAAAAGGGGGTTGTCCACTAATGAATTGAGCAGACATCTAATATTTTATATGCCCTTTGAACTGTGTAACTTAATATTTGGATACAAGATGATTTCTTTTATTATGTAATTGATAAAACAGTGATGTGTGTTACTGCTAGTGAAACCATACGTATATACCATCTGGGAATGTGCGGTTATAATTTTGTAGAAGAAATAATTTGTCACTGTTTACCAGCTTGTAAAAAATCTAGTGTGAGAGCCTAAACATCAAATAAATAATGAAATGCAAAAAAAAAATTAAAAATAAAATAAAAATTAAAAATAAAAACAATTATAACAATATACTGTTATAAAAGGTATGTGAATGTGGCCTCTCTTCTGCTCTCAAAGTATCTTATTGTACTGTACTCACCCTTCTTGTGATGAAATGATAAAATAATTTAAGTCAAGAAATTTATACCTTTTTGTTTAAAGGAAGCACTTTAAGGCTTTGTTTTGGCATATCCGAATTGCCAGCATCCCTACTCTTGTGCTTTGGGGCCATCATTAAGTAAAGAAACGGTTACTAGGAAACAAGCCCTGCAATACCTCCACAATGGGTCAGATAATCAAGATGGCAACAAGAGACTAACAGGGCAGGTGGTTTACATTGTACAAATACGCTGGACAAAGGAATGATCTGTGTCTGAGACGGCAAGAAATGAGACAGCACGAGATTTCATCACAATGCTCAGAAGAGCATATGATTTAAACTTACAAACTATTTATTTCTGGAATTTATCATTTTAATATTTTTGGACCATAGTTGACCGTGGGTAACTGAAACCACAGCAAAGCCATGGGTAAGGGGAACAAAACAGTGAAACAAAATAAACTGTCTTTATTAACAATGATAAATCGCAAAAGCCATATAGTTTCTTTTAATAAAAGCAAGCTGCAAAAGGATGTAGTATAGAATACAATTTGTATAAATTTTAAGCATACAATAGCGTATTTTGTTTATAGATATTTGTAGAAATGTACAAAAATGTTCCAAGAGAGGTTCCCTTGGGGGAGATAGGGAAAAGAACACACTGAGCAACCTGTAGCAATCACAGCAAAATGTTAACATCTGTTTAATACGACAGTTACTCTACTCTGTAGGACTGAAATATTTCAAAATTTAAATAAATGTTTTTAAAAGTAGAAATTATAGACAGCATACTTAGATACTTTTCAAGAAATAGGATAGTCAGAAGAGTATGTAACAGATAAAGAAAGGTGGTTGTTTTTTTCTTACAAGATACTGGAATATAGCCCTGGCTGGTATGGATCAGTGGATTGAGCACAGGTCTATGAACCATGGGTTTGATTCCCAGTCAGGGCACATGCCTGGGTTGCAAGCCAGGTCTCCGGTTGGGGGTGCACAAGAGGCAACTACACACTGATGTTTCTCTCTCTCTCTTTCTCCCTCCCTTCCCTTGTCTAAAAATAAATAAATAAATAAGATATTGGAATATATTTGCTGATTGAAATAATGAATTAGGTAGGGCAAGAGAGATTAAAGACAAAGGAGAGAAAGGTGACATCACAAGAAGCAAAGTCTCAAAAGGAAAAATGAATGTAGAGCAGATAGTTTGTTAAATACAATTGGCACAACGTGCTTTGATTTTTGACACATAATATGCATAAAAGTAGGGTAACGTCAGTAGACTAAAGGATCTCTGAAAGTTTCTGTCTACAAAAGTAATGAAAAATCTGGTAAAAACTGTCAAAGTCAACTTTTTCGGAACTCTGGCAATTGACAAAAGGCTTTCAGCAATCCAAGAAACATTTAGTTAAGAAAAAAACAACTGAATTGCAGGAAGAACAGACAAAGTGATAGAATTTTAACATGTCATGGTCCCATCCTCTGCTGTCCAGCAGCCTTCAAAACTAAGTTTGCTATACCTTTTACTCGTATTGGTACTGAAGTGAGCAAAATAGGGATTGAGTTCTTTCAAAGTTTCATCCCCAAAGAGGAGTAATTATTTGACCTGTCTGGTTATTGTTCTCTGGAATTCTACTTAAGAGGCTTACCTATTAGATCTAACTCAAACTCATTGAAAGCTTCTTCCTAGAGTTGTATGCCAATGTTTTAACATCACAATTACTTGAGAGAATGTATAACAGTTGGGATAAACAATGGACAAATCAAAAAGCTTAAAAGTAAAACCTAAGGAATGAGCTATCCATAGGAGCTTTAAAAAGCCTGGACATATTCTTGGGAATCTGGAATGCCATGCACAAGCACATAATTATGTGCACATATTCAACAAAGACTTGTGATGGCCCTAAGTTCTCACCTCTGATTGACATCAAGGTTCTGCGCAAGCAGAAACTCAAAACTAAGTCAGGGTTGTCAGCTGCCTGGCTGAGTGCTCAGTGTCCCAACATGCATAAAGAATCCGTCAATGAACATCAAGACTTACTGTTTCTATTTAAGAAGTCTGTCCAATCATTAGCTTACTACTAACTAACCAAGTAGAGACTTCAGTGATCACAAAGGCAAAAAGACAGACTTTACAGAACAGTTTAGACATGTCATAAGCAACAACAAACCCTGGAAGAACCTGATATCCAGAACTACCACAATACATTATTTGACTAGTCCAGTTATCAACAAAAAAATTACAAGACCTCCAAAGAAATAAGAAAGTATAACTCACACGCGTGTGTTTGCTTGAGGGAGGATGCAGAGACAAGTAATAGAAACTGTCCCTGAAGAATCCCAGTCATTGGACTTACTGGACAAAGATTTTAAATCAGCTACTTTAAATGTGTACAAAGAACTAAAGGAAATCATGTCTAAATAATCCAAGTATGAAAACAACATCTTGCCAAGTACAGAATATCAATAAAGACAAAGAAAGATATGTGTTCATATTTCACTTAAAATATAGATATCAAAATGTGAAAGAAGAAAACAACTACAACAGAAACTTACTGTGTAGCCTTGACTATGTCCCATGTGCTATAATCATCAATATGACTTTTCCGTCCAAGAGGTTCACCATATCCATGGTTATAATGGCTTTGGGGTTTGATTTCCTATTAGAGAGAAAATCACACAGAGGCAAGAACTGAGAAAAAGTACAGAAAACATTTCAATATTTCTCTACTGGTTTTATACTCTTTGAAGAATGCTCATTATTTAAATGAGTAAGTTTTTCTTTTTCTGAGGTCCACACTCTTTGGAGAAAAACCATGTTCAAATAGATCTACCCTTGGTACACACTCTCAAAACAAAAAACATGCTCAACTAGAAATTAGTGCCAAATGAATAACTGAAATTCATCTTCAGTTCCATACAACACTCTTATCCCTTCATCAAATTAACTCTCATTCTCTCAGACCAAATTTCCTATTATTCTAGCATTATCCCCAGCCCTAACACCTTACTTTTAAAACCTTCATTACATGCCAAACAAACTCTAATATCTGAAAGATAAAAGCCCAGGGATATTATTATTCTATTACTCTCAGGTACTACCTTTTCTTATACTCATTCATGCAGATTTGTTAAGCATCTACCATATCAGGTGCATAAAGAACAATAGGACAACCCTGATAAAATGTAAATCCACTTGAATAGTTCTAAAAATGTCAATACCCTTAAAGAAACTTTTTATATAAAAATTCAATTAAACACTAGTTTCACAGAAAATTACATCCATTCAAAGTTTATATGCTGTGTCCAATTTCCTATTTAAAATACAAAATTTGCTATGCATAGTCAACTTCCTCAATATAATGTAGCACTGAGATGGTTTTATTTTTCATATGCAAACAGAAAAATTGAACATATTCATCTCTAATATCAGCCATTCAAATTTATGATTCTGGTATCTCTCATTCTCTCTCTCACACACACAAATGCAAATATAAATAAAAGAATAAGGCATAACAAGAAATCTGGGAAGAATGAAATCCTTAGAAGAATTCATGCTCTCCTGGCCATGGATATTTAATAATCCAAATTGAATGGCATTTTATTGGAGGAAAAAGGCTATTATCTTCAACTTACTCTAGCCATTCAATTTGTTTGGAAAGTTCCAATATTAGGAACTTTGGCCAAGATGGAGGCATAGGTAGACACACTGTGTCTCCTCGCACAACCAAAATTAAGGAGAACAAAAATTTAGAAACAAAAAACCACCAGACCTGACAGAAAAATGAACTGTATGGAAGTCCGATAACCATTCATCCAGACCAGTGAGAGGGGAGGTGTCGGCGGCCTGCAGAAAGGAGTCGCAGCAGGAAAAAGTGGTGGCTGGCAGACCCTGGGCGCGGGGTGGCAGCAGGTAGACCCAGTGAGGCGCGCAAGGCGGCTGGCTGACCACAGTTATACATTCGCACGCAGATAAACCACGCAAAGCTGGGGAGCGAGATAGACCACGCAACCCAGGGCCCTAGCGTGGGGAAATAAAGCCTCAAAACAACAATTAAAAACACCTGTAGGGGTTGAGGTGCTGGGAGAGACTACCAGCTTCACAGGAGAATTCATTGGAGAGACCCACAGGGTCCTAGAACGTACACAAGGCCACCCGCCCAGAAGTCAGCACCAGAGGGGCCCAGTTTGTTTGCAGGAAGCAGCAGAAGGAACTGAAATAGGAGAGAGAGCGGAGCAAGTGCCATTCTTCCCTCTGACCCCGCCCCCACATACAGCGTCACAACCCAGCAACTGGGTTCCCCACCATGGTGAACACCTAAGGCTCTGCCCCTCATACATAACAGCTGCAACCAGAGGGGAAAAAAAAAAAAAAATTGGCGCAAAATGGAAGAATAGATCAAGGCTCCAGAGCAAATACATCTAAGCGACCAAGAGATAGCCAACCTATCAGATGCACAGTTCAAAGAACTGGTGATCAGGATGCTTACAGAATTGGTTGATTTTGCTCACAAATTAGATAAACAAATGAAGGCTACAGTAAGTGAAATGAAGGAAAATGCACAGGGAATCAACAGAGATGGGAGGAAAACTGGGACTCAAATCAATGGACTGGACCAGAAGGAAGAAAGAAACAACCAAACAGAAAAAAATGAAGAGACAAGAATTCAAAAAAATGAGGAGAGGCTTAGGTACCTCCAGGACATCTTTAAACGTCCCAACATCCGAATTATAGGGGCACCAGAAGGGGAAGAGGAAGAGCAACAAGTGGAAAACCTATTTGAACAAATAATAAAGGAGAACATCCCCAATCTGGCAAAGGAAATAGACTTCCAGGAAGTCCAGGAAGCTCAGAGAGTCTCAAAGAAGTTGGACCCAAGGAGGAACACACCAAGGCACATCATCATTACATTAGCCAAGATTAAAAGGAAGGAGAGAATTCTAGAAGCAGCAAAGGATAAGAGGACAGTCACCTACAAAGGAGTTCCCATCAGACTGTCAGGGGATTCTCAAAAGAGACCTTACAGGCAAGAAGGGACTGGAAAGAAGTATTCCAAGTCATGAAAGGCAAGGACCTACATCCAAGAGTCCTCTATCCAGCAAAGCTTTCATTTAGAATGGAAGGGAAGATAAAGTGCTTCTCAGATAAGGTTACGTTAAAGGAGTTCATCATCACCAAGCCCTTATTATATGAAATGTTAAAGGGATTCATCTAAGAAAAAGAACACAAGAAATATGAACAGTAAAAAGATACCAAGCTCACAATTATTAACAACCACACCTAAAACAAAAGCAAACCAAGTGAACAACTAGAACAGGAACAGTACCACAGAAATGGAGATCACATGGAGGATTAGCAACAGGAGAGTGGGAGGAGGAGAGAGGGGGAAAAGGTACAGAGAATAAGTAGCATAGACAGGAGGTAGAAAACAGACAGGGGGAGGGTTAGAATAGTACGGGAAATGTAGAAGCTAAAGAACTTATGACACATGGACATGAACTAAAGGGGGTAAAGGTGGGTAGGAGGGGGTGTGCAGGGTGGAGGGAAATGAAGGGGGGAAATGGGACAACTGCAATAGCATAATCAATAAAATATATTAAAAAAGAAAATTCCATAGAGCAGTAAGTATAAAAGACACATGGACAAAAGCTGGGGGGGTGGTGGAAATGGGAGGGAGCTGGGGAGGGCTGGGGCAGTGGGCTGGGATCCTAGTAGAAGACAGAAAACTGTACAAGAACAACAATTAAAATAAAATTTAAAAAAGAAAATTCCAATATTAATTTGAGCCATAAACTGAGAAAACTATCCATCTGAATATTTTCAAGAACTAGGAGTTAAAAAACTTCACAAAGCAAATTCTGTCTTAGTACAAAACTTTTCAACATATTAGTTCCTTATGAAATTGCTATAGCCAATATTAAAATATATAGTAATAATCATAAATCCATACTAGCAGAAGAAAACAGACATCAGTGTTAAGCAAAGTTCATAACACACATAATGCATCTAGTTTATTACATGATTTTTTGAGAGACTCTTGGCTCAGATTCCATTAAAACACAACTTGCCAAATTTGACCATGGGCAAGTATAGTTAGTATTCTGGGTATGTGTTACATTCTGAATAATCAATGAAGCAAACCAATACCTAAGATTTAACCATTTAATATTTTTAAATCTTTTCTATTTAATTTTTGCACTGAATTACAGTTCTCAACTTCTCTGTGCTCTATATTCAATGGGGCGAAGTCAAGAAAGATACTTCTTAGACCACTAACACTTCCTTCTTTCTAAATTTTCTTTTCTGATTTTTATTCTCTCCTACCACTAGGAAAATAATTTTTTGAACTTTTGATTCTCACTTCTGTAGGGCAAAAAGACGCCTAAAGGAAAATAAAAACTGGTAGCAATTCACAAGCAAAATGGAATACTGCTATATATCTGACAAAACATGTATTGAGAGCTTACTATAATACAGTACTCCCCACTGTACTGGCCCTCCAGGCCTGGACAAGTATGAGGCCAGTGCAGAGTTTAAGAGGGTGCCAAAAAAACTCAGTAATAAGGATTTTAATATTTTAATGAATTATATTTTAAATATCAAAAGACAATGGGAAAAATAACTCAAACACCAACATTTTAAATATAGACTGCATTAGTACTGCTGATTTTTCTGTTTGCGCCTGCTTCCACTGCAGTTGAGAAGTATTACAAACATATACCAAACATGGTCTCTTGCCCTCAAGGACTTCACAATCCAGAGAAGAAAGACAAAGTAAGAAATGTAAGTCAAATATAAGAAGAACTTTCCGATAATAAGTTAAAATATAAATAAAGACAGCAGAAGTTCTCAAAATTAATAACTTTAAAAACTATCTCAATTTGAAAATCTGTTTAGGGCAAACTGCTATTCTTTTTTACTAATGACAATATACTGCTTTACAGGTTTATAACAAATACTCATAAAACAAAAAGTAAATTTCTATCTAAGGCTATTATTTTTTCATGCACTTGGATGTCATTTTTATCCCCAGACACCTAGTCTCAGTTTCTGTACAGTCAGTCCATTTTGTCTCACTGACACTGCCAACTATGATCTTCCAAATGTACTAAAAATCATAATTTATCCCACCTGTAAGGTTTTTTGTTTTTACTTTTTAGTAAAAGAAATCTTAATTTTTTAAAGATGGTTTTAAATATATCCCTAGAGTAATTCTAGAGAGGTAGAGTTACTCTCATAAAAAGTAGAAGAAATGGTGTAAGCAAATTTCCAACCTGTTTTATTATCAAAAACAAAACAAAAAAACTATAATTCAGAACTTAAATTTATTTTTCTCACTTTTAAACAGACTGGAAACTGGTTTGTCTCTAGAATTAGTATGCTGTCAATGAAGCAAATGCCAACACTGTCTATTAATATAACTACTATCACTAAGCTTAGAAATAACTGTAGTTTTTAAACCTTAAAGATACAAAATAAAAAACCACTGTGTTCATGTAAATAAGTATATCTTATAAATGTATAGACAATATTAATTTTTTAAATTACAAATTTGCTATTATATCAGATACAATTCAACATTCAAATATTTAATGGCACTTGGAAATTCTATCATTTTTTCTTGATTTTAATGGGAACCAAGAGGTAATTTAATTGATAGCTCTCATATCAGATTTCTTAAAAAAAAAAAAAAAAGATTCAGCTGCTCTTTAAAAATTAAAAAAAAAAATTCTAAAGTCCTTCAAGATTTGAAGTCCTCCAAGATTTCTTCTAAGGCTAACATACAATGATTTTATATAATACCAGGGTATAGAAATTATGATCACTAGGAAGTTCCTTCAAGTACCTAGCTGACAGTCCTGGTACTTGCTGAAGAGAATTGGAAGAAGAAAGCACCTCCAAAATCTGCTGCTGAAATTGTACACACAAATGAAAAGAACTGGGATAAGTAAGCTCAGCTACTATACACTACTGCTAAGAGAAATCAACATATTAGAACTCAAATTCTGTGTAAGTGCTGGCTTGTATGTCAAGATGATGGATGCCATAATACACTGATTCGCATGCCCAGGTAGAATTACAAAACCAGTCAACCCATTACCAAGTGTCTATGTGAAATATGGTTACCTTCTTAAAAATGCTATACCTATTAAATCTTTAGTTTACATTCATATACATATACAGGGTCAAGCAGAAGGCCATTGAGTGTGGTTGATAGGTTCATGAATGTCTCACACAAGATGGTCAGCAATTTGAACATTTCACCTAAAATGTCATATAGTTTGCTCGAATGTGATGGTGTTATGCTACAGAATTACATGTTTATGATTTTAGAACAAAAGATTTGGTATAGATTACTAGTTCATAAAAAAGGGGTGCTATTTGTGCCAGATCATGTATAAAAAGGGTGGTGGTATTGACCAAAGAATCCTCTATTGGCCCAGTGCTTCTAGGTTTACTACCAACCAAATATACATGTTTTGTAAGTCAAAAAAAAGTTCTCCAAGCATGGGTTTTATAGTAAGGTATGTTTGAAAAGAAACATAAAAGGTAAGTTCAGGAATATTCAGAAGGAAGAGTAAGGAAAGAGACCAGCAACTATAATACATTAAAAAGCAAACTAATGTAAAGGGGCATTGGTTATAAACAGAGCAATGAAACAGAGCTTGAAGAATGAGAATTAAAATCAGGAGGAAAAGATATTCAATAAATGGCACAAAAAGGACAAATGGCTTTTTGGGATTTGGGGTTTTTAAAAAATTCACCAGCCTCCTATAAAAGGGTGATACACTTGATGGAAAGATACCAATAAATACACCCAAGGCTATAGTTTCTTTTATGGCAGATGATATGCACCTGAAAATAACAGGGCAAAATTTAAGGCAGCATGCTCCCAGGTAAAGGCTTCCCAGGTCAGCCATACCCATCAGAACACAGAGATGCCTATACCGTTCCCTGGTGAGAGAAACATTCATACCTTCCTCTTCTTGGGCAATCTTTGTGGGCAACACCCCCCCCCCTCGGCCCCCGTGAAATCTCTAGAGTATTCGGGAGACTCTGGCCATATGCTTCGTGCTCATCAGATCTAAGTAACTTGTTCAAAATGGCTCCAGGACTTTTCCTAAATAATTACTTCAAGACAAATTAAACTGAAGATCCATTTCCCAGGCTTCCTGGATATGGGACCATCGCCTGGTAGGACCAGGCCTCAGTCTGCCTAAGGACTCTTCCTATAGATACCCACTTTACTCCTTAGATCAAATAACTTCCAACCAGACCAAAGACTGAAATATAAGAACACTGGCAAGAAAGTCCTAATGAAAAAAAAATCTGAGAAAAGCATAACAACACATTTGAAAAATGGGTGAAGACTAGACAATTCAAAGAAAAAAATACAATGGCAAATATATGTATAATCAGATGCCATAATTCTAAATTAACTAAATGGATTACCAAACTTAAAAAAAGAGAGAGAGAAATAAATTCAACAAAATTCTAGGGCACGTGTGTTACCTTCCTGCCTGCTTTTGGTGCACAGCCCATATACACAGGTAAATTAGCAAATCATTCGGTCTTAACCATATGCTTATGACTTGTACTGTGTAAATGTCTGCTGTCAGGAAGCATTCTAAAAGGCTGGACCCTGATTCAAGGACCTAAATGTACTTAATTATATAATTCTGCTGCTAAAATTTAATTCCATTAAAAGTATAAGACAAAATTAGAATACTGCATAGGGATGCTCTCAAGAAGAAAATAGAAAAGAAAAAAAAAAGTCTCTGTGTGTACCTGACGCTTTTCTAAGCCCTAACAAATCAATGGGCCAAATGTGAGGCCTTCTTAACACTTAACACCTGAGGAAGTAATGAACTAAATTCTAGGGATACCATAAGGATTTTTAAAAAGAAATATTATCATGAAAAAAGGCTACATAAGCATAAAACCTATATAACGAAGCGAATAATGAATGACAAGGAAAACCTATAGCTACACAAAACTCTAAAATTTAAACTTTAAAAATGTTTTTAATTAATAGTGCCAGCAGATGGCACTACACTCAAGACAGAATCCTTTACTAAGCCATTTGATGCGCTTTAAGGGAAGATGGGACAAAACTTATGTGGTTATGTAATGGAAAGATTTCAATTTTTTTCCAGTAAGCAACTGGTCTCTTACAAATTATGTGTTCTTCTGTGGTCCCTGATCCCTGGCTAATGGTACCTGAGTGTTCCTTCTAATAATCAGAGCCCAACTTGAGGCAGTTTCTCTTTATGGTGTAGTATCACCTACCAATACCTCAATCCAAACTAACAAATTAATATTGGCTGCTTTTAACAAATTTTAGGCCAGGAAAATGTTCATCATCTTCTATCTTCTTCAAAAACTTATTTTCACTTCATTTCTTTCTAGCATTAATCCATATGTACACACATTTGTAACAATATGCATAAATTTGGCACTTTTTTTCCCACAGATGTTTGATCAACAAAAATCTCTATTTTTTTCTCTCTTTAAATATTAACTATTTTTAAAGAACAGTTTACAAAAACAGAGCTCCCCTAATCTACGCCCAGTTTCCTCTATTATTAACATCCTATATTATTAGTATGATACATTTGTTACAATTAATGAACCAATACTGAAACATCATTTTTAACTGAAATCTATACTTTATTCAAATTTCCTTAGTTTTTACATAATGTCCTTTTTCTGTTCCAAGATCCATCTAGGATATCACATTACATTTAAAAATGGCTCCCTGCGCTCCTCTTGGCTATGATAATTTCTCAGACTTCCCTTGATAAGCTTGATAGTTTTTTGAAGAGTCAGGTATTTTGCAGAATGTCCCTCAAATGGAATTTGTCTGGGTTTTATTCCCCCAATTATTAGATGGGAATTTTGTGTTTTTAGGAGGAGGCATTTTTCAATTTGACCTAATTTTTCAAATTTCTTTTCACTCTGTCACACAGTCTTTATTCGCCAACGTTTACATATATATATATGTATCCCCCCCCCCAAGGACATTTTTTCATTGCTTTTAGAGAAAGAGGAAGGGAGAAAAAGAAAAACATCAATTCACTGCCTTCTTGTACGTAACCCTGACTAGGAATTGAACTCACTACCTTTCGGTCTATGGGACTATGCTCCAACCGAGTCACACCAGCCAGGGCAAGATGTTTATACATTTTATGTAATCTATAGTCATAGTACTCACATGTTATATTCTTGCCTTTTCAACTTCCTCATGTCATTACATGTAATTTTTATGAGTAGTGTACTGCTTTTAACCACTGCAAAATATTTAATTAAACTGATATATTGAAACATACTGAAACACTTCCCAACCACTGAACATATAGTTTATTCTTACATTCCCTAACTCAGCGATTTTCAACCGTTTTCATCTCATGGCACACATAAAATAATTACTAAAATTCTGCAGCACACCAAAAAATATATTTTTTGATGATCTGACCAAAAAAAGGCATAATTTTGATTCATTCACACCAGACAGCTATTGTGTTGGCTGTTGTCATTTTTAATCTGCTAATCTAAGGGAAAAGAGGCCAGTACTATTGACTAAACAGTCAGGTATTACATGTTTTAAAAATTCTTTATAGCATGTTGGTTGAAATACGCCATCCTAACTAAACTCACAGCTATTTCTCAGGCATGCCTCTTCTATGTCTTCCCCTAACGTTCTCTACACCATTAGACTGTAAGCTATGACAGGGTAAGAACCCTATTTTAATAATTTGTATACTCCCAGTACTCTGCATGCACAGAACATAGCATACTAGTGCCATTAAATGAAAGAATAAGTGAATGGATTTTTTCCTAAGTAAAAAATACTTATTTTAATTCATTTAACATTTCTTCTTTTTAACTGGAGTAAACTTCATGGTAAGGGATTCTTAGAGGGTATAAACATTTTTATAGTCCTTGATACGCTATCTAAATTGTTTTTGCAAAGGGATTATATTTATAATCCCACCAGCAATATACGATGAACCATTTTTTCTATAAACTCACTGGCACTAGGTATTATTTTTAAATTCTCCCCAAATTTCAATAGAAATTTCAACTTTAAATATAATATCCTGTTCTACTTCTTCAGAATTTCCCATTCTTATCCTTTAGCTGTTTTATTCTGAGTCCTGAAATTTGTTTATTAAATATATTTCAGTCAGATTTTCATGGATATAAAAAATTAGATATTAACCTTTTTCTTAATGATCGAAACATTTGTTTCATTTTTAGTATTAAAGCATTCAATATACTTCAAGGAACATGCTTTTTAGAGTTATATACATTATTCTTTTTCTTGGGCTTCTTTGGTCTTGGTTTTTATATTTATACGGTAATCACTAGTACTACCCATCAAATATTTCCAGCTCTCTTCCAAAGCACATGGTAGGACTGTATGTCCTTGGCCCCTTGAAAGATAAGTGTGTCCAAATGACTAACTTCTTTTTTAACCAATAGAATACAAATAAAAGAGACATGATGTTTTCAGGGAATAGGTTTGAAGAGCCAGTATACAATTCCTCCCTCTCTCTTTCCCTCTGCCATGGAAACTGGCAATGTTCCAGAGAATGGAGATCAGTCCGGGTCCAAGGGCAATTACCATCCAACCCACAAAGTATGTCTACTGAACCACAAAAGTTTAACCACTAAATTTCAGGGTTGCTTCTGCAGCAAAACCTACTTTATCCTGACATACAATTCTGAGAGTTATTTTGGTAAGTACTATGCAGATAGGGAATCTACATAAACAATTTTCATTGAATTTGGAGCTGGTTATTAACTAGTATACAGGAGTACTACAAATGTTCAGCTTTATCTTGTATCTGACCACAATGTAAAAATGTAACCTCTGATTTCTTGATGATCTTTTTGAATAGTCTAATAATACAATCAAATATGCAAATTAATATGGTTTTTTCATTTCCATCAAATGTAATATTGCAAAAAATGACAATATACCGTTGTTTCTTTTATTTTTCTCCATTTTAAAAAGGTAATCCTTTCACTGTCTCTGCACTACATATAAAGTTGTTAAACTTTCCTTATTCAAATACTGTACACTGCAAAGAATGAGTTAATACTCTATTTGGATATAAATGCCCACTTGACCATCATATCCTTGCATTACAGAATATGTCCGATTTCACATTTCAGTCAAGATTAATTTCCAATTTTATCCTCCAACTCCAAGATTCTAACTAATAGTTTTTAATATAACTCCCAGTTGAATTGAGTATGGAAATCACTTTCCCTCCCTCCTGCTCCTCACACACACAACCTACTCTTCTCATCAGCAGCCCAAACTCAAGTCCCAGCCGTATTTCCAACAAGGCCCCAGAAAGGTGGAGCACACACAGAATACCCCATGTCTGGAAAATTCTGAGGAAGTACCTTTTAGGAGTTGTAAGTTGTTTTTTTGTTGTTTTTTTTTTAACTTTATGGATCAAGTACACAGGTACATTAGTTAAATATAATTACCAAAATGCAAATATAGAAACACTGAAAATCCTAAAAGAATGCACAAATCCCATCTTCAAATAAAAATAAACAAAGGCATTTTGGCCTCTAGTTCAGCAGGCAAAAGAAAATCAGGGAATTCTGAACAAGGAAATAAGATTAGATATGCAATATTAAAAGATCATCCAGTAATTTTTCCCCCCTCACCACCTCCACAACATATTCTTCCTCCCTCCTGTACTATTTACTAGAAGGCATTTCCAACTATCAAATGTCCAAAGTAAAAACTCATTTAACCTTGACTCATTCTCCCAAACTCTCACATGTAATTAATTAGTTACCAAGTCTTAACTACTTCTCTCAAAACAAATCCTTATCAGTCCTTTTGTTTTACCTCTGGACTATCCTCTCAACATATTGCTGCCCACATTGCTGCTCCCCAGCTTAAAATTCTAAAATTACGCAGATGGGGTAAAACAAGAAAATTCTAGTTATCGTACAAAATTGCATGAACTGGCCCCAATTTACTTTTTCCCGATTTAGTATCAACCACTTCCTTCTAAGCACCATTTCAAGAAGTCATGTCGGGGAGGGGGGGGGGAACAGAGACAACTGTACTTGGAACAACAATAAAAAAAATTCATTTTAATTTAAAAAAAAGAAGTCTTGTACTTTCAAAACCTACCTTTTTTGCTCATGTTAAACATTCTATTCAGAAGGCACAGTGCATCTCAGGTTTGGCAAACTTTTACAAATCCTTCAATTCAATTCCAATGTCCCCATACCGGTCTTTGTTCTCCTCAGGCAGAATTAACTGTCCTGTCATCTGTGTTCCTGTTGCTATGCAAACATATTATAGTACTATGTGATGATATATGTGGTAGTTTCCCATTGCAGCTATAAGAGATTACCACAAACAACAGGAATTTATTATCTTTCAGTTCTGGAGGTCAGAAGTCCAAAATTAAGTATCAGTATCACAAGGTGTCCGCAGGGCCATGCTCCCTCTGGAGGCTCTAGGACAGAACCCATTCTTTGCCTCTTCCAGCTCTGGTGGGCTTCTGGTACTTCTTGGCTTGTGGTGACATCACTCCAATACTTGAGGCCACCACCTTCAAATCCAGCTAGTCAGCTACATACAGCCTTCTCTGCATGTGTGTTCAAATCTCACTCTGCACCCTCTTATAAAAATACATGTGATTAGAACCTGGCTGGTGTGGCTCGGTGGATTGAGCACCACCCTGCAAACCAAAAGGTCACTGGTTCAATTATTGGACAGGGCACATGCCAGGGTTGCGGGCCAGGTCCCCAGTTGGGGGTATACAAGAGACAACTGATCAATGTTTCTCTCACACATTAATTTCTCTCCTGCTCTTTCTCTTCTCTCCCTTCCCTCTAAAAAATAATAAATAACATGTGATTAGCCCTAACTGGTAGGGTGTCATCCAGCAAACCAAAAGGTTGCCATTCAATGCCTGGTCAGAGCCCACGCCTGGGTTGTGGGTTTGGTCCTGGACTAGGTGTATGCAGGAGGCAACCGATCAATGTTTCTCTTTCATATCGATGTTTCCCTTCCTTTCTCCCTCCCTCTCCCTCTCTCTAAAAAATAATAAAGTCTTTTTAAAAGAATACATGTGATTACATATAGGGTCCACGTGGATATCCAGGATAATCTCCCCATCTCCAGACCCTTCATTTTATCATCCCTGCAACGTCTAAGACTTGATATCTTTGGAGGAAGAGAGGTGGGGTGGAATATTCTGCCTATCACAGGCTGAGCATAAAGGTGGAAAAGTAAAAAGTAAAGGAGCAACGTTCATATTACATAGGTTGTACTCTTCTCTAAGTCAGTAAACAGAGAATTCCCCACCCTTGATCACCCTGGCCTGCCTTCAACAAGAATCCTGTTAAATTGGTTTAGTAAGAATACTATCCTTAATGTCTCCTCTTAGTATTTTCCATCCACTGACTCCCTCATTCTGTTTGTTGGCTTTCAACCCACAACTGTCCTTGCTGTATTTGGATTTGAGCCCAGTTCCATTCTGAGGGCTTCTTTTTCCCTATTGCAATAGTGTCTGAATGAAATTCATTTTTACCACTTTACTGTCCAGCTCTGCTTTTCTTAACAGAACCTCCCTCTGCAACATTCTCTGGTGCAAAAGAGACATTCTCCAGCTCACTTCTAAAAAATCCTTCTCAGTCCGTAACCGAGGCGTATAACCCTGGGGCTGCTTCTGCAGAGCAGTCAACTCCCTCTGATAAGTCTCTTTCAAGATGGCTCTGGTTTATCTAGCCTCTAAATTGTTTGGCTGGCCCAAGGAAATATCACACAGAGAAAGCTCTTGCTCTGGCTCTTCCACTGCAAGGTTATTCCATATATCTCTTACCCTTTTCACTTCCCCAGTAAAGCAGCAGCAGTGCCCAGTCTCAGCCTTCAACAACTCCAAGGGACCCATATTATACTTTTCCAAGAATTCTCTAAACACTCCACTCAGACAGCACCTGAGGGAGGCCTAACTATTTTCTGCAACCTAGCAGGAGTCCAGCCAAAGAAACATCTTCCTTCTAGAAAAATCCCAGTGTTCCAGAGGAATTGTTTGCAACCCACATGGAGGGCAATATAAAGACCACGGCACTCCCTCTTGGGTTGATAATTCTTCAAAGAACCCTTCCTCCCATTAAAGACTCTATCTTGTATAGACTGGAAGTAACAGTTCCAGAATAAATTATGGCCATTTCCCAGCAAGTTAAACCCATCTGTTCATGCTGCAGGAATCCTTTGTCAGCTACTGTCCTCAGCTCTAAGCTCCAGGAAAAAAGGCTTAGATGACAAGAAAAGTCCCACTTGCTATCCTATTATACAAAATATATCATAAAGTATTTATCCTTTAATGCTTAGTTTTCACTTAACATTATGTTTTTGAGATTTACCTGTGCTGAGACATGTAGTTCTAGTTTATTCAATGCAATTGCTAGATGATATCCCATTGTATCAGCAATTTTCAACCAGTATGCCACAAGAGGTACACTGGGGTGCCACGAGAATTTTTAAAACATGCAATTAATACCTGACTATTTAGTCAGGGGCACCAACCTCTTTTCCCTTAGATTGGCAAATTAAAAACTGACAAGAGCCAATACAACAATAGCTGTACGCTGTGAATGAATCAAAGTTATACCTCTTTTTTGTCAGGTTGGCAATAAAATATATTTTTTGGTATGCAGAGAATTTTAGTAATTAGCTTATGTGTGCCATGAAATAAAAAAGGTTGAAAACTGCTGCCTTATATGAATAAACCACATAAATTCCCCTTCTAAGAGACTTTTTTGCTACTATAAACCATACTGCAATAAATAATCTTATATTCTTATATTTCTCTAGGATAAGCACCTAGTAGCAGAACTTCTGGATAAAAAGACTTCGAGTTATCTTTTACTATGTTTAAAATGCTTTCAAAGGTGGTAGTACCAACTTACATTCTCACTAGTAACGCATGAGTTTTCCATAATTATACTATACTTAAATCTACCAAACTTCTTGACCTGGGAGGGGATCTAATGGGTATCAAATTATATGTTTTTTTGATCTTCAGTTCCCTGAAGCAAAGTGAAGAAACTTAGCTAGAAAGATCAACTATATCAATGTTGTTGAAAAGTCAAGAAGGTTAAGGACAAGTAGACCACTGAATTTAACAATATAGATACCATGTTATTTAGACAAGGTGGGGGCATTTATGAGAAAGAAATTGATAAAAAGAAAGAAGAAAAATGGGAACGGCAAGTACAGGCAAATCTTTTGAAGAGTTTTGCTACAAAGAAGAGCAAGAAATAGGGTAGTAGGAGAGAAGTGCAATCAAAGAAAAATACAATTTTGGTTTTTTGGGTTGTTTTTTTTTAGGCTGGAAGAAATGATCGCTAGCAGAAACAATCTAGTAGATCCAAAAATCAATGATGTAGGACTATGAGGAGAGCATTGCTGCAGAGATGCATGATGGGGACATGAGAGGACAGAAATTAGTGTAACCAAACATATACAGTACTTTTAAGCTGAAAACCGCAAAACACCAATGAAAGAAAGATCTACATAGGCACATACCATAATCATGGATTAGAAGACTCAACATGGTAAGAATGTCAATCCTCCCCACACAGATATACGAGTTTAATACAATTTTGATCAAAATTTCAGCGGATTTTTTGTAGATATAAATGAGGTTATTTTCAAATTTATATAAGAAAGCAACTAAAAGAGCTAAAATAATATTGGAAAAGATGAATAAAGTAGGAAGAAGCAGTCTACTCAATTTCAAGACCTATTATATATCTAAAGTCATCAAAAGTGTGTAGCACTGGCTGAGGAATAGACACATACATATATACATATTTTAAAAGAAAGAACATAACCCAGAAATAGAAACACATAAACATGCTCAACTGATTTTTGACGACAATGTAAAAGCAATTTAATGGAGGAAAGATGAGCTTTTCAACAAACCATTGAACATCTTATAAGCAAATAAATAAATAAACACACCTCAACCTAATTCTCACACTTTACATAAAAAACAACTAAAAGCCACCATGGCTGGGTATCTCTGTTGGTTAGAGCATTGTCCTAATATGCCAAGGTTGTGGGTTCAGTCTCCGGTCAGGGAACATATGAATACAAGAAAACAACCAATGAATGCATAAATAAGTGGAACAGCAAGTCGATGTTTCTCTCTCTCTCACTCCCCGCACTTCTGCTCTCTAAAATCAATAAATGTAAAAAAAATTTTAAAAACTCAAAACTGACCTTGAATTTAAATGTTACATGTAAAACCATAAAACGTTAAAAAAAAAAGTAAAGAAAATTTTGGAATTTTGGCAGAGATCTGACTTGACACACAAAGCACAATCCATAAATATAAACTGGAATTCGTCAAAATTTAAACTTATGCTCTGAGAAAGCCTATTATGAGGGTCAAAAGATAAGCTATAGACAAGGAGAAAAATATCTGCAAACCATAACAAAGAACCAGTGTCTGAGAAATAGAAAAAACCTCTCAACACACAACAGTAAAGCTAGCACACAACCCATCCTTAACAGCCCCTCCTGAAAGCAGGCTGGCTTCAGGGTAAGATATTCTCTGATCCACTGTCCCATCATGCCACTCCTGGTCAGCCCACTTCCTCATGTCTAGTTCTTCCTAGCCTTGTTAACTCCTTACTATAGAAGAAAGCCTCTTTCTGTAATACTTGAGACACGTGTAGATCTTTGATCAGCGCATTCTTCCACTGCAAAAGCTTACCTCTCCCTATTGCAATAGTTCTTTCCTACCCCACAGTAATCATTTCAAATTAAATCTGTCTTTACTAAGAAAAAACACTTAACAGTAAAATAATCAATTTTAAAAATTGGCAAACACTGCTATGAGCTGAACTGTGTCCCTCAAAATCCCTATACTGAAGCCCTAATTCCCAGTGTCTCGGAATGTCTCTATATTTGAAGCCTGGCCCTTTGAAGAGGGGGTTAAGTTAAAATGAGGCCATCAGGGTGGACCCTATTCCAGTATGACTGGTATCCTTAAAAGAGAAAGTCTGGTTGCATAGGCACAAGGGGCATATGTGCATAAAAGAAAAACTATGTGAGAACATAGCAACAGGGCAGCCATCTGTAAGCCAAAGAGTGGGATCTCAGAAGAAACATACCTTTGTCTTGGTTGGACTCCTACCCTTCAGAACAGTGAGAAAATAAATTTCCATTATTTAAGCCACTCCATCTGTGGCATTTTGTTATGGCATCCCTAGCAAACTAATACACAGATATTTCACCCAAGGGGATATAGAGATGACAAACAAGTACATGAAATAATAGTCAGCATCATTAGCCATTAGGAAAATGAAAATTAATACCACAATGAGATATCATCACATATTTATTAAAACAGGCTAAAATTGAAAGTGATAACACCAAATGTTGGTGAGGATACAGAGATCAGACCACTCATATACTCCTGGTTGCAATGTAAAATGTAAAGCCACTCTGGAAAACAGTTTGACAGTTTTTAAAAACATTATCATGTAACTACCATCTGACCTAATTGTACTCTTGGGCATTTATCCTGGGGAAATAAATATTTATGTTTACACAAAGACCTGTACACAGATGGTTAAAGCATCTTTATTTATAATAACCAAAAATGGAAACAACCCAGATGTCCTTAAATAAGTAAACAGTTAAACAGTCATACATCAACATATTATCCAGTAATAAAAAGCAATGAACTACTGATACACCCTACAAACTAGATGAATCTCCAGAGAATTATGCTGTATGAAAAAAGCCAATCCTATAAAGCTACACGTGACATGATTCCATTTAAAGAACATTAACATTTAAAAATTATAGAAATGAAGAATAGATTAGTATGATATACAAGGGTGCTATGATTAGTGTGGGTATGTAATGGCAATGTGAAGGATCTTGTGGTGGTAGAAATGTTCTATATCTTTCATGATTCAATATTAATCTCCTGGTTATGATATTGTATTATAATTTCACAAGGGGTTATCATACAGGGGAACCTGGGTAAAGGGCACACAGGATCTCTCTGCATCTTTTTCTTAATTACATGTGAATCTACAATTATCTTGAAATGAAAAGTTTTAAAAATTATCAACCTACAAATTTAAAACTCATGTAATTTATCATAGGTAAAATATGCCTCTATAAAAAGAGCAATGCAGTAAAAAGAATTTTTAAAATACACATTTTTTTTAAAACTGTCCATAACAGTGTTACACAGCAGAAACTATCTGCAATTATGAACATATTATATAGCCACCGGACATGCATGGCTAATACTTGATATATTACTAATATGACTGAAAAGCTGATTGTTTTTATTCATTTTAATTAATGTAAATTTACACATGTCATTGGTGGCTACCATATGGACAAGGCAGGTCCGAACACTACAAAAAATGGGAAATATCACTATATGCTAAGATGGAACTATGTCCAAAGTACATTCAGAAAAAATGCAAATTTTATAACATATGAGATACCATTTATGTGTGGCAGACCCTACTGCATGGCGTGGGCCTAGCTCCCACTCAGAGATGCACAGGACCCATGCCCACAGATAGGTTCTCTCGTGGGTAGTTAGATTTGCAATATACCTAGGCTGTTTTGAGGCTCGCTCTTAGCTAAAACTCCCTCACCCTGCAAGTACCTTGCAAGGACCAGTGTCACCGGATTAACCACTTTTGCCTTTTCATCTTTTCATTTGCTAATACCCTTCTTCTGTGATGTAATGAGGGGCACTGGCTCCTTTGTGGTAACCTGGGGATAGTGAAGGAGAACCATCTTGTAATGTGAGGAGAGAGAGAATAAAGCCCTGTCATGGTGGAGGCTGCGGCTTTTGCTCCCCTTGACAGAAAACCCACATTGTTGTCCTTTTTTTTCCACCAGACTCGGTGGTCTGTGCATGTTTTGTTTCATCCATAATGAAGCAGACACTGCTAGCCAGTGTCCGCATCATTTATGTAACAAAAACCAGGAAATAAATATATAATCATGTACATAAATATGCATTTATATGTGTTTTTACATTCTACTATATACCCTTTTGTACTATTTAAATTTTTAACAATTATGTGTCACTTTTTTAAAAGTTTATTATTATTATTTCTTACCCTAGGATACATTTTATTGATTTTAGAGAGAAGAAGAGAGAGATAGAACCATCAATGTGAGAGATACATCAATTGGTTGCCCCCTGTATGCCCTCTGAAACAGAAACTGAATCTGCAACCTATGTACGTGCCCCAACTGGGGATCGAATCCACAACCCTTCTGGTATACAGGACAACACTCCAACCAACTGAGCCACCTGGCCAGGGATGTATCCCTTGTTTTCAAAGCCAAGGAAACCTCTGCTGGAATTTCAATTTCTGATACCTTGGAAATTCATATACTATTCAACAATATAGAATAATTCAGATGTCAGAATAATAGGTCTGACAGAATAGCCAGAATATTAGAAAGTTTAAGTTTTTGTTTGGTCTGCTATGTTATAGAGCTAGATTCTAGTTTGTCAATTTTTTTTCTCCCAAATGTTTTCCTCAAAAAATTTCCCAATTTTTTTTGGATTTGGTTACATTCAATTATTCAAAGGAATAAAAAGGAGATAAATAAGGAAAAGACTTCAAATAATGGTTACTTCTATCAAGTTAATTAACTTCTTAAACAACTGGAATATCCTGGATATTTACACCTGGGTATTCAGTCAGAAAGCAAAATTTCTTTAGAAAATGATGTCTACAGTTTATTCATGATTATAGTTATAGAATTATGAATAAAGATTAATGAAGTGTTTATAAGTACAGTTAAGGGAGATAAAATCTCCAAGGTGGAAACAGGTTTAACAATGGTATATATCCACTCCCATAACCTTGAACTGTTGAAAGAAAGGTTATAAAACAACATAGCTAATTCTATGTGCCAAGTACTCTTCTAAACTTTATTTAGAGACAGTATTCCATAGAAGCAAAGATGCTATTCATTTTAAGATGCACCATTATTGTATCACTCAGAGAACACTGCCAACTGAACTATATACAATGCTTTCTATCATTTAGAAGTGTTATTATTACTAATTGAAAGATTGCTTCTAGACAGTTTTACCATAGATGACTCTTTAGATATATTAAAAGGAGATATATAAGCAAAATAAATTGGTTACTGTATTGCTAAAACATTGCTACCACTTGACCAAAAGCAAGATATCATTTTCAGATATTAAAACATAAAATATATATGTTAAAATCTACAGAATATGGTTTATTAACTCTTTTAATTTCAAAAGAAACCTAAGAGATAGATGCTATTATTATCCCAGTTTTCCAGATAAAAATGAAGTTCCAAGAGGTTAACCAATTTATTATCTCAAAATCAAACAACTACTAACTGCTGGATGTGGCACTTAAACTACACTATTCTCCCTGAAATGTACCCCAAAAAGCTCCTAACAGAATGTGGTCTAGCAACAAATCTTTAGAAGAGATTTAGAAATAATACAAATGATAGCAGGACTCCTCAAAAAGGCTTAAACCTGAGGTGCCTACAATTAAGGCAGCAACACGGGTACTCCATCAGCTACTGCTGTGATCAGCTATCTGCTGATTACAGATTTAATACCGAGAACACATTTACCTCAAACCCCTCTATCCTGATCCATACCTAGGGATATTTCACTTCCTTTCAAGGGATTTTAATCAATGAAAAGTATATTTTACCTTATGAATTTAAATGAAGCATGAGAAAAAAACTGAACTGAATTAAAAGCTTTTGAAAAAGAGAGATTTTAAGGAAATCTAGTTTTATTACTTCAAGTCAAAGGGTTACTCAAAGAAGTGGCCTTAGATCAACTGCCAAGATTGAGACCTCTCAAAGCCACTATTAACTTGGAAGAACTGATAGTATCTTTGACAGAATTTTTTCTTTAGTAAAAAATAATTTGCATTTTACCTATTAATTTATATGGCACAGTACATCTGAGGGTTATGGGTTTGGTGTCAGAGTTCAGGTTCTAATAAAAACTCAGCCAAATGCTAATGATGCAAAATTGAATAAGTAACCTCTGTGAGTCTGTGTCCTAATCTGTAAATTGAGTAATACTCAATCTTCAATTGAGTAATTGAAGTAGGTATTACTTCAGAACTACTATAAAGAGTAAATAAGCAAAACATGGATATAACCAAAATGTGAATGGATAAACTGTTACATCCAGACAATGGAATATTATTCAGCTCTAATAAGAAATGAGCTATTTAGCCATGAAAAGACATGAGGAAATTTAAATGCCTACCACTAAGTGAAAGAAGCCAGTCTAAAAAGGCTCCAAACTGTAATTTCAACTATAATGACAGTCTGGCAGAAGCCCTGACCAGCAGGGCTCAGTTAGTTCAGCATCATCTCACAAAGCAAAAGGTCCTTGGTTTGATTCCCAGTCAAGGCACATGTCTGGGTTGCAGGCTGGTCCTGGTTGGGGCGTGTGGTCAGAGGAAGCGACTGACGTTTCTCTCACACAGAGGTTTCTCCCTCTCTTTCTCCCTCCCTTCCCCTTTCTCTAAAAATAAAAAAATAAAATCTTAAAAAAAAAGACTATGGAGACAGAAAACAACCTAAAAAGATCAGTGGTTGCCAGAGTTAATAGGTGGAAGAGATGAACAGCTGGAACACCGAGACTCTTTAGAAGCAGTGAAACTATTCTGTAATAGCAAACACATGTAATTATACATTTGTCAAAACCATAGAGCATACCCCCAAAATGAATCATAATATAAAGTATGAACTTTGGGTAAAAATAATGTACCAATCAATGCAGGTTCATTGACTGTAACAAATGCACCACCACGGTGCAGGATGCTGACAGTGGGGGAGACTGTGCATGTGTGGGGGCAGCAAGCAAATGGGAATTCTCTGTACTTAAGGATCAATTTTGAAATGAACCTAAAACTACTGTAAAACACAGTCTTTAAAAATCATTTTTTAATTTTTTAAGTAAATGACTTTTGTAAGCACAGCTAGCCAGTGCCTGCCTGGCAATTAATATTCAATCAACCCTATAACTATTATCATTACTACCACATTGTGCTGTGCTAGAAAAGGAGACAACTGGATTTAAGCAGTTTGAACCTGGATTCAAACTCAGTTCTGCCACTTAGCAGCAACTTACTCTCTTTATGCCTCAATATCCACATATGTAAAACAGGTGTAAAAGCAGTGTGAGAACTGAATGAATGAATATGTAATACAGTGGCACCTCAGCAATCATTAATTCGTTCCGAAACTCATGAGGAGTGCTGAAACCAACCAGTACCTAACGATGAAGCAATTTCTCTCGTGGGGTTGTGTTGTGACTCATAAAAGTTGTAGCAAATGCAACGAGTCCCAAGCAAGCTCCAAGTGCTAAAACATTTTTTTTCTCTCAAAATGCAAGGAGTACAGGATTTGATGAGTTCTGAAGCCAGCGAGTATCGAGGTAGGACTATATATGCAAAACTGTTTAGGATAGTGCCTAGCTCACAGTTATAATATGACAAGTGTTAGCAATTACCATTATTATCATCTATTCAATTGAGGAGGAAACATGAAAAGCACAAAGCACAATGCCTCAAACATTAAATGTCAAATTAGCTTCCTTCCTCATCCTATAACAAAACTTTTCCTCTATAGCAAAGACATATCAGAGAGGGATCAAGTGTGGGAGTATATATCAGAGTCACCTCTGGAACTTGTTCAAAATATACATATTACAAACCCACATACTAAATTAGAAACTTTGAGAAGTGTATATGAAAACATGTGTATGCTAACAACATTCTCCATAAGATTCTCATTCATTCTCTCTCTCTCTCTCTTTACCCAACCACACAATTCCAGTTCTGATGAAGTTAAAGCACACCAGCAATTAATGAGATTCAATATAATGAAATACCAAATATTTTAGTATAAATTTCTTGAAGTTTTTAGGTATCATCTAGATCAGCGGCTGGCAAATAGCTCACAGGTCAAATCTGGACCATTGTCTGATTTTATATATATAGTTTTATTGGAACACAAGATACCCATTCTTTTAAAAAAAACTCAAATATTTTTATTTTTTCCTACCTATAAAAATTATTAATTTAATCTTTATTGTATTATTTTTTTCATTACCATTTAGTCTCCTTATAGGCCTCCTCCCAAGCAATCATCACACTGCTGTCCATTTATTTCTATATTGTTTACGGCTACTTTCATACAACTACCACAGAGTTGAGTAGCTCTCACAGAGACTATATGGCCCACAAGCTTGAAAATATTTATTATTTGGCCTTTGTAGAAGTTGTTTCCCAACCCCTGGTCTAGATTATCATATAGAACGCTATTCAGTAGCCCAAGTAGAACAGTTAGCGTTACGAATAAGTTCAATGTATTTAAAGCTAATAAACAATTCTTTACACTGACAGTATAGAGCACAGAAATAGTTCTTCTTACTAGCATTCCTTCTTTAAAGAAACTATTCCTCCTCCAACTTCACCAAGAGATCTTTGCCAATTATAGTGCCCTATCCCGCGGCCATAGAAGTGGGCACATAACCTAAATCAAAACAACCCTATGCTACTTTACAATGTAGAATAAGGGAAGATATGCAGACTATCTCTAATGGTTAGTTGAGATTTGAAATATATGGCAAAAAAGAATGCTGGCATTCATACCCCCAATATAGAGAAGAAGCTGATCTACATGAGGAGAAAATGAAGCTAAAAGGCAGAGATGAGGAGAGAGAGAAGAAAGAGAGTCTTGGCAACATTCTCAGCTAGAGTTTAATTGCAACTGTGCTATCCTGAATTTGGGTTATATGAATCCTTTTCTCATCCAAATAAGTTTTAAAAGGTTTGGTGACATTTGTAACCCAAGGATTCTAACACAAACGACTTAGGTCTTCAGTTCATAGAGGAGCTTATTTCATTTTTTTCATGAGAATGAAGATAGTTTTGGTCACTAATTTTGTTTATCCCTCATTTAATTCTGCATACATTAACAAATGTTCATAATCAGAAAGTTATTTTTAAAAAACTGAAAAATGCTGCAGGTACATTTGGCCCTATTGTCTCATTTCCTCAACAATAATCACTGATAATGAAATAGATGAGCCTAAAATACTGTAATATTCTGATATATCAAAAAAAGATTCTATCATATTTAGTATGCATTATCCCTAGAAAATGGAGTAGTTCATTTGACAAATTTTCAACAATTTTTGAAACAAAACCTAAAAATATTCTGTTTAACCCTCTATAATCCAGGAAATTAAGTTCTTACATTAACTCCTTTACAAAAGGCTGAAGTTCCACTGTATTTTTAAATCAGCTGCCAACAACTTTATTTTAAGTTTTTAATAGAAAGTATTATCCTATAATTGGATAATTTTTATACTGAATAAAAATTCTACTTGCATATTTTATAAATATAATATTGCCCTGAATCAAGTTTTCAAACTTGAAAACTTAAAATAGCTATTTTATTCTTGAATTACCTATCTGTAAGACAATCTAATCATAAAATAGTAATAGAATTAGATGCTTTGAAAGAGAATTGTACATAACTGTGATATTAAAATAATGCCTTTTTCGATTATGTAGTTGTTGGGGGTTCTATTAAAAACACATTATATCGAGACCCCTTCACTGACTAACTAATCCTAACTACCCTAACATACCCTTAGGATATTCTCTGAGGGAAAGGAGGTCCACATGAATTATTTTTTAAATCCTCACCCAAGGATATATTTATGGATTCCAGAGAGAGAGCAAGGGGAAGGAATTGAGAGACAGACAGACAGACAGACATCAACTGGTTGCCTCCTGCACGTACCCACGTACCTTAAGCTCCGCTAATCTCCAGACAGAACCCACAACCCAGGCATGTGCTCTGACTGGAATCAAATCAGTGACCTCTGAGTTTGTGGGACACCACTCCAGCCAACTGAGCCAGGGCACACGTGCATTTTTAATTTTTAACAAAATGTGTGCATGTGTAAACACACACTCACCTTCATCTCTCCTGAGGATTCTGTAGGACTACAGTTAATCTTTTGTTACTTTGCAGTGCTCTATTTTGTATTCCTCATTACTCTGTGGCCTAGCAAAGCAACAAACCATACTTAGCCTCAAATCATAGCACACGTCTTTAAGAAAATTAAATAGTGCAACAAGGTCTTATGATAAAGAGATCTCTGCCAATGCTCTCCTCAGTCTCCAGACAACCAATTTTAATTCTTAGCTACTTGGTCAGTTGCCTCCATATCTAATATGTGTATACTACTACCATTGCTTGAGGTATTACTAACTTCTTATCACAAACTTAATAGTTAATATTTATTGTTATTAAATAACAGACACAGAATTATCTCATTATCTCATTTACTCTTCACAACAACGTCATGAGGAGCTATATCTCCATTTTAATTCAGAAATTTGGGACACAGTTCAGCAACTTGCTCAGGATCACAGCTCGAAAGTGGCAAAACTAGCATCTGAACTCAAGCAGCCAAACACCATCACTCATACTTTTAATTTATCTGCTTTTATATCTACACCACTCCACAGTCTACTCTTTTTTTTTAA
>PVKU01002498.1:14482-224540 GCA_004027475.1 Anoura caudifer | reverse complement strand
CCCCCCCCCCTTCCTTTCCTTAAAGCAGTCCCTTTAGTATCTCTTGCAGAATTGGTTTGGTGGAGGTGTATTCTTTTAGACTCCTTTTGTCTGGGAAGCTCCTTATTTGGCCTTCTATCTTGATTGAAAGCCTTGCTGGGTAAAGTAGTCTTGGTTGCAGGCCTTTGGTTCTCTTTACTTGGAATATTTCTTGCCATTGTCTTCTGGCTTGGAGCATTTCCATTGAGAAGTCAGCTGTCTCTCGGGAACCTTATCGGGGCTCCCTTGTATGTTACTTCCTTTTTCTCCCTTGCTGCCTTTAAGATTCTCTGTTTGTCTTGGAATTTTGCCATTTTATTTATGATGTGTCTTGAAGTAGGCCTGTTTGGGTTCCTCTTGATTGGGACTCTCTATGTTCCCTGGATTTGTGTGACTTTTTGTCTCATCAAATTAGGGAAGTTTTCCATCATTACTTTTTCAAATAGGTTTTCTATCCCTTGCTCTTCTTCTTCTCCTCCTGGTATCCCTATTATACGGATATTATTATGTTTCATGTTGTCTTGCATTTCTCTTAATCCCTCTTCATTCTTTTTTGAGCCTCTTTTCCTTTTCTCCCTCTGTCTGGGTGTTTTTTTCTACTTTGTCCTCCAACTCGCTGATCTGATCTTCTGCTTCATCGATTTTGCTTTCATTCCTTCCACTGTGTTCTTCAGTTCAGAAATTGTATTCTTCATTTCCTCTTGGCCCTTGTTGATAGTTTCTGTTTCCTTTTTCATGTTGATATAGTTTGCAGTGAGTTCATCATAGCTTCCCTGTAGTTTCTGGTAGCTCACTGAGAGCTCATGGAGCTTCCTGACAACCATTGCTTTGAACTCAAAATCTGATAGTTGAGTTTCCTCCATTTCATTTAGCATTTTTTTCTGGGGCTTCCTCCTTTCCTTTCATTTGGGGATTGTTTCTTTGTCTTCCCGTTGTTTGTGAGACTCTTCTTATTAGCCTCAGCTTATTAAGTTGGTCTGTTCTAGCTCCCTGGGTTTATGGTGTGAACTTCTGTGCTAGAATACCTGCAAGATTCAGTGGTGCAGTCTCCTTTGGTTGTCCTTTTGATCACAGCTTCCACTGTCTCGGCTGTTGGAATGCCCCCTCTTTGGGACCAACTCTGGTTTTTTCACTGTTCCAGGTTGGGTTTTGTGTGTTTTTGTTTGTTTGTTTTTTGTCTCACTTGTGGGTATTTAAAAAGAGAAAAGAGGAAGAAAAGATGAAAAAGGAAGTAAAAAGAGGAAGGAAGAAGAGATAAAATTGGAAAGAAGGAATAAAACAAGAAAGAAGTAAAGAGAAGCAAAAGGAGTTGAGGGGTAAAAAAGATTAAAATAATGAAAAAAATTAAAAAAATCTTTAAAAAAGAGAAAAAAAGAAAAACAAACAAACAAGCAAGCAAACAAACAAACAACAACAACAACAATAACAACCTTTGCTGCGTTCACACTTGCCAAGCTGGATTTTCTGGACTTGCTGTCTGCAAAGGCCGAGGGGTGATGGTATCGCTTTTCTTCCTGTTCAGCACTCAGTTATCTTTGGGCTAGTCCTCCCAGGGCTAGTCAGGCGCCTCTCCACACAGGACCTCCAGTGTATGTTCTGAGCCTCCTGGGGAGCGTGCACTTTCCTGAGTTCATGGGTGTGAGCTTGGGTCTCCTATGCCATGCACTCACCGCAATTTCACAGGAGTGATCTCCTCAGGGTTTCCCATGGATCGTGCTCACTCCCCACTCCCTGGGTACAGATGCATGGGCTCCGATTCTCCCACGGATAACTCGAACTCCCCGGTACCCGGCGTGGGCTGCAGGTCTTCAGTTGTACAGCCGTCTGCTGTTGCGCACACGTGCACACGAGTGCCCATGGTTGCGCGCAGCTGTCTCCGTTTGAGCTCCGAGTCTTTGGTCCCAGGGACCGGCTGCCTCCTTAGAGCCCTGTAGCAGGCCTGGCAAGCACTGGGCCCGGGGCCTTAGCAGCCCTGGTCTCCATGCAGATCCCTGGGCTCTTATTGCTCTGAAGTACTCTTCTTACTGTCCAATTTTTCAATGTTCCCTACAACCTTCGATCTCCTACTTTCAAATATGCTATTTCCACTGGTTGGCCACTCTGCTTCTCCACAGATCGGCCAGGTTCCTCTCCCGTATGCAGGGGGAAATGGAATCTGCTCCCTCCTACCACACCACCATCTTCCTTCCCAAAACAGAAAGGCTTTTATCTCCAGGATTTATGAAACTTCACCCACCAGGACTTGCGCTTCCTTTCATAATTGCCTTTCCTCTCTGTCTATGCCATGTTAAAGCTAGATAAAGGATTTTCAGTGCATTTTTTACTTCCATATTGAACTTATTTACATGTGTTTTTCTTGTTTTTAAGGGAGTCTGCTTGTATGAAAACAATTATTTTTATTCCATATAATACTAACTAATACACAGCAATGCAATCTGTATTCTGGTGTATTAGTGTCTTAGGGCTGCTGTAACAAAGTAGTACTACAAAATGGGTGGCTTAAACACAACAGAAATTTGTTCTCACAGTTCTGGAGGCAAGAAGTGTAAAATGAGGTGTCTATAGGGCCACACTTCTTTCAGAGGTTCTAGGTATGCATTCTTGCTTTCCTCTTCCAGCTCCTGATAGCCCCAAGGATGCCTTGGATTGTGGCACATCTCTCCAGTCTCTGCCTCTGTCGTCACATGGCTGACTTCCTTCTGTGTGTGTCTTCACATGGTGTTCTCTCTGTATATGCTTCTGCCTCAGTTTCCCTTTTCTTATAGAGACGTCAGTCATATTTGGTTAAGTCCCACATAAGTGACCACATCACTTTTAACTTGACAGCATCAGCAAAAATCTTATTTCCAAATGTGATCATGTTTATAATTATGAGAGGTTAGGTCATTCACATCTCTTTGGCAAACGTAATTCAACTCATAACACTTGGCTTATTTCCTTTGTAGATGTATAATTTCATTAGCCTATTAATTCATATGGCAAGATATTCGTTCATTTCATTGTTTTATTTTATACAGCATATTTTGTCAAAATGGTTTTGATGTAGAGATAAACATTAATAATTGTACATAAGCACAACCCATATAGTTATGGGTTTAAGGATCAAAAATTATAACATGTTAATGCTAGCAATTTATGAGGTGAATGTCACATTACTTATACCATAATTTAGAAGAAAAAACCTACAGAGAATACTGTGGTCTACTTTGGATATAAAAAATAAAATAAAATTTATATTATTTGATGATTTTGCATATGGGTACCTAATCTGTCAATAATAACAATGTTTAAGATATGAATTTTAAGTATATTTTATTGATTATGCTATTACAGTTGTCTCAATTTGTTCTCCCCTTTATCCCACTCCTCCCTGCTCCCCACACTCCAGTACCACCCCCTTTGTTTATGTCCATGGGTCATACATACAAGTTCTTTGGCCTCTCCATTTCCTATTCTATTCTTAACCTCCCCTTGTCTATTTTGTGCCTACCATTTATGCTACTTATTCCTTGTCCCTTTCACTCCCTCTCTCCCTCCCTACTGATAACCCTCCATGAGATCTCCATTTCAGTGATTCTGCTCTTATTCTAGTTGTTTGCTTAATTCTTGTTTTCTACGTTCAGTTGTTGGTAGTTGTGAGTTTGTTGTCATTTTACTGTTCATAGTTTTTGATCTTCTGTTTTTTTAGATAAGTCCATTTAACATTTCAAATAATCAGGGCTTGGTGATGATGAACTCCTTTAACTTGATCGTATCTGGGAAGCACTTTTTCTGCCCTTCTATTCTAAATGATAGCTTTTCTGGATAGAGCAATCTTGGATGTACTTGATTTTCATGACTTTGAATACTTTCCAGCTGCTTCTTACCTAAAAGGTTTCTTTTGAGATATTGGGGAATTCCTTTGTAGGTAACTCTCTCCTTTTCTCTTGCTGCTTTAACATTCTTTCCTTATCTTTAACCTTGGGTAACTTAATTATGTTGTAAGTTGGTGTGTTTCTCCTTGGGTCCAATTTCTTTGGGACTCTCTGGGCTTCCTGGACTCCCTAGAAATCTATTTCCTTCACCAGACTGGGGAAGTTTTCCTTCATTATTTTTCAAATAAGTTTTCAATTTTTTGCTTTTCCTCTTATCCTTCTTGCAGCACTGTGATTAGGATGTTGGAGCATTTAAAGTTGTCCCAGAGGTTCCTAAGCTTCTCCTCATTTTTTTGAATTCTTGTTTCTTCATTGTTCCAGTTGGATGTTTATTTCTTCCTTTAGTTCCAAATCACGGATCTGAGTCCTGGTTTCCTTCCCTTCACTCTTGGTTCCCTGTATATTTTCCTTTACTTCACTTTGTATAGCCTTCATTTCTTCCTTCATTTCATGATCGAGTTCAATTAATTTCTTGAGCATCCTGATTACCAGTGTTTCAAACTCTGCATGAGATAGGTTGTCTATCTCCTTGTCACTTAGCGCTTTTCCTGGGATTTTGATCTGTTCTCTCATTTGGGCCATATTTCCTTGTCTTGGATCAACTGTTAAGTTGTAAGGGGTGGAGCCTTAGGTATTCACCAGGGCGAGGTAACTGTCTTTGCTGGGTTGTGGTGCTGTCTGTGGGGGAGGTGTCAGAGAGGGAACAAGGCCCCTTGCTCAGCTCTTGTCTCACTTTCCATCACTTCCTTTTCTTCCCACAAGTGGATTGTGCCCTTTCAGGTGCTGATTCCCAGGTGGATGTGTTTGTGTATGTTTTAGGACCCTGTGGACCTCTCCATCAGACTCTCCTGTGAGACTGGGAGTTTCCCCCACCACCACAACCCCCACAGATTTTTACAGCCAGAGGTTTTCATGTCTTTAGTTTCCCGGTGTTGGAACCCTGGGTTTCTCAGTCTGTCTCACTTTCCAGTTGTTTCTCCAGGCATATCCACATGGGAATGTGGGTCCTCAGCCTTTCCTTGCCACCCATCCTCTCTGCCCCAATTTTCACCCCTCCTACAAGTCTGGACGAATGTTTCTTTAACTTCTTGGTAGTTGGACTTACATGCAGTTGTATTTTCTGGAAGTTCTGGTTGTTCTTTGTTTTTAAATTGGTTGTTATCCTTTTGGTTTTGTGAGAAAGCAAAGACTTTCTGCCTATGTCTCCATCTTGGCTGGATCTTCCTAAGACATGAATTTTACTAAGGTATTTTTCTTTTGTGTAAGAAATTGCTTTCTTGAATAGTATTGTCCTGTAACACTTCAATTCTGTGTTCTATAGTTATAACTAAATGAAAACTGGGAACCTGAGAGTTCACAATCTCCAAGCATCATGTAACTAATTAATACATCAGATGGCTTTTAAGTTTGTAAAAGCAACTGAAGTTGAGGAAGTAAAGTATGGTACTTACAGTTTATTCATGTGTCTTAGTTGAAGTCTGCTTTGTTAATAGGCTAGAACCTAAATTTAATAACTTAATTTAATTACAATCTTAGCCTTATTGTTACTAGGAACATAGTTAGCATTTAAATAAAATGCTTCACAGTTAGATGAAAAATTCATGAATATAGCAATTTGTCTTACTGAACTTTATTTCATTATTCTTGACTATACTTATTACTAATATTAATACCAGTTAATATTTCTTCTGATTTATGTACCAAAGCTCTTCTACTCTTATTTATTATTTTTATTGAATTTATTGGTGTAACAGTAGTTAACAAAGTTATACAGGTTTCATGTGCACAATTCTACAACACATCATCTCCACACTGTATTGTGTCCAAAGCTATTCTAACTCCTTTATTCTCATAGGAAGTATGGAGGTGTATGCTGTTATTATTTATAATTGCCCAAAATTAAAAGCAACCAATGTCTTTCAGTAGGTGAGTGAACAAATAAACCATGGACAAATAATAGGATATTTTTCAGCCTGAAATAGAGAGTTATCAAGTCATGAAAAGACATGGAGGGACCTTAATTACATATTAGTAAGTGAAAGAAGTCAATTTGAAAAGTCTATATACTATATAATCCCAACTATATATGACATTGTGGAGAAGGCAAAACAATAGAGACAGGAAAAAAAATCAGTGGTTGCCAATAGGCAGAAAGCAGAGGATTTTCAGGGTAATGAAAGTACTCTGTATGACATTGTTAATGGTGTATACTCATCATTACACATTTCTTCAAAACCACAGAATGTACAATACCAAGAGTAATCATAATGTAAACCGTGGGCTTTGGGTGATTATGACATGTTAATATAGATTCCTCAGTTGTAAAAAATATTCCATCGTAGTCTGGGATGTCGATAATGGGGGAGGCTATGCATGTGGGTGGGCAGGGCGTATATGGGAAATTTCTGTACTACCCAGTTTTGCCATTAACCTAAAACTGCTCTAAAAATAGCCTATTAAAAAATCAGATGAAACCCTGGCATGTGTGGCTCAGTGGACTGAGCACTGGCCTGCAAACCAAAGGGTCACTGGTTTGCTTCCGAGTCAGGGCACATGCCTGGGTTGTGGGTCCCCGGTTTCGGGCATTTAAGAGGCAACCACACATTGATGTTTTTCTCTCTCTCTCTTTCTGCCTCCTATCCCTTCTGTCTAAATAAATAAATAAATAAATAAATAAATAAATAAATAAATAAAATCTTTAAAAATGTTTTTAAAAAATCAGATGGACCATATCTTCCCAATGGGGAAGAGGGTATACCTACTTATAAAATGTATTTGTGGACACAGTTTGGGAAATTCTTAATTTAAATGCTCTAAGATTTTGTTAATCTCTATAACTCTAATTGTCTGGTATTTTAAAGGTAATTTCCTCTTATTCACAACCTCTAGTTTATCCACATGTAATTTTTTTGGGAATTCTTTGCCAAGTTTTCAGATTCACCCTTTGTTTTTGTTTTAGTTCTGTAAATCACATTTGAGATGCTCTTTCTCTCCTTCTTATACACACATATTAAAACAAATATATTTTCATCATTTTTAAGAGATCTCATTCACTCTCTGTGACAGTGAAGGATGACTTAAGATTCATCTTTATATAAAGTCTTTCTTAAAAGAACTAGAAACTTTTCTCTTGCACAAAGAATTTCTTCTAACATATAAACATTTGAGATTTTCTGATTATATCACTCTCATCTATATAAAGGGATTATATTAACTAAAGCAATGCAATAATAAAATTATTTTCTCCTACCGCTCCAAGCCTGACTTAGGTGCTGTTCCATCAAGCTTCACAATACCTTCTGCTGACTCCTTTCCTAGTACATATTGCATTTAATAATCACTATTTAATTGTCTTTCTCCACTGTTAGACTATTTTCTTTTTTACCAAGTAGTGAATCCTATTTTTAATTTATACTAAAAATTAAGCATTATAATTACTAAGACCTCAAATGTATGAGCCTCTTATGAATATCCAAGTACCCCCCAGTATAGTAATAATGATTGTCATTTGCATAACTTTGTAATTTACACAGTATCTTTACTTGGTAATGTTACGGGAGAAAGAACTCACATGCGGTGGAGATGGCAGAACATGAGCCTTTATTCACGCTCCTGGGCCCAGAGGAGGCAGTCTCCAAATTCTCAGCCCCAGACCTTGACTGAGCAAGGCTTTTATAGCTCTCTGGACACCCTATCCTACGTGGCAGAGGCAGGAGGTACAGAAGCTGATGCGGAAATAACTCTAGTGTTGAGATGTCCTTGAGGTGTCCTTATTTGGTCTTAGTGGAAGCCAAAGCGGAAGTTAGCTGCTACAGTATACGTTGCTTGATCTTTCAGAAATTCTGCATTTTCCAGATTAAAAAAACAAAGACTGAGGGACATTTAATGACTAACTCCAAATGGAGGGAATCATTATTATAATTGAAATTGACTGATGTATTATATTTAGATAGTCAAAGAGCAAAGGCAAAGTCATCTGAGGAAAAACAATAAGCCTGAGTAAATGGTCAGAGATAAAAATAATGATGATACATGTGAGACATTCAGCATTCATTTTGGATACAATATGGAATTTGAAAAAGAATTCATCTATTATTTATTTATAATCTGTAAAACCATTTTTCCTTTTGCAGTTATAAGAGCTTTATTTGCATATGCATTCAATATAGTTCTTAATTTCAGGTTATGAAATCATGTCCTGATATATGTAAATGCTACAAGTGTTTAAGATTAGATGTACTTTCATTTCATTTGCTTCTGAGGAGTTCAAATTGATTATTATTGGTTTTGCCTGCAATGGGAATTCATCTTATTTTTTCTGGAATATATACATATTGTACATACAGATGAAGTGTACTATTTGCTTATTTTCTGAAGATTTACATGGGAAAGACTGTTTAGGCAGCATATATGTTGATTAAAGTTGCTACACATTCTTGTACTTTTAGTATATTTTCTTTCAGTGATGAATGTTTTATTTTTTATTTTAAATATTTTATTGTTTATGCTATTACAGTTGTCCCAATTTTCCCCCTTTGCCCCTCTCAACCTAGCCCATTTCCTATTCACACAGTCAATCCTCAACCATTGTCCATGTCCGTGGATCCTGCACATATGTTCTTAGAGCAATCCCTTCACCTTCTTTCAACCAGTGTCCACCTGCCTCCTCCCATCAGTGATGCCACTTCTGGGAATGTATACTAAGAATCCTGAAACACCAACTCAAAATAATATACACACCACTATGTTCATAGCAGCATTACTTACAATAGCCAAGATTTGGAAACAGCCTACATAACCATCAGTAAATGTGTGTATAAAAAAAGCTGTGGTACATTTACATTGTGGAATACTATGCAGCAGTACAAAAGAAGGAATTCTTACCTATTACAATAGTATTGATGGAACTGGAGACGTTTATGCTAAGTGAAATTGATGAATATTTTTAAACTGATATGCAAAAATTCCACAAACACTATCTTCAGAAGCAAAGAAGAAAACTTAAGCAGAGATGAGAAGCAGTTCTAACTACAATATTTCTAAAATTAGTAATATATGAAGATATGTACAAATAAAATGTCATGGTGTTATGGAAGAAAAAGAACACTTGCAAAGTAGATGGTTATGAGACATAAAACAATTAATTACTATATGCATGTATACATATATACACACATATATCTATATAAATGAAAGGAAACATTGATAAAATATGTGGTATATAGTATAGACAGAGTAATAAGAAAAAGAATCTGCATGGGCACTATATCATCAAGTTCTCTTTTAAATAAAATTTTTCTGCCTTGTACTTTTATTTGTTTAAAATTGTGTGTGTGTGCATGTGTGTGTATTATGTATTATTATGTGGACAACAGCTTAAAATAAACTATCTTAAATATTGTGGTAGGCAGAAAATGGCCCTCAGTATGTCCCTGTCTTAATCCTTAAAACCTGTTAACATGTTACCTACAGACAAAGGGATTTTTCAGATAGAATTAAATTAAAATTATGCCCAATGTATCTGGGAAGGCAGAATACAGTCACATGAGTCCTTGTAAGATGCAGACAAAAGTGTCAGAGAAGTAGAGAAATTTGAAGATGCTGCAGTACTGGCTTTGAAGATGGAGGCAAAGTCCAAGAGCCAAAGAATGTAGATGGTGTCTAGATGCTGGAAAAAACAAGGACACAGAATCTTCTCTAGTGCCACTAGGAAGAATGCAGCTCTGCTGAAACATTGGTTTTAGCCTCATATGACCCATTTTGAATTACTGGTCTTTAGAACTATAAGATAACATTTTTATATTGTTTAATCCACTGATTTTGTGGTGATTTTTTATAGCATCAATAGGAAGTTAACACAAAAATAAAATGTTATAGTTGTTCCAATAAGGTGTAAAGTCAAACTAGACTTTTTTCTCCTGTTTTTATTAAATTTATTGGGGTAACATTAGTTTATAAAATTACATTGGTTTCAAGTCAAGTTCATAATTCTGTGGTACATAGAATACAGTTCAATACAGTCTTGTGTGCTCACCATCCAAAGTCAAGTTACCTTCCATCACATATTTTTAAGCATCTTTACCCTTTACTAATCCCCCTACCCATCTTCCCTATGGTAACTACCATACTATTGTCTATGTTTGTTTGTTTGTTTGTTTTTCTTATTTATTTGTTTCTTTCATTTTTTATATCCCACATACGAATGAAATTATATGGTTCTTAACCTTCTGTCTGACTTACTCTGCTTAGCATGATATTCTTAAGGTCCACCCCTGTTGTTGTAAATGGCAGTATATCATCTTTTCTTATGGCTGAGTAGTGTTCCATCATACATATGTCCCACATTGTCTTTATCCAATCATGTGTTGAAGGACCTTTTGGTGGTTTCTAGTCTTGGCCACCATGAGTAATGCTGTAGTGAACACAGAGGTGAATATGTCTTTGCACACAAATGTTTTCAAATTTTTCAGGTACATGCCCAGAAGAGGGTTGCTGGGCCCTATGGCAACTCTAGCCTTAAATTTTTTAGGAGCCACCATACTGTTTGTCTGTAGTGGCTGTACCAATTTGCATTCTGACCAGCAGTGAGTGGGGGTCTCTTTTTTAACACTTGTTTTATTACTTGTCTTGATAATGGCTGTTCTAATAGGTGTTCAGTATTGCATGCTTTTTTAAATATATAAAACCCTAAAGACTCCATCAAAAAGACCTATTTAGAAGCAATAAGAAACAGTAAAATTGCAGGATACAAAATCAACGTGTAAAGAAAGGGAAAGGCCTAGTTAAAGAACAAGTATAAATAACCCACAGACATGGGCAACAGGGTGGGGCTAACTGTGGGAGTTGGGGGGGGGCAGGGCTGGCAAGAGCAATGGGGGAAAATTGCAACATCTGTAATAGAACAACAATTAAAAATCCATTGCATTCCTATATATACTAAAAGTGAATTTTCAGAAATGAAAAAAAAAATTTCTTTTGTAATTGCAACAAAAAGAACAAAATACCTAGAGGAAAAAACTTAACAAAGTATGTGAAGGACTTACATACTGAAAACTACAAAACTTTATTGAAAGAGATTGAAGAAGACCCAAACAAATGGAAAAATATTCCATGTTCATGGATCAGAAGAATTAACATAATTAAAATGTCCATATTATCCATAGCAATATACAGATTTAATGCAATCCCTATCAAAATCCCAATGACATTTTTAAATAAATAAAAAAAAATCAGATTTGTATGGAAGCACAAAAGCCAAATCAGTCCTGAGAAAAAAAAGAATAAAGCTGTAGATATCACACTCCCTGACTTCAAATTATACCATGAAGTGTTGGTGATCCAAACAGCATGGTATTGGCAGAAAAGAAGACATACAGACCAAAGGGACAGAACTGAGATCCAAGAAATAGGCCCACATATATATTGGCAAATAACTTTTGACAAACAAGCCCAAACACACAATGGAGAAAAGAAACCTCTTCAATAAATAGTGCTTGGAAAATTGCAAAGACACATGCAAAAGAATAAAAATACACTACAGTTTATCCCGTATACAAAAAATTAACTCAAAATAGATCAAAGAGATCCTAAATATAAGATCTGAAGTAATAAACACCATAAAAATAAACAGGTACTGAGGTTAAGGACCTCGGTCTTAGAAAATATTTTATGAATTTGATTTTAAAAGCAAGGGAAGGACTTTATTTACTGCTTTATTTTTGTAAAACCTAATTTTATAAATAGGGCCAAACTTATACAAATGAGCTAAGTGACCAATGTTCTATCTCATGTCTACATATTACACACTATTGTTTTGAAGTTACAGAGCATGGAATTTGCAGCTGCTCTAACCCAGAGAAAAGGATACATACTGATAAAGGTAAAATTTTGTAAATGATTGTGAAATTTCTTTCACTGTTCTACTGACACATTGCCATTACTTAGAAATTGATATTCTTGGTTGCATGGAGTAAAATATTTTGAGACAATATTAAAATGTAGAACAGATGACAGAAAAAAGTGAGTCACTCAGAGGATGTTTTAGTTGAGAGCATTTGGTCAACTGTCCAAATCAAATAGAATGTCAAAGTGAATTTTCCTTAATTTCAGCAATATTTTACAAATGCACCCCATGTAGAATAGTTGCAGAAATGCTTCCATCATTTCGGCAAAAACAAACACCCTCTGACAAATTATTAATACAGTAGTTTGTTAAACTACCTCCTAAAAACATAACATTATATTAATATGTTCTCATTCATGCCCTTTAGTGTGAATATTTTGAGAGATATCATTCATTAGAACATAGAATTAAGAAGTCTTAGTTTCCATGGCTAAGACTTTAAGCCAATATGTAAATTAAAACACATATTAATTGGACCTTAGAAGCATGAAAATAATCAGCAATAAATTAGAGCTGCATAAAGAATTCCATCAAGGAGTTGGAGACTACTCAATGGCATGTAAAACACACACACACAATCCATTCTTAACTAATAATACTGCAAATTTGTTAAAATCCTCTCTAATCCAACTATCAGTTTAGTGCACACTTGTACAGCACATGCTGTAATTTCTGTAATGTAGTATTGAAAATACATTTAACATTTTTGTGCTGCTTTCAAAAAATTGGATTAGCTCTCTTAATTATTTCAGGAAATCCTAGATTCTTAGATTGGAAGGAAACCTCCAAAATGATTTTAGAGTCTAATTTGCAGCATTCCTGTTGGCAATATTTCTGATAAATGCTCAGTTCAGCCTCAATTTGAGCAATTTCATGAATAATCTCTTCTTTGATCTCATATTGGACAACTGTAGGGAAATAGGATAAAACTGGATATTCTTTTGAACTTCAAAAAAAAAATGGTCAAGGGCAAGAGTGCATTTAGATCAAATGGAACTAGAATATGTCACTGGAAATTAATTTAGTTATTCTTTATAAGATTTGTACCATACAATATGCATTAATTTTACTCAATCCTAGAAATTCATATCATGAATGAAGAGAGACATGCATCAATATTAATATATAAAGATTCCCAGCACAGACTTTCTAGTAATTAAAAATTAGATAAACATAAATATTCAAAATAGGCAATGATAAAAATATGGCTTATCCATGGCTGGGAATACCATTTTACTTCTTCAGAGGATATATATGTAGTAAGATAGGAACAAGTTTATGATAAAATAGATTTAAAATGTTAGAGGCTTCATGGTGATAACATTAAAAATAATCTATCATACTTCATTGCACATGTTAATGTGCATAGAAACTATTTTACAGAGTTGTAGATATAACAAAAGTGTCATGGAGGAAATGAAGCTAGTAACAACAGAAATAATAGTGGTTATTTGAGTGATTGAATTATGGGTAGTTTTTATTTTCTTATTCACATTTTGCTATTTTTTTCAGGTTTTCTACATTAAGCATGTACAAAATTTTACTTTTGTTTAGGAGGGTACTAATTTAAAAGAAGCAAATTGTTTTTTAAAGTGATGTTAGTAAGTGACACTTGATGGCTCTTCTGCAGACAATCCTTTGTTATTAGAGAAGGACTGATGGGGTGATTCCATTGTAGGCAACAAGACAATCTTAAACAGAACCCAGGAGTAATAAAACCCAGTTATAAAAACAATATGTGCAGGTGTGTTTTGCTTCATGTTTCTACATTGCCTCTTTGATTTATACTTGAAATCAAATATGAGAAGAAACATTTCTACATCTATATTTTTGTACTCTGTCTTCCTTTATCTTACTGTCTGCCATTTATTTTTTTCACTGCATTATTATAAAGTGTCACATCAACCTGCTGTTGGGGGTATTTCTTACCTAACTTAATTTTTTTCTGTATTTTATTCTTTTGTGCATCTACAAATCCATTGTTTAGTTTATGTTGGAAATTACAACAACACATAGCACCAGGTATGCTAAAGAATAAACTCGATAATGCCTATGTATTCCTCTCTTGACACCTAGTAGGTGTTCAAGAGACAAAGATTATGTTCTCATTGCCATTCAAATATACAAAAACAATATTTCATCTGATACAAACCAATAATTGTATTGATAATTTCTCAACATTAAACATAATTTTAATCAATTTTAATGTGACTTTATATTTCTGTAATTGTGAAAGATTGCTTAAAATATTTCATATCAAGCTTAATATTTGCTTAGCAATAGAAATTTGAATATGATGTGTGTCTCTAAAAGAGCTTATAATTTTTTGAAAATGTTTTAATTCATGTTACAGTTTTCTAATTTGGTGGATTTTGAATTCTGAAGTCTTTTGCAAATTTATCAGAAGCTGTCATTTAGATTTATGAGAACTATTTTTAACTATACTTAGATTTTTTTATTTTCATGAATTACAGTGCACTTTAAGAATTAAAAATGTTATAAATCTACAAATAACTTTTGTTATTTTTGACATTGATGTTATTATTGGCAACCACAGATTATATGTCATTAGACAATTGTAAAAACATAAGTTTATCTATAAATCTGATTCACACAGTCATGAATTCTTATCATAGTAAGAAAAATGGGTAGTTGAAAATACAGTAATTATAGCTTATATTATTAGATGAAAGCTAATGTTTAAATAACTTCATGTTATAAACTTTTCTAGGTAAAGAATTAAGGATTTTAGTGTACCTGATATAATATCAAGACTGTATTAAGTTGTGCTTAGTTACTTAATCAAAATTATATTTTTGCAATATTCCACTTCTGAAAACTTGATACAACTTTTAAAAGTATTTTTTTCTAACTGGAATCATAGATTTCTTTTATATATATTTAAATGATAAAAATATTTTTCTATTTTCCCAGTATTTCTTTCTTTCTTCTGACTCTAGTATGCACATATTGGAAAAATTACTCTGTGGATTGGTACATTTCATACCCAATTTTTATTTTTAAAAAGTTTCCATTATTATTCATAAAATAATATTTTCACTATATTGGCTTTTTGTTTCATATGGTTTGCACATACTCAAGTATCATATAATGAAAGAGAGATTACTTAAATGTTCATCTAACATCACAACAATGACATAAACCAGTAAAGTTGTGCAATATTAGCCCCCAGATTTACCTATATGATGTCAAATAGCCAGATATTTGTAAAAAGCTAATTGTCTTAGTTGCATATCTTTTCTAGAAGTCCAAGATTTTATTGATATAGCAAAAGAATGTCAGGAAGTTTGAGCTATATGATTTTTCCATGAACTTATACCATTAGAGTCATTAAACTTTAGAATATCATTATATTTTAAGACAAACTATTGATAATACAGAATGATCACATTAAAATACAAGAGTTATCCAAAATGATAATGTCATTAGAAAATCTTCAATAAGCTTTAAAAATCTATGAAAATTTAAACAATTGAGTTGAAATAGTGATACACTTTTTTATGGGTAAGTATATATTTTTAATTTTTCAGTATATTTTATTGGTTTTGCTATTACAGCTTTCCCAATTTTTTCTCCCCTTTATGCCCCTCTGCCCTGCACATGCCACCCCCCCAGCATTCCCCCTGCTTTAGTTCATGTCCATAGGATGTACGTATAAGTTCTTAGGCTTCTAGAGCTGTCTTTATCTGTCAGATGCAATCATTTAAAAGACTGCCCATTAACCCAACTTTCATGTCCTGAAAAATGGTACCACAAATAAGTAAACTCTAATTGTTTATCACCTAAAATGTTCTGTGTGTTAAAAATGATATATTTTAGCAAGCCTTCACCTTGGAACATCTGTACAGTCCTCATGTGAATGCAAATGAAAATTATTTTTAGCTTAGCTTATTTTCTAGGCTGGGTTTCGAATGGATATACCTTTATCTTATAACTTTCAACACTTCCCCAAGAAAGGCATGTAGTCATTCATTATCAGTGAATGAAATAAATGTTAGTTTAGACATTTAAAAATGTCAGTTTGATTTACCATTGTAATGTAGATTGCAAAAAATATTCACAAAGTGAAAATGATATGTCAAATACTATAAATCATAAAAAATAAAACAGACTTAACAAAAAATTCCATGGGAGGATTATGATTTTGACAAGAGAAACTTTTTTCCCTGAGGAAATAAAAAGGTATTTGGATTCAAAATGTAGAGAAAACAAAATATGTAATCATAAATGCAGAAATGTCAAGTCAATTTAATTTTCATTACAGCATTATACTGTGTATTAAATATACAAACTATCACAATAGAAATTTTTAATTTAGCATAATACCTTTATTTTACTGGGACAGCTTCATGCAGTGGTTTTTCATTGATCTTATGCTAGTGACCTTACCACTATATATAATTCTATGTGAGGATAAGATCACTAGCACAGGATGAGTGAAAACTTGATTTATGTTGTTCAAGTACACACGTCTTTATAAATAATCTCACACCTGATACAGAGTGTCTCTAATTCTGGCATGTTTGACATTCCCATTTAGCCCAGCAACTCGTTGACATACACTTAATTTGCTACTTCTTGAAGGTGTTGTTTGAAGTTCCCTTCTACTTGACAGGTTCCTGACAGTTCAGTCTCACTCAGAGCTTAACAAAATGAGAAAAGAATGCATTATCTAAACCCTTGTGGATGATCCATTTTGTGTCATTTCATTAGTTTGATAATGTCCAGAACTAATCTCAGTTCCCTTAAATATTAACTAAGGTACATGTTTGTTTATTTATTTATTTGTTTATTTATTTATTTATTTATGCTTTTGGAATATGTGTACATACCATTAGCTTTCCATTGGGTTCTTTTTTTTTTTTGGAAAGGTAAACCCTGTGCCCTGGAGTCTTCAAACTATAATGGATAACTAAAATATGGACATATGAGAGAAATTAAATGAAAAACACATCTTGATTTTTCATCACTTATGTATTTTAGTAAGACACAAAAAAATTTATTATCTATGCTCTGACCAGTGTGGCTCAGATGGTTGGAGCATTGACCTGCAAAGTGAAAGGTTTCTGGTTCAATTCCCAGTCAGGGCACATGACTGAGTTGTGGGTTTGGTCCCAGGTTGGGGCATGTACCAGCAGCAATCAATTGATGTTTCTCTCACATCATTGCTTCTCTCCCTCTCTTCCTTCCTTCCCCTCTCCCTAAAAGTAAATTAAAAAATATTTTAATTTTTTTTTATGTTCACAAATAATGTTCTTAGTGTCTGGCATTTGACAAGGCCTTCTGGATGTTGTTCCTGTCTTGGATATATACTGATTTCCATGCAGGCTTCCCAGATTTCATTCATTATGAAATGACCTCACAGTCATTCTATGATTGACCACAGTCATTCATTATGATTGGCCTCATAATGAATGAGAGAATATGATTTTGTGTATAGAGCAGGCAAAAAAATATCATCTGCCAAGCCTCCTGTGATAAATTATCTTATATCAAATGGGATTTTTAAAGGAAACAGACATTCTTTAGTGAAAATTTGTTTAGCTGACCAATAAAATCCTTAGCATCATGTTGATGATTCTGTGTAACTGATCCTACCATATATTTCTAGTCTAATCAATTTTCTACATTTACCCTGCCAATCCCCTGTTCTTACTCATGTATTCTTTAACAATATAAGGACAGTTCCTTTGATAACACTATTTCTAGAAATTTTCCCTTTTCTCTATCTGGAAAAAAAATAGCCCTTCTATTCTTAGAGAACTAACTCAGGGTCCACAAAACATTTTATTGATTCTTTCACCCTTGGTGCAACACTCTTTATTCCTTCTATGCCTTGGGATACATTTTGTATTATCATCTTGTATTATAGCTACTTGACCTTTAGATTAAGTCTTTTGGTGTGTATAATAGTCAAAGGCCCATCAGGAGGCAGACATCACACAGTAATTTGAACAGGGAAGTTTAATAAACAGAATAAATAGATGAAACAGTATTGGAGTGATTGATGAAAGACTGCCTAGTACAGTAGTAAATGAAGAGGACTCTGTGGAATATAGGCATAGTTGATATAAAAAGCAGCTGCTGCCTCTAGAGCTGAAATGTTGCACCCAAGAAAGAACGTCACCCCCTCAACCCCAACCAAGGTTAACAGCTAGACTTCATTTGAGATGACATACCCATGGCTCACTCAGTGGTGAAGTCACTGAGGTGCTGTTCCAGCAGAATTTTCTGGAAACTTACTTTCTGGGGTACTAAAAAAGTTACCCATAGGGTGGATCCTAAGTAGCAGCACTCTTCTGCAAAGCCATTCTAGAAGGGGCCGGTATTCCACTGCTATATTATCTGAGGGAGCAATGGAAAAAGCCATCTACAAGATGTTGTACTTTGGTGGTTATGTCAGAATGACACAAAGGGATGCTGGAGTCAGCTATTCACAAAATATCTTACTGGCAGCACTAGATTAGAAAGTCACCCTAGCAGGTTTTGATAAAATCCATCTACAAGGAGGTGCCAGACCTTGGAGCTCATTTTAAAGGCACCACAACATGTGCCAGAGGAAGCTGCTGGTTGCTGAGTGCTCCTGGTCCACAGTGGGACAGAGGAGCCAGGCGCTAGGACACTGTGCATTGCAGAAGCCTAGCAGGAGGGAGAACACTGGGACCAAAAAGAGGACCTTTCTTCCCCTTGTGTCCTGGAGCAATCTACTGACCAGCTTGTGAAAGAGCAAGTTGGCGAAGGACAAATACTTTAAGAGACCATCTACATCATTTCACAGCAGGCAATGGAGGGTGAATTTAGATATGATAACTACTATATTTGAAACTTGCACAATATCACTTTTTACGAACTGAAAAAATCAACATTTCCTAGAAGACAGAAATTATTTATTATCATTACTTTTATGCCCAGGATAAAGTGTTTTTGCATACAAATGTTAATCAAAAATATCTTTACTAAATGTTGCCACCTTTAATCATTATATTCCTATAAATATGATATAAATTCTCTCACATTTGCATACAAAAATGTGCATTATCAGCATCAATGATAACTATATTTACATAAGTGTACATTTATTTTGCTTAGTATGTATATAAGCATGTGTGTACATGTATGAGTCTATGTAAAGTTGATATCTGATAAAACTGAACAATCTCCAAATGAATAAATGAGCTGTCTAAAAGTTGGAAGAAAGCTATTTTAAACCTCAGAAAGATAAATGGCAAGTATTGACATCAGCTAGTTTAAGATACAAATTTCTACCCTCCAAAGAAAAAAGCTACACATTGATTTTCTGTTAATATAGATAAAGGTAGGTATTTTCTTTAAATTTTTACATTTGAACACTATAAAATATTTTAATAACTAGTATTTTATGGGTGTGTTGGTGTCTGAAATGTTTTAATCCAGGAAGTCCAGGAAGCTCAGAGAGTCCCAAAGAAGTTGGACCCAAGGAGGAACACAACAAGGCACATCATCATTACATTAGCCAAGATTAAAATGAAGGAGAGAATTCCAGAAGTAACAAGGGATAAGGGCACAGTCAGCTACAAAGGAGTTCCCATCAGACTGTCAGCTGATTTCTCAAAAGAGACCTTCCAGGCAAGAAGGGGCTAGAAAGAAGTATTCCAAGTCATGAAAGTTAAGGACCTACATCCAAGATTGCTCTATCCAGCAAAGCTGTCATTTAGAATTAAAGGGAAGATAAAGCACTTCTCAGATAAGGTCAAGCTAAAGGAGTTCATCATCACCAAGCCCTTATTATATGAAATGTTAAAGGGACTTATCTAAGAAAAAGAAGACAAAAATGTGACAGTGAAAAGACAGCAAACTCACAGATATTAACAACCACACCTAAAAGAAAAGCAAACTAAGCAAACAAGTAGAACAGGAGCAGAAACACAGAAATGGAGATCACATGGAGGGTTATCAACAGGGGAGTGGGTGGAGGAGAGAGGGGGAAAAGGTACAGAGAACAAGTAGCATAGACAGTGTGTAGAAAATAGACAAGGGGAGGGCAAGAATAGTGTAGGAAATGTAGAAGCTAAAGAACTTATGACACATGGACATGAACTAAGGGGGGGAAGTGTGGGTGGGAGAGGGTGTGCAGGGTGGAGGGGAGTTACAGGGGAGAAATAGGACAACTGTAATAGCATAATCAATAAAATATAATAAAAAATTACTACCGTTACTACATTAAAGCATGTTTCCTCATGAGTTGTAGATGTATATAGTGATTATCTGAAATATATCTGGGGAACAACTTATTTTATAAGCTTAGATACCTCTTCTATAAAGTAGTAATTCTAATAATATTAATTGAAGTGGAGTTTCTGTGGATTTAGTAAAATATTGCATATAAAACGTATATTTCAGTAGCAGCTTACAATGATCTACCTGTTTAAAAATGAGGACAATAACTATATGATGAATAAAAACTATTACTTTTAGAAATTGGTAGGGATATAGTATAATTATATTTACAATTAATATCTCTTTTGATGTACATAAGTTCGTATGCAACTTATTGAGTGTTGCCAACATTAATCTTTATATTCTTATAAAGATTATGTGAATTCTATCTCTGACATTTACATACTAAGTATATGCCATCACCATAACAATAACTATGCTTATATAAGTGTGCATTCCTTTTGTTTAGCATGGGTATAAGCATGCATGCACATGTATGGGTGGATGTAAAGTTGATTTATGGTAAGACTGACCAATCTCTCAAATATGTTTAAATATTTAAATGAGACCTTTTTACTAAGTAATTTAGCTTGATTTAACTTCTTTAGTACCTTAGGGGCATTGATCTGAACCTGAAAATAATTTTTTTTCATTTCAGAAGCATTAACTCCTGCATTCATTAATACAAAACAAACAAACAAACAAAAACAAAACAAAACATCTTTCCACTATAATAAACTTTCAAATGTGTTGGGTCTCCTTCCCACACACAAAGCCCCACCAAAGACATCTTAAAAGATGTTTTGTCCTGACTGGTGTAGCTCAGTGGGTTGAGCACAGGCCTCTGAACCAAAGTGTTGCCGGTTTGGTTCCCCGTCAGGGCACCTGCCTGGGTTGCAGGCCAGGTCCCCAGTACGGGGTGTGCTAGAGGCAACCACACATTGATGTTTCATCCCTCTCTTTCTCCCTCCCTTCCCCATCTCTCTAAAAATGAATAAATAAAATCTTAAAAAATATGTTTTGAATAACGCTGCCTCAAACATAGCAAACAAAAAGACAGTGCTTCCGTTGTCCATTATCATGTAACTGGCCTTCAAGTTATAGTAGTTGTGCAAATGAAACTATCTGGTGGCTCATAATACGAACAGCCACTTAAATATTTTCTCCCCATCCCTATGTCTCACTGCTGGGGAAGTCAAGGGTGATATGAGTTAGAACCAGAGGAAAGGTTAAATTAAGAGCTTCCTTGCTGGTTAACACTTTCCTGATTTATTACCACTTAATTTAACATGAGCCGGGTATAAATTAGGAAACTGTCATTAAAATACATACCAATAAAGTGAAGTGGAAATCTCAAAAAATGTAAGAATCCCAGTAGAAAAGATTTTAAAGTATAGAATAATAATTTAGGAATTTTATATAGGCAACTTGGAGATTATAAATTATTTTTGTAATTTATAAGCAGAAGCAATATCAAGACTAAAGTGAGTATAAAGTTCAAGAAAGAATATATTTGCTTCTAAAAATTATCAAGAGTAATACAATAAAGTTTGTTTATATTATAAGTAATTACAATAAGAGAATTTTTTCTACTTAATCTCATGAATATAAATACAATGCATGAATTATCTTCCTGTATAGCCTAAAGTTATCAGCCTAATAGGCACAATAAATCTGAAAAATGAAATGCAGTAACATGAAAACTTCACAACACCATCATAGTACTATGGTTCATTGCAAACTCAGGTCAAAATACTCATTGCAAATAAGTAGATTTAGATAAATCTTGTAGGAGTAATCATAAATTGACTGAATTGAAATTAATGTTCCTGACTTATTCTAGTAGAAAGTACAATCTTGGCAAACAGAGAGAGGGATTTTCCAAGAAGGGCCATGCAGCTTAAGGAGGCTGCTCTTTAAAGTCTTAAGGAGATGAAAGGGAAGAGTGTGGATACTATTGTTTGTCTTCCCTTTTTTAAATATTGTTTTTATTTTTCAACATTTTATTAATGATTGTGTTATGACACAATATCGAGTTAATAATGCATTGAATCCACACATTACACATTCAAGGTAGTTATTTGAACTACAGAGTAATTTTTCAAAATTCTGAGTTCTGAATAAGTCCATTTCCATGGGTACTTTCCATGTGTTATCCCAAGTAAGACTTACATGATCAATTTTAGGTAAAAATATTATGAGGCAAAAAATTAAACAGGTTTCATGTTGCGGGACTTCTCAGAGACATTAATGACTGATGTTCAGTGTCAAACTCCTCAGCTCAAGTCGGAAGCAACAGCTTACAGAATGTGTTTTCCTTGTGTGTTTACCTGTTGAACAATTTCCCGAAGCCTTGGAATGCCACTTCTACCCGCCCCCCAGCCTTGTCAAAACATGGATTTTTACTCTGCCTGTAGTGATGTCATACTACTAGATTTAGTTTAAATGGTTGGAGTAGCTCTCTCAGACTTGTTTTATGTATGAGTTTATCACTAGCTAAGAAACCTGCATTTCTGACAAGTTCTTTAAAGGCAGCAACCCTCACTCTTTGCATCTGATATCCTTAAAATGTGCAAAACAGTGTAGGTGCCCAATGAGAGCAAGAAGTGAATGAACGAATTGATGTATGAATGGGTGGCTATAAACATTTTTATTTTGAATAAAAATAAATGTTATCCTTAATTTTACATTTTATAACATTTAACATAGGGTTTTGTTTATTGCTGACAGTTTTTCTTCTTTATAAAACATTTAGAAGTAGGCTACCCAGTCATGCAGTATGAATATTGCTAACCAAGCAGCCAAATTTGACAGTAAACTTTAGGTGGTGACAATGTCTAGAAATATTTCTCCAAATTATCTGAATAAAAAATATCTAATTGTTCCTATTAAATATTCAGATCCCTGAACTTCATGACAGACTTTTTTAACTTGAATCTGCAACTCAGAGGCCTGAGAAACTACACACCCCCTCTCAGATAATTGGAAATGTTGGTCAAGAGCTATATTTTAAATAAGCTCAAACTTATTATTTTCAAGCTGCTAAAATCTGAACAGGATTCTTCTGATTTTCCAGTTTCTACCTCCATTTAATTCTGCTACTCGTAGCCAGATTTTATTAATTTTTAATTAAATTTATTAAGAATTTCACTGTGGCATTTCTAGATACATTTGTACTTGATAAATAGATGATAGATGATAGATACATACATACATAGACACATAGATGATGGATAAAATTATCCTGAATATAATTAGCTAACAAAAATGCAAGGTAATAGAATAGCTTCAGTAGGGTTAGGCGAGGCCATATGGAGAAAATGTGTAAGGAAAGCACACTTGATGTGAGCATTCTACCAAGCCATTTGCACTGCATAGTATACTAATTACCAGACTCATTAATGTGGGTCTGTCAGAACTATTATTTAAAAGCATTTGTTTAATAATGAGCTTGTGTTACTTTACGGCCCTGAAGGAAATAAATTCACATTTGTTTGGGAATGCCCTACATTTCAGACTTTTAACTAATTAAAGATGATAACCTTCTCATCCCAATTAACTCTTAATTAATAAAGGTTTACATTATTTGTTCTGTTTTCTCTTGTGTGTTTTGGTCAGTAAATAAACAGTATCAACAACATTGCTTTCTAAGTTTCATAAGCCCAGGATTATACTCTAGATTCCATACACACTGCAATAAAAAAAAAAAAAAAAAACTAAATGAGTAAAAACAAAACTGAGTGAAAAACCACAACAAACCTGGGATTCTGCTAACACTTTCATATTTTCTAATGTAATTCCAATAACAGCACATGGTTCCCTCTAAAAACAAAAAAGGAGACTAAAGGATAAACTGTTTGTCCAAAACCATTCAGTAAATTGATAGAACTACTGGGGTTTACATTGTTTGTCTAGTTTCGTCTTCTAGCCCTCTTTAAAATATTTGATGTTCTCAACAAACTGGACAGAGCTATGTCCATATTTTGTAGTAATCTACACAACACAATTATGATTTTTATTGGTCAGTCGACACCACTTTGCCTTATGTTCCAGTGCACTCACTGTCTTCCAGACATTTCCTATATTATTGTTAATAATTCCCCTTATTTTATATACTCTTTGGATAACTTTAGTAATACTAATCAAACTTTATTAAAACATATTTTTCTTTTTCACTTAAAAATACCTTGTATTACCCTGTCCAAGTGGCTCAGTTGGTTGGAGCACCATCCCATAAACCACAAGTTTGGGGGATTCAATTCCCTGCCAACACATATACCTAGGTTGTATGTTTCATCCTTGCTCTGGGAATTTGGGGGAGGCAACAGATCGATGTTTCTCTCTCTCATCTCTCTTTGTCCGTTTCTGTCTCTCTGTCTCTCTGTCTTTCTCATTCTAACATCTATGTCTCTCTCTCTCCCAAATCAATAAATATATCCTCGAGCAAAGATTAAAAAATACCTTGGCCCTGGCTGATGTAGCTCCGTGGATTGAGTACCAGTCTTTGAACCAAAGGGTGGCTGACTTGATTCCAAGTCTGGGCACAGGCCTGGGTTACAGACCAGGTCCCCAGTAGGGGGCGCGTGAAAGGCAACAACACATGGATGTTTCTCTCCCACTTTCTCCCTCACTTCCCCTATCTAAAAATAAATAAATAAAATATTTAAAATAAATAAATAAATATCTTCAATTTAGATGTATTCTTTATTATTTTATGGTTTTATTACATCAATTAAAATACAACTGATGAAATCTTTCTTTTTCCCAGGTCTACAATCTCTTTCACTTTAAAAAGATAACAAGGTTATTCAATGTAAAGTTACTGTAGATTGCAACAATTCATTGTATGGTTACAGAACATATCAGACAGCAGTTATCTGACCCTTCTCTCTGAGAACCATTCAAGGCAGTCTCTTTCTCAGGGAGAGATAGAATGATTAAGCTGTCATTATCTCCTAGCGTAACTGAAAGGACTTGAGTTCCAAGAACATACTGCCTGACATTTAAACTCATATCTTAGGTTATTGAGGAAGAGGACAGATAGGGGAAGGAGAACATTTTAAAATTCTAATACTGAGTAGGAATAATTAGGATTTCTGCCTACGCTAAAATTTATGTAACAGAATAAAACAGAGACTATAAAATGAACATCACTATTTTGTGTCTACCTCTTTATGTCATTGAAAAAGAAAACAATAAGAATTTACCCAAAGAACCCAAGGATTGTGAATGAATTTCAGAAAACAAGTGAGCATTCTTCACAGAAAACCAAAGCTATTTTCTCCTAATTACTAATGGCTGGCCAGACATATAAAATATGACATTGTGATTGCAAAGGTAAATGTTTAATTCAAAAAAGAAAAGAATAATGCTGAGGTAAGTGCTGTAGCTACAGTTCCAGTCTAAAGTTAAGCCCTTTTATCTCAAGCTAGGAAACCCCGGATTAAATGCTTGCATTACCATTTACTAGTTAACTGGCAAAGCCTCATCTTCCTTATCTGTAAAATGAACATAACAATTGTCACTCTACATGTTAAGATTGTTTTGATAATTAATGACATAGTGCATAAAAATAGTGTTTGACAATGATTAGTGTACAATAAAAATACAACAAATATTAACTAGGGTCTTTGTTCTATATGTTATCTATATTAAAATGATTTAAAAACCAGTTAAGTACTTAGAGAATAAAAATATAGATTTAATTGTTTCTGACATATATTGTAGTAATGTTTTCCTGAGTGTATACTTATATCCAAATTCATCAAGTTGTATACATTAAATTTGTAGAGATATTGGCATGCCACTTATACCTCAATGAAGTGGCTCAAATATTTTTAAATAAAAAAAATAAAAGTATAGAATTAAGAAAATAAAAAACAAGGACAAGATTCATTTGTAAAAATGAATTCTATTTACTCATAGACATTGTCTGCCTGTTTTTCTCTATAATCCCAGTAGACAAAGCAATGATCTTATGCAATTGCAATACTCATAGTGTCCAGTAGAAGAAAACAAGCCAAATTAGTTAGATGATAAAGTCATCTAAACTGATTTTAAGATGGACATTGAAAGACACAGTGGATGTTATTTTCCACACAATCCCTACGATAAATTTAGTCATATGTGTCCAACAGTTGTTTCTTACAGCGTATGTCTATGCGAGTCAGAGGCTCCAAGGAAATCCTACGCAGGAAGTGCAGTCCTCAGATGGGCCACAATCCTACAGGCTAACTACTCATAGTTTCATTTTTTTCATTCCAGTTTTAATGAGGTATAATTCAGAAATAAAATTGTATATATTTAAAATGTACAACATGATAATTTGATATATATTATACATTGTGAAGGGATTTCCACAGTCAGTCAATGCATCCATAGCCTCATTAATTACTCTTTTCCTTTTTGATAAGAATGCTTAAGATCTACTCTTTTAGCAAACTTCAGTTATACACTACAGTCTTATCATGTAGTTGCCATGCTGTATATTAGATCTTCAGAATGTATTCATCTTGTAACAAAAAGTTTGTGCCTGTTTGATCATTTCTCCCACCCCACCCACCCCCAACTTCAAGCCCCTGGCAACCATCATTCTACTCTATATGAGTTTACTTTTTACTTATTAATTTATGTATTTATCTATTTTTGTATGTATTTATTTCTTTTAGATTTCACATCCAAGTGATACTCTGTCTTTCTCTGCCTAGCTTATTTCAGTTTGCATAGTAGCCTCCAGGTTAATCCATGCTGTTCAAAGGGCAGGATTTCCTCTCATAATATTCTATTAATAAACATATATTTACATATATTTATTTATCCATGCATTCATTAGCATACATTTAGATTATTTCCCTATCTTGGCTCTTGGGAATAATGCTGCAATGAACATAGGTATAGAGATACCATTTTGAGATAATGATTTTGTTTCCTTTGGATAAAAATCTGGAAGTGGAATTGCGGAATCATACAAAGTTCCCTTTTTCATTACTTGGGGAACCTTTGTTTTCCATAGTGGCTGCACCAGTTTACATTAGCACCAAGGGCCCTCTCTTCTACACAACATCACCTGATTTTCTAACAGGCATAACGTGATACCTCATTGTGGTTTTGATTTGCATTTTCCTGATGATTAGTCATGATGAACACCTTTTTAGGTACCTGTTTCCCATTAGCATGTCTTCTTGTGAAAAATATCTAATCAGGTCATTTGTCCATTTTTAATTGAGTTATTTTTATTAGGTTGTAGAACTGTATACTTTCAATATTAACCTTTATCTGGTATGTGCTTTACAAATATTCTCTACCATTCCATAGGTTTCCTTTTCATTTTATTGTTGGTTTCCTTCGTTATGCAGAAACTTCATATTTTGATGCAGTACTCCTTGTTTATTTTTCCTTTTGTTGCCTTTGCTTTGGGGACAAACCCCCCCACCCCCCCAAAAAAAAAATCATTGCCAAGACCAGTTGTAAGGTGCTTACCCTTTATGATTTCTTTTTCAAATTTTATGGTTCATGTCATCTGAACTTTTACTCTATTTGAGTTGATTTTACCTATGGTGAAGAAAGGGGTCCAGTTTCAATTTTTTGCACATGGCTATGCAGTTTTTCCAATACCCTTTATTGAAAAGACTATCCTTCCTCATTCTGTGTTCTTGGCTCCTTTGTCAAAACTTAATTGACCTTATATGTGTGGGTTTGTTTCTTGGCTCTCTATTCTGATTCATTCATCTGTGTCTGTTTTTATGCCAATACCATACTGTTTTGATTACTATCACTTTGTAGTATAGATTAAGAGCAGTGTGATGTCTCCAGCTTTGCTTTTATTGCTCAAGGTTGCTTTGAATATCCAGGGTCTTTTGTGGTTTTATACAATTTTTTAAAGGATTCAGTTTAAATCAAGGGCAAAATGTAGAGTATCAAGATAATTCCAGGAGTAAAAGGTTTGTAATGAAATCATTTGAAGTATCTTCTTCCTATTTTTAAAAAATAATCATTAATATATTTACAGGCCTCAGAAAAAGAATTGTAGAAAAAAAGTCAAAATGTTTTTATTATTAACTTAGACTTCCCCAAACATATGTGATACTAGAACCCTTTTTATTTCATAATACCTGATAACATCCATGAAACTTATGTTGCCAGATTACTAGCAAATATCAATAGAAAGCTGTGTATGGACTTCAGGTCATATTCAGGTATTTATTAAGCATAAATGTTGCTTAATATAAGTTATATTTTTATCAAGAACATCAGACTTAAGGTTGTACAAGACTCTGAGGTGTATTGATACATATGATTAAAACTTAAATTTCTTTGAGGGTCTATTAAGAATTAATATTTGTTCTTTCATCCAGTCATAATAGTGTTAAAATCATTAGCAAGCAAGTGTACCATTTGTTACCAAGAAGCCCAGGAAGATTTTTGCCATCTTTCTTGTTCCACATCACAATTTACCTAACATTGTCTTATTTTGATAAAAGAAATAATTATATATTCATGGCTTAATATGTGCAAGTTTTACCATCATGTAAATCATTATATGTGAAGAAAAAAATTTTAAAGACTGTGATTACTATGGCCTATTTTCAAAATCTTGGCTGTCAAAAAGGATTAGTTTTAGGACCAGCTTGTTGCTTAGCCTGTTGGCAGCTGGGGTGACGCTGTCTCGCAGTCACTGTGCCTCCTGGACTCTTACACCAGCCAGTTTCTGGTGGGTGATGCGCGCTGTGGAGCAAAGCTCAGCATGCTTTAACTTCTGCAGGAGCAGCCATCATGAAATGCAAGACCAACTGCTTTTTAAAGAGTGTTTTTACAGATATTTGTTGAAATTAGGTTCATATCCAAGTAACCAGGACCAAAAATCAATTTTTTGCAACATTGATTTCAAAATGTCAGTTATGGTAGAATAATAGCTTGTTAAAGTTGGCTAAGAAAATATTTTTGCCTTCTTAATGTCAACCTGAAGAATTCCCCTCATTATTTATATTAATATTGCCATGTAAGGAACAAATATTTGTGCTGAGTACAAATGCATTGCCGTCTCAATGAATATCATCAACATTTCCTTCAGGAACAGAACAAACATTATTTCTATAAGGTTTTTGGGTTTTTCCTTTGTTTTGGTTTCAAATGATTTGTTTTGTGTTGTGGGAGAATTTTTTTTAATATCTCAGACAAAGACATAGAAAAGTCAATTTTTTGGAAACCATAATCCTTTTAAATGTTTTTATTTTAATTTTGTTTTATATTCATTTAGGCCTTAAACATTGATATCATTTGGCATTATAAAAAATGGAGCATCATCTATAGGTAATCTCCACATTCTGACATAAAGATTAGTACTTTTATGAGGTGGAAGCATGAGGTAACTTTAGTCATTTAATCAAGGCAGTGTATAAACATCTTTTAAGAGCCAACCACTGTGTTACTGGAGATACGGCAATGAATAAAGCAGACACAGTCTCTGCCTTCAAGAACACGATTGCATCAGAGGAGAGGGATGTTAAACTAATGATTTCCAATAACCAAATATATTATTTCAAATACATAAAGGACTTTAGTAGAGAAATACTGTTAAGGGCAGTTTAGAAGTTACTGATGTTGATCTGTGTGCTTTCTGGACACTGCATTTTATTTTATTAAGCCTGCAATTCCTGCTTAGGTCTGAGGACCTTAGTGATCGGCATGGAGGGGAAAGGGTATAGGTCCAGTGCAGATATTCTTGCTATGAGGTATAATTAAGCATAGCATAGCACTTAGGAAGGTATCAAATGCAACCAGTCTGTTACTTTGAATTGGAAATATATGATGAGAACACTTCTCCTAATTCTGTTAGCCTGAGTTGAGAATCTACAGAGTACCCAAAACTCTAATTCAACACAGGCTTGAAGACCCCACCTTTCTTATATCTAGCTTCAGTGAGGAGATAAGTCAAGGAATCAGGTGATTATAATATACTGTTATAAAAGGTAACGCTCAATGACAAGTACAAATTACTGTCAGGTGAAAGAACAGTGGTTAAGAATAATAAAGGAAATATTTAAAGAAGAGGTGGCTCAAAATTTAACAAGTAAAGATGGGACTGAAGATAAAGAGGGTATCATAAAGTATGAAAGCAAAAATAGGAATGTGAAAGATAATGTCAACTTTCTAATGACACACTAATAATTTTGGAGGATACATAAAATAAAGGGATAAGGAAAATAAGAAGGATTACTGTATTTTACTGTGTATAATGCACATTTTTACTGTGTATAATCCACATTTTTTGGCCCAAACTTTCAGGGAAAAACAAAACCTTTTAATCTTTTTAAGGCCTTTGTACTTTTTTAAAAACGAGTTTATTTATTCATTTTTAGAGAGAGGGCAAGGGGAGGAGAAAGGAAGAGAAAGAAACATCAATGTGTGGTTGCTTCTTGCATTCCCCACACTGGGGACCAAGTCTGCAACCCAGGCATGTGCCCTGACTGGGAATCAAACCTGTGACCCTTTGATTTGCATGCTGGCACTCAATCCACTGAGCCACAGCAGCCAGGGTTTACTTCAACTTTTAAGTAAATTTTTTATTTATAATTAGAAATAAAACCAATTATCATATTCCAGCATATGGATATTGTTATTGCTTTCTAGAGTTACACTTTCAACATACAAGCATAAATAAAAGAATTAAAACCATTTCTATAGATATGGAATTAGCCCTACCCATGTATAATGTGCATACTTATTTTTCCCTCAAAAATGGGTAAAAAAGTGTGTATTATACACCTGAAAAATAGATAGCAAAAGGTAAATAGTCCTGTAGGAAGCATTATAAACAGGGATGGCTGAAGATGCCTTTATAAATAAACTTGGAGCTACTTATGCATTTCATACAGAGGATATGATTCTTTAGGCAACTCTGCAGGTAATGCTTAGAGTTCCATTTCTCATACGTGACTGTGCATTAGTTTTACTCACTGCCTTCTGCATCGGAACTGCATGCAATCCTATTGACAAAGCCGATTTCCTAGGCTACCATTAGAGATAGAGTGAAGTTTTAAAGCGGGACTGTCTACCCCTCTGCCACCTCAAATGACTCTGAAGCTCACTAAAATTTGAGAATAATTGGATGAAATCCTGTGGCAATTTCCTTCTAGTCCATTTTATACAATTGGTACACATAGATTCATACAGAGATGTGCACTGTAAGAAAAAAAGAAATGGTATTGATTGTACATATTCTAACATGATTTGGTTGTCTTGGAGAGCTTTCCAAATTAACTTGTTGGTCAAACTCATTCATTGAAATGACTAATTTTTTTTTTTTTTTGTAGAATGGCTGTTCTGTCATTAATTTAATCATTCCTGTTTAGATAAGTATTAATTTTTATTTGACTAATTTGTATTATTACAAATAATGTTGCAATGAATTTCTTAAGCATAAATCTTTGGAAATGTGCACATATTTTTGAAAGATGGATGGAAGTTGAATTTTTAATTAATTGAAGGGTTATTGCAGTGGTTATATTTCATTATATTACCAAAATGATCATTATTTGTATAACTGACACATTATAGGCATGTGGCTATTGAGGGCACATAAACCAGTTACAAAATATAAATACTTGCTAAAATTATTTTTGAAAATTAAAAATCAGCAATAATATGTTAGTGTCTTGAGCATCACAGAATAAACTGAAAATTGATAGTAAAATCACAAGTTCAACAATTAGCATTAATATATTATAATGATAGCTCCAAATTCAAATAGAATGCACTGAGAAGAAATAAAAATTAGGAGCATAAAGGTAACTATACATTTCAGAGTTTAGCATTCTGAAAGATAACCTTACTATCAAATTCTACTGAGAGTTAATAAAAATATTGAAATATGTAAAATACTTCTTGTTCAACCAGGATTTACCCCCATAAAAAAAAAATCTGTGTTTCTGCTGACATCAAAATTCTATACAGGTAAAAAATGATTGTCACTCAGTCTGGTTAGAGTCTAACCCCCCTTGGAGATTTTAGTATTTGGAATGTAACATCAGAGATCCTAGCTTTTGCTGTTCAGAGATTACTCAGGCCAAGTTAATGTGTTCAAAGTAGTTTAAAGTTAGGGTGAAAATATATTCCACCTTTAGTATCTCTGACTATAAGATAAGTAAGAAATTTGGAGACTATAACAGAACTTACATTGAATTAGCAAATTACTTCCTTTAAAATTTTTTTGATAAATGAAAATAATTGGGGCACTTTACTCAAAACCCATGATTTAAAAAATTAAAAATAATAAATAATTCTGCTAAAACAAATCAGGTTTGACTAATAAGTAGCCTTATTTTAATATGAAGCACATAAATGCAAAAAGTCATTTAGATATTACCTCTTGCCTTGATTTACATGTAGCAAAGAGAAGAGAACTCTGTAGACCAAAATGTCTTCCCCCAGCTTCATCATGTACTTAAAAATATAGGTACTGTTTCTTCACGTTGTGATTCTTGGGAATGCTCAGACCCTGTTCCCGTATGGATTGGAGCAGTTCACCTTCCTACTACATATCATCTTTCACCTATTGCCAATATTACAGGGGTCCAAATAGATTGTGTGGAGCTTTCCCTCTAGACATCTTATCGATAGTAGGAATACAAGGTTTAATTCAAATATAGGAGCCTTCCTTCCACAGAGGTTTTCCAAGTTCTTAGTCCCAGAACCTCTTTACACTATCAAACAATAGTGAGAACCCAAAGACCAAAGAGGTTGTTGACAAATGGCCTGCAGGACAAAACCAGCCAATTCCTGTCTTTGTAAATGAAGTATTATAGGAATGCAGCCACTCGTATTTATTTTCATGTTTTTCTAGGGCAGTTTTCTCACTGTAAGGGCAGAGTTAAGGAGTGTGACAGAAGCCATCTGGCCAACCAAGTCCAGACTGCTATCTTGTCCTTTACAGAAAATGTTGCTAGCTTTGATTTATGTGGATTTTAGTTATTGATTTTTACCACAGTGGAAATTACAGCTTAGAGAAATATATAAGCATACCTGCATTAGCCATCACAGCTAATGGTCATGCAGTCTTAGGAAACCACTGTACATTCATGAGAACAAGAGATTGAAAAAAGCATACAACAACTTCATATTATCGTGTAAATAGTTTAGCCTCCTGTGAGACCCAAACTGTGTATCAGAAACACCAGGGGTCCACAGACCATCCTCTGAGAACTGCTGGAATAGTAGCCGCTCAATACATATTTGATTTAATAAGCAATAACAACAAAGGGGAAAAATTTTTCATGGTGCTTTACAGTTTACAAAGGACTTTTGTGTCATTATTATTTTAAGGAAGTTTAAAGAGGCAGAAGTATCAAAGAAGAGTTTTGTTCTTTTTTTATTGATTATGCTATTACAGTTATTCCAATTTTTTCCCTTTTGGATCCCTGCTCCCAGTCTCCCCACTCCCTGCAGTGGTCCCCCTTCTTTGTTCATGTCCATGGGTCATGCATATGTTTTTTGGCAACTCCATTTCCCATATTGTACTCTACATCCCCATGGTGATTCTGTAACTACATATTCGTACTTCTTAATCCCCTCACCTCTTTGTTCATTCACTAACACCCCCTCTCCCATCTGGCAACCATCAAAATGCTCTCTGTATCCATGATTCTGTCTCTGTTCTTCTTGTTTCCTTAGCTTAGTTTTTTTATATTCAATTGTTCATAAATGTGTATTTATTGGTATTTTATTGTTCATCATTTTGATTTTCTTTTTCTTAAGTCCTTTTAACATTCCATATTATAATGGCATGGTGATGATGAACTCTTAGTCTGGGAAGTACCTTGTCTGCCCTTCGATTCTAAATGACAGCTTTGCTGGGTAGAGTAATCTAGGTTGTAGGTCCTTGCTTTTCATCACTTTGAATACTTCTTTGCCAGCCCCTTCTTGCCTGCAAGGTTTCTTTTAAGAAATCAGCTAACAGTCTTATGGGAACTCCTTTGTAGGTAATTCTCTGCTTTTTCTTGCTGCTTTCAAGATTCTCTCTTTACCTTTAACCTTTGGCATTTTAATTATGATGTTTCTTGATGTGTTCCTCTCTGCATCAATCTTGTTTAAGACTCTCTATGCTTCCTGGACTTGTATGTCTATTTCCTTCACAAAATTAGGGAATTTTTCTCTTATTATATATTCAAATATATTTCCAATTCCTTGCTCTTTCTCTTCTCCTTTTGGCACCCCTGTGATGTGAATGTTGTAATGCTTGAAGTTGTCCCAGAGTCTCTCTTTACACTATCCTCATTTTTTTTAATTCTTTTTTCTTCTTGCTGTACTGATTGGATGTCTTTTTCTTCCTTATGTTGCAAAACATTTGTGTGGTCCATGGCTCATCCTCTCCACTGTTGGTTCCCTGTAAGTTGCTCTTTATTTAAACAGTGTATCCTTCATTTCTGATTGGATCATTTTTATGTTATTGAAGTACCCAATGAGTTCCTTGAGCATCCTGATAACCAGTGTTTTGAACTCTGCATCTGATAGATTGCTTATCTCCATTTTGTTTAGTTCTTTTCCTGGAGTTTTGTTCTGTTCTTTCATAAGGGCCATACTTCTTTGTCTCTTCATTTTGACAGCCTCTCTGTCTATGTTTCCATCTATTAGATAGAATTGCTTTGACTTCATGTCTTGGTAGTATGGCCTAATATAGTAGATGTCCTGTAGAGTCTAGTAGCATACCTCCTATATCTCCCAAGCTTGGTAGTTGAGGTATGCCCTCCTTGTGGGCTGAGTGCTCCCTCCTCTTGTAGATGAGTCTTGAGTGCTGTCAGAAAGTCAGTGGGAGGGATTTACCCAGTGCAAACAGCTGTTAGGGCTGGCTGTGACCCCTGCCTAGCAACCACCTCCTTCTGTGACTTGTGGAGGTGGTTGGCTGGTGCTCCAACATGGTTTGTAACTATCTGCTGGGTACGCAGGCTTTGGGGTTTCCTAAGTGGTGAAGGCCAGGGTCAGCCTCCAGCTGTGTTCTGTCTGGGACCCTTTGGCATAAGCTATAAAGCAATCTGCAGATGGCTGCTGCTAGTGCCAGGTCTGGGGCCACTCAGTGAGAGGTATGGGGCTGGGTTCAGCTGTTGCTTGTCTGAGATGATTTAGGAAGGTCTGAAGCCTGCACCTAGCTCAGCCCTTCATATGGAAAAGCCACTGTTACCAGCCTGTGTAGACCTGCAATTTGGATGTGGCAGACTTTTAGTAAGCATCAAGGTGGGGTTTACTATGTGAATCAGGTGGAATTGCATTCAGATATGTTGCCACTGTACTGTGACTCCATGATGGGGAGGGCTCGGACAAGGTACAATGGCTGTTATCTGCAGTTCTGTCTGGGAGGAAGCTGTCCCCCAGTTCTCATCCTGATGCCAGTCACTATAATTCCTCCCCATATGCTGCTAATGCCCTTCATGTTGCTGCCCCAGTGGTGGAGCCAAGAGGGTGTGAATGTGAGGAATTCCATGTGCAATGCAAGGCCCTTGAAGAGGAGAGGCCTGAGAATCCCACAATTTCTTCGGCCGATCCACCCCTTGCTGGTTTTTACAGCCAGAAATGATGGAGACTTATCTTCCTGGCACCGGAACCCTGGTCTGGGTGGCCTAGTGTGGGGTTGGGATCCCTCACTCTCAAGATATACCTACATTTTACATCCATCATATGTGGGTTTGTGACCAGCCTGTCCCAAGTCTCTGCTCTGCATTGTCCCTCCTACCCGTCTGGATGAATGTGATTTCTTTAATTCCTTAATTGTCAGGCTTCCATATAGTTAACCGTTCTGACAGTTCTGCCTGATATTTGTTCTGTGGTTTAGCTGTACATTTGCTGTGGTGTGCGTGGAGGTGACCCATGTTTACCTAGGCCCCCATTTTGACTGGAAGTCCAGGGTTTTGGTGCAGGAATTATTAGAGCATGTTTGTGATGAAAGTTGTTTCTACGTTTGTGACCTGAGGAGAAAGTTGGTTCTATAGAGTAGTGAATGTAAACAAGGGCATATAAAAAAGAGAAATTAAAGTGGACCATATAAAGTCACTTAAATACTTAGTTGAATTTTTGCTGTAATGCTGAGAGTAGTACATATTCAAGGAAATATGGTGTGATAATGTAATAAGTGGTTGAATAGAAGAGGATTCTTGGGGATAGTGAAGCACAAATCTTAAAAAGACAATCTGCAAAAGATGGTTGATTGAGGAAATTTTGTAATGGAAAACATATTACCTTGAAAAAGTAAGGAAAAACTGTTTCTAGTGTTTGATTCTGTATTGGCTTACCCTGTATCTGTACCATTTAGGTAAAAAAAAAATCAATATTTTAAAGTTATTATCTGAACTTTTGAGTAAGAAAAATTAAACATAGGAAATATTGGGAAGAAATACAAATTTATTTTGGGAGAAAGTCAGAATGTGCCAAGAATGTTTCAATACCACTTTTGTAACATGAAGATAATTTAAGGACTCTGGTACACTAATATATCATCACTGTGAGTTTTTTATACTTTATTTTGTCAAAAGGAGTTGGATTTGAATTGGGATCTAATTATTCATATAATTGTACTCAAATGAACTCTGTTCTATAAATTAACTACAGTCTAGTTGTTGTGGTTAAACAATGTGTGATTTATGTTTGAGTCACATAAATTAATTAGAGCTTTTTTATTTAAAGTGTTTTTGGTGAATGTCTTCTTTTGTGTGTATTGCTTAACTGTACAGTTTGTTCCTAAGAAAGATATCTAAATGCTGCAAATGTTCAACCATTCATTTGAAAGAATATTGAAAAGAAAAATGGAGATCAGTTATTACGAGCCTAAGCCCATCTGGATACAATTTACTCTATTTCGTTGTTGAAAACAAACACAAACTTCAGAAAACTATGGTGCTGTACCTCCTTCAAAATTGTATTTACATTATTTGCACAGCAGGATGAGAAAGTAATCCCCGTGGAGATATTAAGGAAAACATTTGCTTTCCTGTTAGACACACAGACATGTGACTGTGTGTTGTACAATCCACCACAGTTTATTTGGGAGATGTGAACATTGAATGTCATTACCATGTGTGACAGGTGGATTGTGACATGATATTCATCAATATTTTAGGAGTTATCATTTACCAGATGGAAGTCATAATGTGTGCTTTTGCAAGTCTGAAATATTTTCTTTTGTGATAATAGTCTATACTTACAACTTATTCTAGCTTTACAGTACGCGTGCAAGTCTCTGCACTATACATAGTATTCCAAGCTTTTGACAAATCAAACGATCTTAAACATGGTACATATCAGGATGAATTAACTAATTGATATTAAATTGAAATGGTTTATCTCCACATGTGCTATAATCTGAAATAAAATGTCTGAACAAACTTCCCATGTGCAGTTTTGCTAATCACATGTAACCTTGAAAAAATAACTCTACAGGTGACATTCCAGTGTGGAGGAAATGACAGTGAGGCCCATGTTGTGTGAGACATTTATCCTCAAACGTTAAAATGATGTTGCCTCGTTTCAGGTGGTAAATTAATATCATTATTCATTTTCTGCATTTTGTAATCCAGAATAAATACTCACTAGACTTAAGTTTCTGTTGCAGAAAAAGCTAACCCCCTATTTTTTCTCTTTATAGGCTCCCATCCTCTACTCACAGACTGCTATCATTCTGTCACCGCCCTCACCACCCCTCTAAAATAATATGGATTTCCTAAAGCTGCCTAGTGTAGGTTTGGTGCGAAGCCCATTTACCAGCACCTGCAACAGAAATATTGTCAGTCTTTCCTTTTCTACTGATTGGCTGGGTGGGTTATATTGACTGGCCCCCTGCACATCAGTTGGTGTGTTTCAGAATGCTGTGGCGGTCAAACTGCAACCTTTCAGCATATGTAATCTTATCATTTCCTGATCTTTGAAGCTGTTCGGTGTTTTCAGTCATTTTAATGAGATATCTCACGTTGATTTACAAATTTGGTAAAGGCAAGTAGGTGTTTAGAGTTTGTTTTTTGTTTCATAATGTGTGTTTTGAGAGTCCTTGATGCTGTAGAAGAATAAATAAAATTCATCTTTCTCCTCCTACTGTATTGGCAGACAAAACAGGAAAGGAGATAAAGCAGAATTAGAAACGACTTTGGGGGTATCAAGCAAGATTAAAAGGTTTCAAGTTTCTTAGGATAGAATATTGATCAGAGCAAGGCATATAACTACCACAAACACACTACTCTGAAATAAAATAACATTTTTTCACCAATTGTTAAGAGGATTATGGTTAAATCTAAGATTCAAGAAAGTAATCTCCAAGCATTTGAATCCATTTGAAGACCTAGATGAGATATTATAGTTTTAAAATGTCCCAGGGAAACGTATCTTTGAGCAATGTGGTAGAATTAAACTGCTATAAACACTTTCAAGAGCAGCTAAATTAAAGGCACAAAATTTAAAATGATAGGTTATTTCATACATAAATTGCTGGCACTTACTTTATAAATTGGAATTAGATTTGTAGTTTATAAAAATTCTTAGCTACCTGCGATTTACATTTTTCTATTAGTTGTTACTGTTTTATATTAATCTTAATGCATTGAAATGTGTTTATGCCACTTTTTGAGGGAATAAAATGAAAATGTTACCAACAGGAATACATTAATGAATATGTTACAAACAGGGATGCCGTAATCAGGTAACTTAGTATCTTTGCAAGACTTCTATAGTGGAGAGTTTAAAGTGTTTGGAATTAATGGCTTCTCTCACATTTCTAGGTGGCTGCATGCCTAAAACAGAATAATTGGAAATTGATTATGAATATTAGTTTATCATTAGATACTTTTATTCTTGGCATTAGGTCCAGAGGAACTCTATCTGGAGGAATGCTATGGAAATGCTGCATAGGGTCAGTAACTTATGGTAAAAGAATAATAGTTTAAAATTAGGGCACTTAGTTTCTCATCCCACCTTACTTCTTAATAAACTCAATGATTTTTCAAAGTCATTGGTTTTGTGGTATCAATCATTCTAATCTGTGAAATAAATAATTAACCCCCTATCTTCTGTATTGGTATAAATTATTTCCTGCAAAATTACCTTGTTTTCAAATTTTACTATGCAAATGATAATCTAGGCGCTTGTGAAAAATTCAGATTCTCAGCAGCAATTCCAGAGAGCTGGACTCAGTCAGGTTGGAGGACTTGCCCCTCTCATGTGTACTGCATGGCGACCTGACACAGGTGGGCCTTGGAGCAGTCCATATGAGAGCCAGTGATCTAATAGGTACCTGAAGCAAAAAATATTACTTTGACAGATACTATTTGGGAATGTATGATAACTTTTCTTATGGGCTTGTGTGCTAAAAGCTTTCAGTGAGCCATTTCTTCACGGAGTATATATGCCCTCTCATTTTATTCTACAAAGCAAAATAATTGATACTAAAACCATACACAGCCTCACAAGTAATATTGCTTCAAGTGAAAATCAAAGGAATAGTTCAAAGAAATGTTTGCAAATCTATCACTTTCATGAGCTTATGTTCATGACATAGTCTTTCCTATAAGTCAGCCGGGTAACTGCGCTAGCTGCCTGCTGAGCAGCCCGACACCAAGGAGTAGACAACAGTCCCACAGAGCAACTGTGCTCACTCAGCTTTTACTGAAGGCAGGTTCACTCAAAGTAGAACATCGACAAACATTAATACCCTACTCACACTCTAGCATTCTAAGAGAAATATAACGCACACACACAACAATCAGCGTGGGATAACGAACCCGAGTCCCAGAGTCTCAGTCTGCAGGTCCGAGAGACAGCACAGCGGGTCAGGGAGTTGTCAACACCTTGCAAGGAAGGATCTCTGGAGCCAGGAGGGCAGCAGGGAAGATGTAGTCCTCAGTCCAGCAGAGCAGAGCCTCAGGTGGCCAGATGCAAAAGGAGGTAAGCGCAGCATGGAGCAACTCTCTGGTGTGCGGAGCTCAGCTGTCTTAGCAGTGGTCTGGAGCCTTCCTCAGTTATACCTTGAAAGTGGTGTGCTCCACCCTTCTGGGTCCTTTCGATAAATGTCTTGGCACCCCTGCTGGCAAGTGGGCAATTTCCCCAAGAGCCTATCTCTGGGTGGTCCTGCTCTGCAGACATGGTTATTCTGACTGTGTGGGCTAGTATCTTAAGTGTGTCTCCTTTCCAGATGTGTTTATTCTGACTTAAGTAATTTTCCTCTTGAACCAGTGTCATGGCTGACTGACAGCCATCTTAGTTGATATGAGTGATTCCACTTTGGTTTATATACTTAATACTGTATTGATCAGACCAAAGCCATTTTATTGGTCCTGCTCTCTCCACATTCATTCCTGCTGTAACGTTCCTATGTTTGAAAACAATAAAAGTAATGTTTTTGCTTCTTTTGGCACCCTGCTTCTCCAAATGAGTAGCATAAAAGAGCAATATCTACTTGCTGAAGGGACTCAGATTCGGTTCTTCATAATGAAGCCAAATGGGAAATGAATGCTGAAACCCCAACCAACTGGTTTCCCAACTGTTCCTCATGGCAATATCTGCTCTTATCTAATCAAGCAGAATTAAGATGTAGTTGCTGTTTACGGGTTGACCCATGGGCAGCTTGTCTTCTTCCTAGCAACTCCTTTCTCATTAATTGAGGCTCTATTTAATAATTGTTCTCCCCACATTCTGGAACAAGTTAATTGTTAAATTCAGCTTTCACTGGAACTGCCAGATAAAGCTTGCAGAATTAAAGCCAGCTGCAGTTTTCTTGTCAGAAATGTACTTACCTATTTCTTAAAACATGTAAATTGCACATTTAAAAATATTACCAAATATGTAGCCTTTGTGCAACGGGCATTATCTATTTTTCAGAAGTAATGTCACAGCTGATGACCTATGTCATCTTTCCACAGCTATAATTTCGCATATGCAGAAATAGGGACTAGGAGCACATTTGAGGAGCTATTTATTTTTTTCAGTGTGCAGCTGATAGTAATAGATGGTTTTATTTCCAGATCACAGGACTCATTGCTCTATACTCTACATTTAGATAAGGGCTACTTTATAAGTATTTAAGTATTGATTAATTTTAGTTTATCTGCAAAGAAGTATAATGCCTCAGATGCATTTTTTTTTTTCAGAAAAACAGGTACAGCATTAGAAGTAAGCTGCATTTTGAGGCCTGATTCCCCCAACATTTTCCCCATCCTGTGCAGGCCAGAAAGGCTATTGTCAAGGGGAGACGTCCGTATATCCCACTTCACTTTCCTGCTTCATCACTATGTAATGTGGTGTCAAGGTTATATTAAATATCCCTTTAGCAATGGTGGCAGCTGTGATTTTTTTTCTCTTGAGGGAATTCATAGGAGTGTCATCTTTAATTTTATTTTCCTTTTATTGCCTTTCCTTTATACAAGCTAAGGATGATGAAAGAAAAGTCAAAGTGCAAGTAGGCGGGGCTGCAGTAAAATGAATGCATTTTCTGAGCTGGCATTAATGAGGTGCTTCTGGAGAAGTTCTTACCAAATTGCAATGTCTGCGACTTTACAAAACTCTTAAGATGACCTCTAGGTTTTTCCTGCTAAATACCATTTGGGGTTTGCATCATGCTATGCTTGTAAACTCATTCTAGTGATGTGGCACAGGCTTTCTCCAGGGATTATTAATGACATGCTTTAGGGATTTGGCCTTACAGTATGAAAGTTCTAATCCTGCTTACCCACAAATTATTTGTTTTACTTAAAAAGTCTTGTGGTACTTTTTACCATGAAAGGTTTGAAGTGTGGTGACCACAATGAAAATATATCATACCTTCAATGTTCATGGTGACATGGGTGTCCAAGAGCCCAGGAAGTAGTTTTTCACACGGTATAGTACTTACTTACGTCATTCATATTAATAATATTTGATAGATGCTGATATGTAAAGAAATCCAATATGCTTAATGATAAAGTTATATGCTCATGTTAGTCTATAACACAGGTGAAAAACACAAGGCCCGCAGGCTGAATCCGGCCCTCCACCTTGTTTTATCCAGCTGGGCACCTTGCTGCAACGCCAACCTCTTGCTTAACTGTTAGGAAGTAGTTACATTCGTACAGTCCTAAAATTACATTCGGCCTTTTGAAGGTAACAGTGAGGCTGATGTGGCCCCCAGTGAAAATCAGTTTGATACCCTTTGTCTATAATATAGAAATGTTACTAAAATTTGGGAAGAATGTATAATAAAACATCATCAGGTTGCTCCTAAATCTGTGAATCCAATCATGGCTTTATGCCAATCGTCTTTAAACTAGTCCCATTAAATCACTTGGCATGTATTTATTTTAAGTACTATTTTTGTATTGGATTTGTAGGATTTTCTTCAAAACCTTCTGCAATTGATGGAAGGATTAGATTAACTGTGAATGGGGAGGTTGGGTAATCCAGGTTCAACTGTAAATCATCTTATAGATAACAGAAATGCTGAGAGATGTTATCTTCAGTGCTGAGTTAGAGGAGTCATCCAGAAGCAGATGGGATCCACAGGCAAAGACAAACTGAAGGCAAGGCCTGTGGCAGTCAACAAACTATGTGAGAGAGCCAACACCAAGTATCTGGTGCAATAAGAGATCTTGTAGAGAAACATTTAGGGCACATGTGTTGGGAAAAGTAAGGCCATAGATAACAAATCAGAACATCCAAAGATCAAACACAAGTCCAGAATCGAATTACAAAATCAGATAAAGCAAAGGCTCATAAAGCCCCCAGCAGCGACACAAGGTCCAAATACTGATTCTTCTTAGTTGGCAATTATATGGCTTAGAGACATAGTTCTAAAACTTGTTGGTATCAGGGACTCTTTCACATACAAAAATTAGTAATAGGACTTCCAGCCAAGATGGAGGCATAGGTAGACACACTGTGCCTCCTCACACAACAAAAGAAGGGCAACAACAAATTTAAAAACAATCAGAACTGACAGAAAATTGAATTGTAGGGAAGTCCTACAACCAAGGAGATAAAGAAGAAACATTCATCCAGATTGGTAGGAGGGGCAGAGACTGTCAGCAGGGCAGGGAGGAGTCACGGCAAGGCAGAGGCTAGAGGACCTGGTGAGTGGCAGATTGGGGACTGGGCGGTACCACATTCATGTGCAGATAAACCAGGAGGAACAACTGGGAAGCAAGACAGACCTTGCAACCCAGGGTTCCAGCACAGGGAAATAAAGCCTCAAACCTCTGATTGAAAATACCTGTGGGGGTTGAGGCAGCGGTGGGAGAAACTCTCAGCCTCACAGGAGAATTCCTTGGAGAAACCCACAGGGTCCTAGAATGTACACAAGCCCACCCATGTGGGAATCAGCACCGGAAGGGCCCAAATTGCTTGCGGGTAGTGGGGGAAGTAACTGAAATCTGGCAGAGAGTGGAGCAAGAGCCAATGTTCCCTCTCGTACCCCTCCCCAACATACAGCATCACAATGCAACCATGAGAGTTGCCCCACCCTGGTGAACACCTAGGGCTCTGCCCCTTACTATGTAACAGGCACACTGAGACCAAAAAAAAAAATGGCCCAAATGAAAGAACAGATCAGAGCTCCAGAAAAAATACAACCAAGAGATGAAGAGATAGCCAACCTATCAGATGCACACTTCAAAACACTGGTAGTCACGATGCTCACAGAATTGGTTGAATATGGTCACAAATTAGAGGAAAAAATGAAGGCTATGCTAAATGAAATAAAGGAAAATGTACAGGGAACCAATAGTGATGGGAAGGAAACCGGGACTCAAACCAATGGTGTGGAGCAGAAGGAAGAAAGAAACATTCAACCAGAACAGAATGAAGAAACAAGAATTCAAAAAAAATGAGGAGAGTCTTGGGAACCTCTAGGATATCTTTAAACATTACAACATCTGAGTCATAGGGGGGTACCAGAAAAAGAAGAAGAAGAGCAAGAAATTGAAAACTTATTTGAAAACATAATGAAGAAGAACTTCCCCAATCTAGCAAAGGAAATAGACTTCCAGGAAGTCCAGGAAGCTCAGAGAGTCCCAAAGAAGTGGGACCCAAGGAGGAACACATCAAGGCACATTATAATTACATTAGCCAAGATTAAAATGAAGGAGAGAATTCTAGAAGCAGCAAGGGATAAGGGGACAGTCCCCCATAAAGGAATTCCCATCAGACTGTCAGCTGATTTCTCAAAAGAGACCTTACAGGCAAGAAGGGCTGGTAAGAAGTATTCAAAACCATGAAAGGCAAGGACCTATATTTGAGATTACTCTATCCAGCAAAGCTATCATTTAGAATGGAAGGGCAGATAAAATGCTTTCCAGATAAAGTCAAGTTAAAGAAGTTCATCATCACCAAGTCCTTATTATATGAAATGTTAAAGGGACTTAAGGAAGAAAAAGAAGATAAAACTATGAACAGTAAAATGACAACAAACTCACAGTTACTAACTGAACCTAAAACAAAAACAGAAACAAACTAAGCAAACCACTAGAACAGGAATAAAATTACAGAAATGTGGATCACAAGGAGGATTATCAGCAGGGGGGTGGGTGGGGAGAGAGGGGGAAAAGGTACAGAGAATAAGAAGCATAGATGGTAGGTAGAAAATAGACAGGGGGAAGGCAAGAATAGTATAGGTAATGTAGAAGCCAAAGAATTTATATGTACAACTCTTGAATGTGGACTAAAAGGGGGAATACAGGTGGGAGGGGATGCACAGGGTGGAGGGGAATAAATGGGGGGAAATGGGACAACTGTAATAGCATAATCAATAAAATATACTTTAAATAAATAAATAAAAATTAGTGAAGGCTCCACAGAACTTTTGTCTGCATGTTATATCAATTGGTGTTTGCTATATCAGAAATTTGAACTTAGAAATTAAAATATATATTTATTTAAAATCATAATATTAAATGATAAACCCATAAATGTATGCTAGCATAAATTACATTTTAATGAGAATAACTATACTTTTCCAGACAAAAACAATTTTACAAGAAGATATTCTCATAGAGAATACACTTGCAAATTTATTTGGTCTTATTAGAAGATTCTACACTCAATTTGTTTTAGTAGTTTTTTTCTGTTGAAGTATATGAGAAAAGTCCAGCCTTATACAGATATACATTTGAAGAGGGAATATATATTTGGAAAAGGAATATATATACACATACACATGTTTGTATATAGTAATATATATAGTAATATATATATTACTACACCAAATCAATAAATTTGTGTTTCCCAAGTGCTGATTGCAATGTGCAATTTGAAACCCTAATAAATTAAACTTGATTGGTCTAATGTGTTCTTTGCATGCATATTTACCCACAATTATTTTGTAAATAATTTGTACATTGGTTATGTTTGGAAAATGTTGGTTCACTGAGTCCTGAGGATGTCTCCAGTGTTGACATATTTTATTATATAATATCAAAGCATAACATGGATTTCATCCAAAAACTATGTGTTGGCAACACATCAGCTCACCACAGCAGATGCAGGTTTTCCAAAATTCAAATTTTCCTTTGAATTTTTAAGTTAACAAGTAATACAATTTTTTTTTCAAGTGACAAACTCACTTGATTCATTTTTGAGAAAATGTCTGTCAGATACTCAAGTCTGAATTACCAGTTTTCTGTCAGCATTTCTTTCATGCAAAGATGTTTGATGAAAACCCACCGCCAGTTCAGCTACTATCTCAACACACGGGTGCTTTATGTGGACTTCTCATTGTCATGTAGGGTGTAAACTAGGTGTCTTCAAATGTTAAGATTCAACAAAATTAGTATTTTTTTACTGTTTTATCACAGACATTGTTAAGTGAAACTAGATTTATACATTTGTTTATTTATTTACATATTTACTTTTTTGCTTACTTATTAATAGTAAGTGTGGCTACTGACCATTAGCTAGTAGAGTCCAGTGCAATTGCCTTTTAGGACTAAGGCAACAGCTGTTTGAGCCACCCTTGCTCTAACAACATCACTGAAAATGGTAATGAAATGAAAAAGGAAAACGCATCTCTGATAATATTGTGAAAATAATTTTGACCTCATAGATCCCCTGAAAAGGTTCTGGAGACTCCCAGAGTCCTCATACCACACTTTGAAAACCACTGATTTAAAGGCACTTTGATTTCTTAAAAAAATCATGTCTTAAGCCTCTTATTATTCTCCTGAATTTGTTCCCTTTTCTTTCCCATTTTTGTGTGGAATAAAACAATGTTACTACTTCCTGTCTTCTCTGTTTTTCTAAGACACAATGCAAATCAAGTTTTAAGTTGCTCAGTCATTTGACAAATACTTATTAAGAGTTTACTATATGCCAGGAAATTTTTAAAGAAACTAGATAATCCCTGTTTGTAGAAATGACATGAGGGGAAGAATTCTCTTGGACATGTAGAAAGGGGGCCTGACAAAAGCCGGCAGATATATTGCCCTGCTCCCTGCCCTCCCCCATTCCTACCTGCCTCTTCCCCCCACCTCCTTTTTATACTCCTGCCAACGCATTGACTATCAAATTCACACTTAGCAGTAACCACTCCCGTGAAGGGCAATTTTGTCGTTGGAGATGTTTGTATTTCTGTAAAGCTAATCCTTTTTGTAATTATCCTAGCTTGGCTTATATTTTTTGAACAAATTTACTTTATCTTTTGGCTTTCCATTATATGAACCTTGCTCTAGCATGTATGAATTTTTTAAAAAATGATTTTCACTTGCTAATTTGCTACATAGTTACAATATTTGACAGTCTTTTTCATTTTGTGGAACCTTCTGAACCTTGATCTGCTCTCCACCTAACGCTCCATTTCTACTTCCTAACCCCAGAGCTATTTATGTTCTTTACCTCCTTAAGCCACTAGAGAAATCCATTCCTTCTTAGAGTTTTAAATTCATCTGTTAATATTTAGTTAAAATTACTCACTGCATAGCCACCTTTTACACCATGTGGCCTTCATTTCCTGAGAGGTTGCCTCTAATTTTCTTCTTTTCTTACCGTTCAAGCTTTTCACATTTTGCTTTTGGTTGCACACCAGCCCTCCTTCTCTGGATTATATCAGTACAATCTTGGACTCTTAAGCTCCTGTATTTTCCTAACCCACCTGCTCAACCTTCTGGCTCCAGTTTAAATCATTTTACTGAGCTAGCCACACATAATACTTGAAATATAGATGACTAAAGTTATTGTGTACCTTACTGTATTTAATCAGTACAATAACCCAAGGGGTAGGCACTATTACTCATCCTATTTACAGATGAAAACTGAGTCATAGAGTATTTCCTGTGTTCCCAATGATGAGGCCTGGATCCCAGCATGCTTTAGTACACAAGACCACTTCTCACCAGAAGTCTGACAGACTCTCATGATCTCTTTTTCAACATTTCAAATACGAAGACATCACCTTTCCATTTTCTCTCATTTTTATCCTACCTTTTCTGTCATCTGCCAACCCATAGCTATTTAGGGAATGAAATATTTTGCTAAATACATGTAAACTCTTACTATCTGTCTTGCAGCTGAGATTTCAGCCATTGTCAGGGTCTCCAATGAACAACCTCTTTCTTTTCTAATGCTGCTGCTGCTGCTGCTTCCCATGGGGCCATCCCTAAATCTTTGCTGAAGCATCAGGTAGACACAACCAGGTCAAGCTCTGCCAAATTTTAACCTCCAGCATTTCTGCCCCTGGCACTTCCCATGACTCCATCATTCATATGTGCTCACAGAATGACAGATCTCTCTCACCCTTAGTCCTCCATGCCACACCTTAATAGATGCTGCATGGCTTAGGTCATATCCTTGTCTCTCTATTATGGTCCTTCTCTTCCTTTGCTTTCCTTTCTAATCCTCCTAGGCTGAATTTGTACCTCTGAATAATAAAACAGCATAGTTTAAAATATTAAAATGTCTGTTTTCAATTATATAAAGTGATATCTTCTCTCTTAGATCTCTGTGATTTGATTATAATTATATTCCTCTAAACACAACTATACTGTTAAGTTTATGTATATGAACTTTATGATAAAATATATTATACCCCATATTTAGTCCATTGTCAAAAACAAAGGGAATTCCCCAAAGAATGTTTGTTTTATGGAATGGAATGAGATAAAATGCTCTATGTTTTATAACAGAAGGCAGTCAAATGGTAGATGAATAAACAGTGTTCCAATTATTTCTTTTTTAAAACTAATATCACTTATAAAAATTATCTAGTGATTCTACCTGTTGAACACTATTAGCTTCATGTGCATTAATGCATTCAGTATATGCATGACAAATATATGTCCTTAGGGAGGTAGGTACCTCTTATCCACATCAGTAGTCAAAGGACAAGGTAAATAAATCAAACCTTAATCATTTCCTATCTTACTAGATTTTGCTATTATCTGTCCTCTTGAAATAATTTACATCTACAATGTTTCTGAATGGTGGAAATAAGGATGCACATCTCTTCCTAATTCCACATTCATTGATGTAACATAAGCAGCTTGAAATCAGACTTGCTGCAAGTATTCACACCACAGAATTGAACAAATACTTCAAATCAGGATTGTGGGTTTGTTTTTTTTTTCTATTTGAATAGTCTTCCCCAGTAGCTTCCATTTTCAAATGTATTTAGCTGTCCAAGATGATAAAGGAATATTAATTAGCTTTCAGTAAAAAAGTTAGAAATGATTTAACTAGACTATGTCTTTGATCACCAGGTGCATTGGCATGTTTAGATGCAGAACTTAGAGCAGGGAATGTTTTTAAAACAGTGACTGCTAGTATATAGTTTAAAGTGTGGGCGTGGACAGAGCAGGTGAGAGACTAAATTAAAATGTAAACATAGATCTGATGGTGCTGTGCATAGAAATATGTGATACTAAAAGGCTAGGCTCTGCTAAGAATAGAACCAAAAGCACGAGGGAAAAGAAAAAAAAGGTCAGCTAAATGCCACCTGTTATCAAGGCATTTCACTGTTATGAGCTAACTTATGACTTCCTGTCCAAAAAAAATTATATATATATATAATTCATACATATAAGATATATATAAGACATATATAAGATTCATATATAGAAAATTTATATATAGAAGTCATATATAATTTAATATATAGTATATATAATATATATAGAAATCACATATATTAAATTATACATATAATGTATATATAATTATATGGCATGAGGATATACATATTTTTTTCAGTACTTCAGAAGCTCAGTACTCCAGAATTTGGCAGTCACGCATCGTTCAACAATGGGAACACATTCTGAGGAACTGGCCTATTTCACCATCGTGGGAACATCATACAGTGCGCTCACACAAACCTCAATGGTACGCTATCGCACCGAGGCTAGGCTATGTGGTATTTCTTACATGCTGCCCATCGTTGATGGAAATGCCATAATGCTATGCATGACTGTATTTGGAAATAGTGCCTTTAAAGAGGTGATAATGTTTAAATGAAGCTGTTAGAATAGGCCTTAAATCAGTCTAACTGGAGAGAATATTTAGACACTCAGAGCTATATACCAGGAATGTGCCTACACAGAAGAAAGACCACGTGCAGACACATTGAGAAAATGGCCATTTGTTAACTAACAAGGGAGGTTTCAGAAGACACCAAACATGCTGACACATTGATCTTAGACTTCTAAGCCTCCAGAAATCTGAAAAAATAAATTTCTGTTGTGTAAGCCACCCAGTATGGTACTCTTATGGCAGCTCCAGGGAAGTGCTAGCTACCCAAGTTACACAGAATTATAAGAATCTCCTCTAACACCACCATGCCACTTGCCCCAGGCACTGGTTTGAAACAGGGTATTGGAAATTTATGAAAAGGGAAGGAGGTGTTTCTAACTCTGTATAAGTATGTGATATCAACCTTAAAAATACTTTTAATACCATAATGTGCTTGTCAAATGTCAGATGTCTGCAAGTGCATCTTTCCTTGATGCCTGCCTCCATGTAAAACACATGGACCAGTTCCTCTGTTGGGAGATGCGGAGTCTACTCAGACTTGAGAGGTTGTAACATCTGGAAAAGCATTCTGCCAGGGCGGCACTGTACTTCAAAGGAAAACAACAACAACAAAAAACCTTGAGATTATGTGGTGAGGCAGTGAGGGAAAAGCAATTGTCAGTAGCAAGAAAGGGTGTACATTGGCTAAAATACAAAACAAAAAGTTTTTCAGCAGAATAAGTAATTTCAATAATTGCCATAGTTTGGACTTTTCTTGTGTCTGGTGATCTCTTGTCTCTTTTCACATTTTCAGCTTCTAGCTACTTCCACCACTCATTGGCCTGTCCCTTGAGCTACATTGATCTCCACCTTATAACACTCTACCCTTCCCCAAAGTTTAGTTAGTGATCTACAGTTCAGCCTACACAGAACTTCTGTTTGCCTTGATATTACTTTATTCTCTATTGCATTGTACATTATTTAGCTTCTAACATTAGGCCAGATTTTAATGGTGTAAACAACCAAGATATTGAGTTAGCTATTTTTAAATATTCATCTTTTACAATAATTTGTAGTTTCTTTTCTGTATTCATGGTTATGTTTATTAATGATAAATTTTCCAGAAATCTGTTTAATAGTGGATTATATATAAATATAATTGCAAAGAGTAATAAAACAAAGCAAATAAAACAAAAATTATAGTATTCTTTTTTAAAATTTTATTTATTTATCTTAGCAAGAGGAAGGAAGGAAGAAAGAGAGGGAGACAAACATCAATGTGCAGTTGCCCCTCATGCGCCCCTTGGTGGGGACCTGGCCTGCAACCCAGGAATGTGCCCTGACTGAGAATTGAACAGGCGACCCTTTGGTTCGCAGGCTGGAAGCTCAATCTACTGAGCCATACCAGCCAGAGCAAAATATTATAGTATCCATTTTATATTTCTGTTTGATAAACAAAATTAACCACATGATATGCCCAAAATCTTAAATCATATGGAGGCAGTTATACTTAATGCTTGCCAGAACATTTTGTGCTTTTCACAATGCATTTCTGTACTTCAAACAAATGTTTAAATTACAAGTTCATTATAAACTGTTCAATAATTAATATATTGAAAGATCTATAAAGTTAATGACCATTAAGTGATCATTTATGTCTCTAGTAATCTATATCTATATATATACACACACACATACACACACATTAAAAGAAAAAAGTTTTTATATCCTATATTGTATTCTAAAATGATTATATACCTGAACAATATTCTCATACTATTATTAGTACATTTTAATAAATCGCAAACACTGGCATAAATAGTACAGAGGTTTACAGCAGAACAGGTAGAATGATTGATTCTGCTTGATGAGTTTGTAATGGGAAGGTATAAGGGAGATTCACAAAAGATTTAACAATGAACCTGAAACTTTAAGGAAGTGTACAAATTTACCAGACATAAAACAAGAGCATAAAATTCCTAAGCAGGAGGAAGAGCATGTGCACAGGTTAAGAGGTGGGAAAGAGCATGACGTTCAGAATATTGCAGCATGGTTGCAACAAAGAGTTTGCTGTGAGGGACCATCGGAGAAATTGTGCAGGTACTCAGGGAAGAGGGCTGTCCAGGAGGGAGCCATCGATGACATCTGTGGCCGGGGAGTTTCGTTAAAATGAGGACTGAGAAAAGGTCTTTGCATTTTATTATAAAGAAATCTTACCGAAGACTTTTAGAAGTGGGAGATGGAAGCAAAAGTGAGTGGAAATAGAGGCAATGATATTTTAAGATAATAAGATTGAACAGATCGAGACATAAGATTTGAAAGAAAAGTGCCTGCTGACACCAGGGTAGGGAGTCAGAAAATGCACCGGGGTTTGGTTGTTGTATTTTAAGGGTGGAAGAAAGTCTAGCATACCTGGGGTAAAGGAGCTAATGTGGAGAGAGATGCAGAAAGATTATTAATGGTCCAGGCATCTAGAGGAGGCAGAAAGGGAATACAGGAGGCAGCACAGATGGAGAGGAAAGACTTGAACTGGCTATACCATGTATGTAGCTGAGACAAAGTAAAGATGAGGAATCTATGGTAAAATAGAAAATTTTAGAAATAGTAAGAGCCTGCTGAAATTAGTATAAAATAATATGACTGACTTGAAAAAAATGACAAGCTTTATGATAACTTCTCAGAGAAATTTAAAGGTTTTAAGAAATAAGTAAAAGAGATGTCAAGCAGTAATGAGTATCCAGTTATTGTTGTAAATAAAAATACATTATACAAAAACTTTGTTGGGCAAATATTTCTAATGTGGAATGTTAATTCACTGAAATAAAAACATGGACTTCATTTTCACTGTTGATCATGAGTAAAAAGGATTTTCCCTCTGACCTCAATCCAAGACAGTTTTATAATCTGAGACAGGAGCTAGAATGTGGAAGAAAGCATGGTGCGGGTGTATGCATTGAATGGTATGGAGCACAAAGATGAGGACTCTTTCAGCTTTGGGGTGGGCAGGCAGTGTGGAAGGTGGCCTCTGCTGCCTGGCAGACAATCATACTCTATGTGATCTGTGGTGTGGAGAAGTACTACAGAGTGCTACCCTGTGGGCTTTTGTGGGCGGTATAGGTGATTGCGAAAGGCTGTTTCTATAAGTGGGCTAGATGGAACTGGACCCACACAAGGAGAACAAGGAGGGAATAAAGTGTTAATCCAATACTGAGGAGGCATGTATGGAGATAAACAGTGGTAGACATTTCAGCTGGATACTTGTATCTGCACCAGTGAAAGCAGGCTAGTGGAGGGAAAGGACCGCTTGGTGGATGGCTGCTTGCAGTGAGTGTTTATGGAGGAGTAGGAAGACACTAATGGCAAGACTTTGGGGATTGTCCCTAAGGCCCCATTTGGCACTAAATAAAAGGAGTTTCTTGCCCTAAAAATGTCAAAGGACTTTGCAGAAGAAACATCCCAACAATAACAATGGATTAAAAACTCCCCCATTTTTCAGGTACTATATAAACCCTTCCCTAGAATTTTGTCTGTCATAGGGTGGGAACCCATAGACATCAGTGAGATGTAATTCCCATGAACCTGCAGCAAGTAGAAGTAGAGCCAGATTCATGTGCTAATACTAATAAAGTATATTATTTCTTGCCCCAAATGTTATAGACCAAATTCATATTTTTGCTGTTAGAAATTGTTTAATGTGATGTCTTTATTGACAAATCTGTTTCTGACACAACTGCACAAAGACTAGTGCAACTATTACAAAGTCTGCACAATTTTCCACACACTTTTCTGTGTAAGCAGAAACTCTAGTCTCATCTTGGCCTTCCCTTAATAGCTACTCATCTGGCCATTTTATGTTTTGTTTTGACCTATGATGAAAAACATAAAATTATGAACTTTTTGGCCCTAGTTCTACTCAGTCTACTGATTCACCAGAGAGTTTGGACAAATGTTTTAAGTGCTATTCATCAAAACTCTTCTTTCATTGACTAAAATGTAGATTTATTAATGTTTGAGGTACACCTGTTGCCTATTAAACACTACATGATGAGTAATTATCTCTTAGTCACATTTTTAGATACTTAAATAATACCTGATTATATAGAAGAAAAAACATATTTCAAACTATGTTATATGTTGTAAATTTCAGATTAGAATACTCTGAATAATTTAGTAATACTAAATAAGAATTAAATAACTACAATAAAATAGAAACTGAATCCCCTCACTGGTTTACTTTCTATTTTAGGTGAATTGTATTATCTTTACCTCATAATTCCAATTTTCTATTGGGAGTGTTTTCTTTGTGAAAAGTAATGGAAAATTACCAGGCCATAGTTATTTACTCTTTTGATGATTATCAAGAGAAAAAAAATCAACTTCCGGCCAAGACGGAGACGTAGGTGGATGCACTGAGCCTACTCTCACAACCAAGATTAAGGACAACAAAAATACAGAACCCCAAAAAAGCAACCAGAACAGATAGAAAACTGAATTGTACCAAAGTCCAACAACGATTCACCCAGACTGCTAAGTGGGGCAGAGTAGGCAGCTGGCAGAGAGGAGTCCTGGCGGGAGAGGGCAGTGGCTGGCAGTTCCAGGCACAAAGGAAGCGGTTAGCACACCTCAGGTGCACAGGCAGCAGTTACTGAGCGTGGGGAGGCAATGAGCAGACCAAGCGAGGCGAGGTGCACAAGGCGACTGACCGCGGTCACACATTTGTGCACAGATAAACCAGGCAAAAATGGGCAGCAAGATGGACTGTGCAACCCAGGGCCCCAGCGCCGGGAAATAAGGCCTAAAAGCACAGATTGAAAATACTTGTGGGGGTTGAGGTGCCAGGAGAGAATCCCGGCCTCACAGGAGAGTTTGTTGGAGAGGCCCACATGGTCCTGGGACGTACACAAGCCTGCCCACACGGAGATCAGCACCAGAAGAGCCCAGTTTGCTTGGGGAAAGCAGCGGAAAGGACTGGAATCCTGGAGAGAGTGGAGCAAGCTCCATTGTTCCCTCTCAGACCCCACCCTCACATACAGTGTCACAACCCAGCAACTGGGTTGCCACACCCTGGAGAACACTTAAGGCTCTGCCTCTCACTACATAACAACCTCGACCAGACTAACAACAACAACAAAAAACAAAAAGACAAAAGTGGCTCAAATGGGAGAATAGATCAAAGCCCCAGAACCAATGCATCTAAGCGACCAAGAGACAGCCAACCTATCAGATGCACAGTTCAAAGCACTGGTGATTAGGACGTTCATAGAATTGGTTGATTTTGGTCGCAAATTAGATGAACAAATGAAGGCTACAATAAGTGAAATGAAGGAAAACCCACAGGGAACCAATAGTGATGGGAGGAAAACTGGGACTCAAATCAATGAAGTGGACCAGAAGGAAGAAAGAAACAAACAAACAGAAAAGAAGGAAGAAACAAGAATTTTTTAAAAAAATGAGGAGAGGCTTAGGAACCTCCAGGACATCTTTAAACAGCCCAACATCTGAATTATAGGGGTACCAGAAGGGGAAGAGGAAGAGCAACAAGTGGAAAACTTATTTGAACAAATAATAATGGAGAACTTCCCCAATCTGGCAAAGGAAATAGACTTCCAGGAAGTCCAGGAAGCTCAGAGAGTCCCAAAGAAGTGGGACCCAAGGAGGAACACACCAAGACACATCATGATTACATTAGCCAAGATTAAAATGAAGGAGAGAATTCTAGAAGCAGCAAGGAATAAGGGCACAGTCACCTATAAAGGAGTTCCTATCAGACTATCAGCTGATTTCTCAAAAGAGACCTTCCAGGCAAGAAGGGGCTGGAAAGAAGTATTCCAAGTCATGAAAGTCAAGGACCTACATCCAAGATTGTTCTATCCAGCAAAGCTGTCATTAAGAATGGAAGGGAAGATAAAGTGCTTCTCAGATAAGGCCAAGTTAAAGGAGTTCATCCTCACCGAGCCCTCATTATATGAAATGTTAAATGGACTTATCTAAGAAAAAGAAGATAAAAAATAGGACAGTAAAAAGACAGCAAACTCACAGATATTAACAACCACACCTAAAACAAAAGCAAACTAAGCAAACAACTAAAACAGGAACAGAACCACAGACATGGAGAACACATGGAGGGTTATCAACAGGGGAGTGGGAGGAGGAGGGGGGGAAGGTATAGAGAATAAGTAGCATAGATGGTGGGTAGAAAATAGACAGGGGAGAGCAACAATAGTGTGGGAAATGTAGGAGCAAAAGAATTTATGACACATGGACATGAACTAAAGGGGTGAATGTGGGTGGGAGGGGGTGTGCAGGGTGGAGGGGAATGACAGGGGAGAAATGAGGCAACTGTAATAGCATAATCAATAAAATATAATTTAAAAAAGAGAAAAAAATCATACATTTTCAAGAGTGCTTCTGAACTGCTAATTTTTTGTGAGCTGATTGCCTAATATTTTACATCTTCTAGTAAGCCACATGTATATAGTATAGTTACTATCGCATCTGACTAAAAGATCATGAAACCTGATCTATTATCATTAAGGATATTTGTTATTGAAGTAACAGGTGATTTTTTGCAAATTTTAAATATGTTGACACCATTCATTGAAAATCACCTCATCTTTTGACTTTCATGTGCATGCACCCACACACTGGTAGCAGAGATGCTACTACATCAAATATGTGTAATGCCTCCATATTGGTACCTAAAACAAGACATTGCATGAAGAATTTTCAAAAAGCAATTCAGTTCTTTGAGTCTCTGGACCTCAAAAAATTAAAGCTCAAATTGTATTTTGAATACATCCCAATTATCTGAAGGAAGTAATTTGCTCTTGAGTTATTGTGGGTCTCAGTTTGACTATACCAACCTTTCACCTGGTCACTGACCTCTGCAGCAGTTTGCTATCTGGAAACATAATAACTGACCTGTTTGTGTCAGAATCACTTCTCTTGAAATTTCCCCAAAGTGTCTAGCTCACTCAGAAGAAAAACACTGAAATATATGGGGAGGAGATGAACAAGATATACAGATACAATCTAGATTTATGAAATACTGAACACTAATGTCTAGAATCTTGCAAGCTTATGTATAAACATTGAAAATAAAACCTCCTCTGCGTCAGTGAATCCTGTCTGTGCTCACTACCAAAATCAATTGTTTGCATTTGTGAAAAATGGTCAGCTATCACCAAGAAGTAAATATGTTACAAGTAAAAAGTTTTACATGTAATAAAATATCTGAAATGCAGTATGTGTGTGCTTGGCCTCCTCTATCAGAATGTGAAATCCTTAGAAGGAGGGACAGATTTTGGCATATAGCACAGACCATGGCTTAATCCTTGTTTATCCACTTTTAGTTGAGTGACCTTGGAGAGATTGTTTCACCTCACTAACTTTCACGTTCCTTGCCTGTAAAATAACTCTCACAAATTATTATAAGGATTAAATGTTTTAATGTATACAGGGAGTGGCAAAGTGATCCATCAAGGGAATGTCAAATACATAAATGATTGCCCTGGCTGGTATGGCTCAGTGGATTGAGAGCCAACCTGTGAACCAAAGGATCACAAGTTCAATTCCCAGTCAGGGCACATGCCTGGGTTGCAGGCCAGGTCCTCAGCAGGGGACACTTGAGAGGCAACCCCATATTGATGTTTCTATCCCTCTTTTTCTCCCTCCCTTCTCCCTTTCTAAAAATAAATAAATAAAATACTGAAAAAAATATGTGAATGACTAAGACTATGAAACTCTAACATGGCTATAGACAGACAAAATTCCTATTGAATAAGTAGATATATGAATGAATGAATAAGAGCTATTTTATTTGTTTCAAAATTATTTCCCTTAGTCTTCTATGCTTATCTTCTCCAATATTATAGGATTTCAAATCCTTTCTTTTCCCTGTTAAAATAGTATTTTTTACCATTTATTCATTCTTATTACTAAAAAGTAATTCGATGTCATTTCTTGTCACCAAAATGTTAATTCTATGAAGCAAATTACACCATGTGACTTTCCATTTTTTTAACCAGAGCCTACCCTGACACATAACAACTATGTATTAAAATTTTCTATATTTAAATTGTTGCATGTTATCGTGTATTAGTTAAGTGTAGTTGAATGTATGCAACTCCACCCTTTCTACATGTACAATATTAGCAGTGAATTAAACAAGATGTAAGAGCAGATGTGAGCACATATGAGGTGGCATGATGGCTCAGTGGTATCAGAGGAACAAAATCTTTTTTCTTCTCTTTTCTCATCATGTGGTTTTACCTCATTTAAGATCTGCTGGAGCTTTAGGCATTACATCTTCACTGAAACCAGTAAAAAGAATGGAGGGGAAGAAGCTCAGCTCTCTCTTTAATGTCGCACACAACACTTGCCTGGAAATTGCACACAATACTTAACACTTATTTCTCAATGGGAGGAAAGTAATTTCTGCAGTCATACCTAAATACAAAGGAAGGTGGGGGATGTAGACTTTATTTTGAGAGGCTATATATTAAAACATACAGGGAAACAGATTTCAGGGTAGGAAACTAGAAGTATTTGCCACTGCTTAACACAAAATGATTGTGTTAATATGCCACATTTCTCGCATTTCCAAGAGGATATTTAGCCCAATGGAGGACTTGTTACTACTTCATTTTAGTACAGACAAACTGTATAATTTTCTCCTATTTCCCTTCTCTAAATTCTGTGGTATAACTATGAAAAGATTACTCCAAAGGCAGAGACATTTACTGAAAGATCCCTCAATTTTTGCTTATATGTGCCTGAGAAACATAGAGTGATATTCTTATACCCCAACAAAATCAGCCAATTTAATGATACACATTTAGAGTATTTCATTTTTTGGAGAGAAATTGTGTGTGTGTTTTAAGATAAATATTTTTTAAGTTAGTATCTAAATAAAAATATATGAAATTCAGAGAAAATATAATTGAAATAGATTTTTAAAAACTGCTCAAACAATAGCAAATTTTTGTAAGCGAGGAAAATGAAAATATGCTTCTAAAGTATTTCTTAAGTAAAGTACATGAGTTTTTAAAAATTAATACCAATAATAGTGTAAATGGAAAATAACTAAAACTGAAGATTGATCATTTATATTTTATAAACTAATGTCCTATTTTTTGTCACTCTTATTGTCATAGTGAAGCAGTTTGCTGCTGAGCACTTGCTTGAAATACCCATTTTAGAGAAGCACATATTTTTTTTGTGCATGCTACATATGGTTTGAAAGATAAAAATTCAAATTGTAAATTATGCTCATCAAACTAGTTTTAGTCAATAAAAGTTTGAGCATGTCTATTATTCCCCTTTTAAGCTATTTTTTATAAAAAGCCATTTTGAAACTATAACCATACAGAATTAATGATAAGCATTTGAATGTCCAAAATCTACCATTGTAAAACTACTTTTTACAGCTACTTAGTGACAAATGACAAATGAATGTCCTATTCATTGTAGTGTAAGATGGCTGACTTAATGAGTTGTGTCCTATTTATCAATTAAGTTCCTTCCCATATATTTCTCTACAAATAAAGTAATTCCTTGAAACCACAGTACATATAGGAAGAAGTATATGATCCCTATCTTCACCTTCAAGAATAGCCCTGCACATCAGATAAAAAATATATTTACTCAATAACAGTATTTTTATCATTAAAATTATAAGTATACTGCTATATGGGTGTATATTATATTTCAGTTGGTTAAATCACTTCCCATGGACATGGTTTTCTATGTTTTGTTACTTTATGAATCAGCATGTGACATGTTAGTTCTATCATTTCAAAAATCTATCATTAACATCTTTTGCACAAATAAAACAAAACTCATGTTCCAAATATCCATAGTTTATATTATATAACAACCTTGGTAATGTAGTTCAAATAAGAGCAGTCATTAATGGAAATTGAAGAATAACTATTCTTATTGTTTTAAGATTCTTAGTATATATAGCTTAACACATACTTTTTTCTTAAAATCTGATTGATATCTTCATAAGCTTAATATGAATTTTTTTATCCCTATGGAATTTCTTGATTAGAAACATTTATAACAATATAGAGGAATGGAGTATAAGAAGGAACATAATATTAACAGTTAATTTTTCTTATTTTAAGCACAGAAAAGGTAAAATTATTATTTTTACACAATTGTAAATTGTTGATATTCTACATTTTCCTAAGATCACACTTAATCTCATTATTTTAAATTTATTCCATCTGAAATACATTTAAATCTACTAAGAAAAGCCTCAAGTAAAATGGTAGTTTTGAATTATTACTTGGAATAAGTAAGTCTTTCTTCAACTTACATTTTTCCTCCACTGATCTTTAGCTAGTAAATCTACCATTCCACTTATTTGTTGCTGATTTCTGTTAGTGGTAGCTGGATCCTCAGGGATGTCCAGGTTCCAAGAAATGAGAAACTAATTCGATCCTTGCTTCTTCTCTGCTTTTTTCATCCAATATTTACATGCCACACTGTTCTATCATCTCAGTTTCATTCCTGTCCTTTTTGTCCTCATACATTCTGTCTAAGGCCATTATTCCCCACAATCCCACCTTTTCCTCCCAGATCCTCATCTTATCATTATGTTTGACCTTTCAGTTCTTAATAAGAAATATGTCCAAAACTAACTACTTTACTGAGAGTCTGAAGTGTAAATATCCAATTGAAGCAACAGCCATCAGTGGTAAATATACCTCATGGAAGAATTATAGGGGCAAAATACGTATAAAGCTGTGGGCACTGCTCTTGAACTTTGGGGTTCTATTTTTCCTAAAAAGTTTAGTTCTACAATCACAGTTGATAAAGCCCATTAGTAACAACCAGACTATTAATTTACTTAAGTAACGTTGTACCACTGGATTGCAGTGAAGGTTTTCCTACTGGAGAACATTGTTTTTAAGAAGCAAAAGTTGGTTTTTTTTTGCGGGGGGGGGCTATAAAACTTTATAGATTTCCCTTTCCCTTGGTTCTTCCAGTAAGGTATTAACAGTCACTGGATTCCTTGAACAGCAGGGACCATACGCTTCATTTCTGGCATCTCTTTGGTGTCTGACACACAGAAGGTACTCCATTATTGTTTATTTCCTACCTCAGAAGACACCTTCTGTATAATTTCACATTTCTATTTACTTAGAATGCTGGAAAAACTCTGTTTCAGAAATAGATATTCCATATGTGTTTTTCCTCATGAACATCTTACCAGATAAGTTGAAGTTTTTCAAAAAGATCAGCTTTATTTATTCAACATTTTGTAAAGTTAGGTTTATGTGTCAAGATTAATAACATCACACATATTCTGTTATTTTAAAGAATTAACCCAAAATTCCAAAATGCATGTCTATTGTTTTTCTAGTCATCCTCCAAAACTTAGGATTTCTAAAGATTGTATTTCCAGGTTCACCTTGTAAAAATTCACACAATTCTAGGACGCAGCCACACACAGATAAGAATGAATGACACATTAATTGGTATTAGATATCTTTACAAAGGGATCAAGGAATTTCTTCAGGAGCAGTGAAAGTGAAAGGCGAGATCAAGAGCAGATGTTTCTGTAGAGTGGCAACATAACTGCCTACAGCAAGGTCTCTAAACCTTGGCTTTATTAGCATTTTTGGCTAGAAGATTCATAATGGGGATCTTCTCTGTGCATTATAATATCTTTAGTAGCTTCCCTGGCTTCTACTGACTTGATGCCAGTGACACCCTGCTATTCGTGAATATTAAAAAATGTGTCTTATACTGAGGTTAGTCCTCTGATATCAAAATTCTCCCCTGTTGAATACCACTGGCAGAATGAAGGACGGAATAATAATCGTATTAAATACTTTACAAATATCATCTCATTTAGTTCTTAAAAAACTGAGGAGGTGATATTATTTAATGAACTAAGGTCTAGAGAAGGTAAGTTCTGTTTTTTAAGTAAGTTTATAAAATTTATGTAAATATCAGAACTCAAAAGTCAACCTTAAAATTTACATTCAACAACCAAGTAGAGTTCAATGAAAGGAGATAAGGTGACAAAAACAAACAAACAAACACATTTTTCCCACCTAACAGCTTTGCTGAGGGCCAGCACTGGTCAGTTTTCTCCATGTTAATATCAATTTTTACAAAATTTTGCTCACTCAGGATACATGGATAGAATTTTTAAAGATTTGGTCTTATTTCTTATGGTGTACGCAGAGCTTGGATTATACAATACTTATTAGATTATGATTTGTGAAAGTGCTTGGAAGCCAGGAAGTCAGTTTTACTGTTGCTATGATAGATTTGATAGCATTTGAAATTAAACATTGCCTATAAAGAGGGTAAAAGTATGCAGAACCTGAGAGATCAGCTATAAACTGTCAGCGTTTTTTCACCTTTTCTCCTAAAATTTACCTATGCAGTGCTGACTTCTAAAAAATTCAGATAAGGGCTTTAAGTAAGTGGAAAGTAAGTGGGAAAGCAGTTAGTTCAATTTACCCATTCATTTATTCATTCATTCCATCAACAAGCATGTAATCTCTATGAGGGTAAGGACTTCATTTGTCCCTCTTTCTTCCTGTTTTGACTCTTATTTCCCCTGAACCTTATATAGTACCTGGAAGGTAGTTGCCACTATTGTATATTTATCAAATGATAGACAATAGCAATGAATATGAATTTTTGTGCTAAGTACAATGTGCTAAATATAATGACTTCTTTCAAAAGTTAATAGTCTAGGAAGGTATGTGGGGCAAGGAGTAGATGAGTATGGATATTTTGAAAAATAATGTGTGGTTTGCCACAGAGTTAGAAATTTATGAGAGTATCAAACATTTTAAATCTAAGTAATCAAATTTTATCTTATCACTCTTACCTATTTCAAGCCAAAAAAACCCTAGATTATTAAAATGTAACCTTACCCAATTTAAATTGAGCAGAGTTTATTATTATTATCCATAGCTGTATGAATTTCCTATTGCTGGTATCAAATTTTCATGAATTTCTCAGCTTAAGACAACACCCATTTGTTAGCTCACAATTCTGTAAGTCTGAACTCCAACAGAGAGTTATTGGGTTCTCTGTTCAAAGTATCACAAAGCCAAAATCAGTTTTTGTCTAGTCTCTGGGGGAGAAGTCCACTTCCAAGCTCATTGATGTTGTTGGCAGAATTCAGTTCTTTGTGGTTATGGAACTGAGGTGACTGCTTGCTGGCCGGCCATCTACTGGAAGCCACTCAGCTGTAGTCTCCATACGCATTCTTTGATTCCTGGTCCCCTGCATTTTAAATCAAGCAGTAAAGTGTCAAATTCTTCTCATCCATAGAATTTCAGACATTTTGGGGCAACAGCTGGAAAAAAAAAAACTGCTTTTTAAAGGGTCACGTCATTCCATCAGGCCCATTCAGATAACCTGCCTTTCTGAAAGTCAGCTCTGCCACAGAACCTAAGCATACGAGTAACATCTCCCAGGTGTGCAGTGCTGTGGATTATGCAGAGCATGTACACCCCAGGGTGGGGGCCTTGGGGCCATTTTAGGCTTATGTCTACCAAAGCCACCTCCCGTTTCTCTTTTTTTTCTCATATGGTCATATGGTACCATTGACCAGTAGACTAGGCTGGTCATAGTTGACCTAGTACCTAATATGGCCTTGATCTTGATAATCACTATCTTTATTGTCATTGCTTTAAGTTCTCTGTCTTCCTTTCTAAACTGGCAGCATGGTAAACGCCAGGCCTTGCCTGCCTTTATTGTTACTGTGTGTTGACAATATGGCATCTAATCCTTTCCTGATGACACAAAATGCATGCCCAATAAATGTGTGTTGGTGAATGAAATGAAAATAAACACTAGAACAATCGTACTATATAAGAAGCTCCTCATCTGGCTCCCATTGGGATATAAGGTTCCAGAAGATGCGCACTGTGCTGTTCATCAATGCATCTGCATTGTGTGAACGCTAATCTCACACCTGGTCCGTGATGGGTGCTCGGAAAGTACTAAAGGAATGAACTGTCCTGCAGAGGTTGGATGTAAATTTGTATGGCCCAAATGGTAACCTGAATATTTAAAATTCTCCAAATGCATTGCAGAAGTTTTCCAGCATTTTTGACTGGTTTTCAATCTTACCAAAACTACAATCTGTAATCTTCGCTCATTTCACAGTACATTTACCTCACGCTTTGCTACACCCAAGTCAGGAATATTTTGTGCAAATTAATTAACAAACTTAAGGCAGCTGTGGGTACAATTAAGTAGGGATTTTTAAAAAATTGGTCCAATAATAGTTACACCAAGAATTTCATATAATCAAAATGCAAATTCGTGATGTAAATTAACTTCTGTAACATTCGTTTGACATCATCATTTTTCACAAACCGAGTTGGTGCTTGTGTTTGGTTTCTAATAGTTGTTTCAGTTTTGATTTTTAAACTTAGATTAGTCAGCATCTTTGATACTTCTTTTTATGTTATGCTAGAAATCCCAAATAAAACAGTATGACATGTACCACTATTTATAAAGCATTTTGAGCTTCTCAGAGCTTCATGCGCCATCACCAATTACAACTCCAAGCATGTTCTCCTTTTTTCATTGTCAAGTAGATGGTGACAGTTTCTGGCACTTCACAGCTTGGTGAACTGTCTCCTAGAACACACCTTCCCCAGCATAAATTTAGGTTGCTGTGAGTTTATTTTTTTAAACTAAATGATCTTAAAATGTAATTATTTGGACAGGAACTGCAAGCAAATAAAGCCTTGACTCATTTTCTTTTTCATCCTGAAAGCTCAGTGCTCTACATGCCGCTTTGGTAGAAAAATCATTGACAGCTAGCTGCAGACTACTGCCACTTGAGACAGATTGCTAAATGCACAACAACTTCTAAAATTCTCTTTTCCTATTTACCAATAATCATCTTCTACTGGTTCTTTTGCCAACACTTACTGATTTAGTCTGTCAAATTAAGTTTAATGCTAAATAACTTTTTAAGTCTTTTGCTTAAAATAGTAAATCTTAGACACTATTTTGGAAATATGTGTTATGCAGAATTTTTAGAGTCTTCCTCTCTTATGAAAAGTGGCTGAATTTTCCTTTATCTTTTTATTTAGACCTGTATTTGCTCCCAACATGTATGCTTCTGCATTGTTCCTCCACCCTTACCACTTGCTCAAGGTGAAATAATTGTCTTTTAAAATTCACTTTCTCAAGTATGATCTTGTAGTGTCCTCTTTGTGCCTCCTTTCTACTGTACTATCTTCTAGTATTGTCTCTATGAAGTTATAGAATATTCACTTCCTCAATACCTCTGTCTAATCCAACATCCTCAGAAAATCTCTATTATCCTCCTCTAGTTTATAAGGTCTGGCTTCAGGAATGGCCAAACTAGACCTCAGTGATAAGGGAAACTTTGCCAATCAGATTAAATCAAAGCAGGCTTCTGGTCTGTTCTCAAGTACTAGTGATCCCTTACTCTGAATTTCACTTTAGCTTTTAACCAATGGAGTACACACCTATTGGAGATGCTTTCTGTATAGAATATAAACTATCTTCACTCTCCCCAATTGTAACTGTTCTAGGAAAAATGTCTTAATTTTAAGGCTCTGATGATGTGTTGGGTGAAAATCCAGCTTTAAACTACTTAGAGTGGATGATTCTAGTGGTTTTGCTATTGTTAGGTCATGGTAGAAGGACTACCTTTGAAATCAGTCAGTGTAGCTATGGCACCCTGAGATCACTGCATTGTGGATGTTACATAACAAAGGTCTGTGACCTCAACTATAGTAAAAATGACTCATCTTATTTCAACTCCATAAGCTTAGTAAGGTGTGTCTTTCAGTTAAAATGATCAAAGATGGTTAGTAGTAAGACTACTAAATACTTTTTTAAAAAATGGGGATAGTTCCAAGATGAGCCTCAAGATGTTTCCCATTAAGCCCAATTATATTGACCAGTTGCATAACATTTCATCCACAAATTACATAAATTCAAAACTGAAGTATGTGGCTACCAGTGTTTTACAATAACAGGCAAAACTGCTATTTGGCATAAACCTAGGTTGGCTCTGAGCCAACCAAAAGATCAACAAATAAAGATTTTTAAGTCATTTTTAATGAAGATTTTTTTAAAGAAATTTGGATTATTAACCAAAAGTTTTTGGTAACTTGCCATGGGAAAAGAAGTTCTTTTGAAGGACAGTGTTGAATAGCTTGGTGTATGCTGACACTTGGTTACAATCTTTTCAATAGCAGAATCATTTCCAGGCCATCAGACACAGTGAATAATTCCTGAGTGTGCTACATGTGGTGTGGCCAAGATGACAGTACTGCCATCTGGAAAAATAATGAAATTTCCTCAAGGCAATATCCTTTATGGGCAGAGAGCTTATGCAGGTCTTGTGTCAAGGGCTTGATCTTTCAAACATTTCCCCACTGGACTTTGCATTCATGAGCAGAAGTACCTTTATAGCAACAAAATATAATTATAGATAAGAACTACAAAACTCACATTTTCAGTTGTCCTTAGATAGATAAGATAAGATAGAATATTAGGAAAGGTAGAGCCTCCACTGGTTTTTAGAAATAGGTATTCTGCTTTCCATTGAGTATGACGAGGTTGCATTTTTATTTGGCTTGGAAAAAGGGAAAATTTACCAGTGACTGAGACACCAAGAACTACAGAGAAGATAATGATAATACCTGCAGAAACTAAGAAATGCTACTTCAACCTATATCACCAAGCATGACTATAGCAGCTCATCATAATATCTCAATTTAATTCCCTTCTCAAGAGCATTGTTTTATTGTATCTTATAACTAGTCTGTCTTCTATCTTGGAAACCCCAAGCTGATTTTATATCCCACAATTGATTTTCTTTCATGATCTCTTTATTAATAAATTTCTTATTTAGTGATTTTCAAGTACTTTACTAAATTAACACAATTTTCTTCATATTAAATCAATATAGAATCTGGAGGACTGAGATATATTAAATATCTGATTGACCACATCAGGAGTGAGATGTGTGATTCTCTGACAGGTTGAAAGGGTTCTTCTCATCCCTGAAATTATTTCCATAGCACCGTAGGGCTCTAAAAAGAACTTCCAAAAACTTCTGGCAGTGCTGTGATATTTATGAAGTCATGTCTTTCTCTGGTGTGAAAGAAACTCTCTCATAAACTTTAATTCCTCAGATGATGTTCAGAGACAGTGTCTAACATATGAAAGTTTTGAATTAGGCTGTTGAAGTAATAGAACATAGAGTTTGTTCACTATTTATAATCACGTAAAATTAAAGTCAGATAAAAGGAAACAAAAGGTTACATGAAGGAAAAATATGATTTAATTATGTTCTTCTAGTCATCAAGAAGCATCTTTAGCTATACCTGGCCTGCTCTATAAATGTTATTTCAACACGAAGAGTGAACTATTTCTTGTATTTGAAATATCTAGGATATGCACATTTATATGAAACAAAGCAAAACAAGTTAAAATAAATTCTCCACTAAAAGCCTTCCATGCTTTCCTGACCAGCACAGCTCAGTTGGTTGAGCGTCTTCCCAAAAAGTGAACTGTCCCTGGTTGCATTCTGGTCAGGGCTCGTGCCAGAGTGGCGGTTCCGTCTCCAGTCAGGGTGTGTTTGAGAGACAACGGATCAATGCTTATCTTTCACATCATTTCTCTTCCTCTCTTTCTCCCTCCCTCCCCCCTCTCTAAAAATAAATACAATCTCTAAAAAATAAAAAGATATAAATGACATCCATGCTAACTCCAGCAACTCAGTCTATTTAAAGAGTCATAACAGGAAGTTTAAATAACAAAGAAATGAGAAACAATTTGTCTTCTATTCCTGTGGAATGGAATTACACAGTTCAAGGTTTCTACACTGTATCTAAGTTAGGGAATTGCATGTGCAGTTTTCAAAAGTTCAGTCAGCTTGCAGGTGATACTTTTCTATTTTAAGGAAATACGTTTAGCCACAAGCGAAAAACTGCATCATTATATTTACTGTAAAGACAGAAAACTCTCAGTATTTTCTGTCTCTTTTATTGTAAGTAGGGAACAATATGCAGCATTGAAGTAACTTTGCATCTGTGCTGAGTTAGTGAAAGATGTGCAACAGTTGAAAAATGAAAGCGAGCAAAGCATCATTTGTCAAAAAAAAAAAAAAAATCTTCAAAATCCTGTTTTACTTCACACACACTCCCAAGCAGAAAAAGGTAAAGGGATTAAGTTATCCAGGTCATCATCAACACAAATATACACAGTTTATTTTTTTTTCCTTCAGCACAACCAGGCTCTCTCCCATCCTTATCAGAATCTCACTGAGAAGTCCATGAATGTGCCCCATCACACTGAAAATCATTTTGACCTGCAAAGTGGCTCTAAGTCCATGTTGATAGATTTATGCTACACCTTCTGGGAAAGGATCATACATCCTTGTTTTCCTCATATTTTGGAGGATGACTCAAGATTTCAAGATTGAAAGGCTTCTTATACGTTACTCTCCTTAAGCTTTTAGTCTTTTGCTCAGCATATTCACTCCTTTTAGAATGAATTTCATAGACTTGAAGATCAGGGAACAAAACCATCTGGTGCTTTGTACTTCTTGGGTATTTCTTAACAGTTCAGTAGTTTGGGTACTAATACTTTATTTTTATTATTCAAAGTAAAGACTTAAAATTCAGAAACTGGAGGAGAAAGGTGGAGAAGCATGGCAGTGTTGATTGATGTAACTGGGTTAGATTCTTCCATGAAGGAGTTTTTCATGAAGTGGTTCCGTATTCACTTGCACAAGTAGATTTTAACCAGGATGTCACTTGAACAAAGAACAATTCCCTCTTACCTTGTCTGTAAAACACTAATTTTCCATTAAAAAAATGTTTATTAACTCAGTATTAGGAGGGTTGTTTTACTAAGTTATCTTTTAAATATCTGCCTCCCATATCTCTCCCAATGGATGGTGAGGGTAGGTTTTAACAATCTAAAAAAATACAAGTATTTTAAAATAATTTAAATATAACCCCACAATACATTAATTTTACTTCAGTTGATTTAGTTTTACTGTTTGTTTAGAATAGTATTAGTGGTCATTATTTGTTGACACTCCAGCTAAGAGAGAAGAGGAATGAGAAAATGCCTGAGCACTGGTTTGAAATTTAACATTCTCCATTATGAAGAAGTTCATAGTTATTTTTACTTTGGTAGTACATGTTGTTTGTTTAATATTTTATGGGTTTTGTTTTTTTAAAGCAAAGAAGATGTTTATTTTTCTGCACACTGATAAATATCTTATATTGAATTGCACTTATTTTTCTACTTTTAATATTCATGTGTCATTTTTACAAAACCTTTATGAATGCTTAGCTTGTATACAATATAGTGATATAAGAAACACTCGTTAAGTTCAAGTTTTATAATCTAGTTAGAGAGATGATGTACATGCAACTTATAAGAGATGGAGACAGCACACATGAAATGTTGCAGAGGGATAGGAAAATAATTCTAGTGAGAGTTCAAATAAGGATGAGTTCACTTCAGGCTAAATCTTATTAGACATGGTTTTATCCAAATTCTGTTGGTGTTCTAAATGTTATCTAGTGCTTTGCTGTTCACCAAGCTCTATGGAAATGACTTTTATATTAAATTAATTATCCTTAATTAGTATAATGGTTCTCTGGCTTTCTAGTTATATCTTATTTTGACATCAAATTAATAAAAGGGTGCAGAATTGTCTTTGTGTACATTCTGTTTGCAATTGTGTTTAATGTAAATTGATATGCATTTTGTAATAGACACAGTCTAGCAGAAGGGATATAATATGTGTTAAGGTGATTTTATTTTGAAAATTCTCAATGACATTATCTTTATAGATACATTTGTTACAGCAAATGTCAGAGTACTGACATCCTGACTTTCTCAAGTAGGAAAGACACAGTGATCATTGATGCTTCCTGTTTTGTGATTACCTGATGCTGATAAAATGACATCTGTGATAGTACTTTTCCATAATACTGAGGTTTAAAGAAATAAGTTCAGTAAAATAGAAAGCACAGCACTTAGCACACTGTTCACTTACAATAAATGTGAGTCTTAATAATTTTTACTGATTTTTATGTGGTCCATAATATCCTTTTCTCTGTGTTTGGTCCCTAACATCCTACAGACTAAGTGCAAGGGCAAAGTTGTTTGTTGTCCCTTTTGTTTTTTGCCTTGAAAAATAATGGGGCAAACCTCAAATATGTCAGTTGCATCTGTGTATTAAAATCAACTACATCATTGTAAGGAGGGGAATGCAGCTGTATTCAGTAAAGGTACTCAGAGTCTTGATTGTAATGGAAAGCCTAGCCCTTCCCCCAGTTCTTTCTATTGCACACAAAGATAAATCCAAAGAGTTCACTAGCCTATAACATGACACGCTCTCTCTGGAGATCCTGGAATATTTGCTCTATCCGTATGACTCTTGAAACTAAGCTGGATCATTTTGTTAAAACTGTGTCCTTACACATACCTTTTAGTTTGATAGGATTTCTCCACCTGAGTGCACGCAGCTTAGTACCCATTTGGTCTTGAAGGTGCTGAGTGACCTTTTCAGTGCATAGGCTGCTAGGCTGGCGGTTGTTTACACCCGTGCAGTTGACCTCAGAGACTCTCATGCTTCTTTGCACTGGCAGTGCTCATCTCCTGCTGATTACGTGTTAGCTTGTAAGGGCAAGGAACAATGTTAGTCTTGCACATTGTTTTATTCCCCAGTTCTAACTCAGTGTTTGGCACAAAGAGACCTTTAATCATTGTCAAATCAACTAGTTAATTACTAATTTAAAATTAATGTGAAACAAGCATTAAATAGTGTGAAATGTTTCTTGGTGTTAATCTGTTTCACCTCGGTTAGGACTGAAATCCCTTCTCACAGAGAGTCTAGCATGCAGCTGACTTTCAGCCGTTGCCTGTGAATGTCACCATACAATGAACTAAGGAATCCAGTCAGAACCCAAATGATAACTTAGCTTAAATAAGAGAATAAAATAAAATCTTATATTTTGTTTTTAAATTAAAAATTTAAAACAGTTTTGCATGTAGGAAAATTCAAAGACCGAATTAAATGTTTTTCTTTCAATTTATTGGTCCACAATTTCCTTAGAGAACTCATGGTTCCAGGCTGTAGACAGCGAGTTGGGACTTCCAGTCAGGGCCACTGCCCAAGCCGCAATTACCCCCATTTCTGATGCTATTACCTTTCCCCCAAAGCAACTCCAGATGATGTGGACAGATGAGGATAAAAACATTTCTGGTGAAGCAACTGCAATAATATTGAGAATCTCTTGTACTTGCTCATCTGTGAACTGCTCTTTGAAGGGTTGAGGTTTGTTTTCCTGTAAAGTCAATGCAAAAGTTTAATCTGCTTTATCTTAAATATCTTCAAAGTACAATTTAAACTATAAACATTCCAGATCCTAACATTGTTCTAAAGGAGTAATTTTCACTAACTTCCTGACTAGTTTAGAATTCAGATATTAGGAGGTTAATTTTAATCTTCAATATCACGAAGGACAGTTAATGAATGATTATAATTATCTGATTTTATCTGTTGCTGAAGCTTAAGGCAGCTGAATTTTGAAATTTTGTCATTTAACTATATCTTATAGAAAGTGCTCTTTCCATTCCAATGTATTTTAAATGCATTTTTTAAGGATAATGATTAGTACAAATACATTTTAAGCTGTTAATATGTCTGTTTGGGCTACTTTAGCCATGGAGATCCTTATTTCCTTCTTCCTTCCTTTTTGCAACACAAAATCTTAGTCATTTATTCACTCATGCACCAACTCACCATCACAGTGTTTTAATACTCCAATCTCTCCACCTGTATACCATTTAACCATAAACAAGTGATTCTTCTTCTTTTTCTTTCATTATGTCATAATCTCCTCTAGATTTTGCCTATATTCCTTTTACCTTTTACTTTCAAATCTATAGAAGCTATGTGCTTCGTGTATCAAATTGTGCACTGAACTACTGGAGGGCTTTGAAAGTGCCCATGTGGTGGAGAGAATCAGTGTACTACATAAACCTGATCAAACATTTGGTCTGCTAGTTTTTTGACCCCATAGTTGATTTGCTTCACAACAGAGGTTGAAGTAGAAATTCTGTATTTCCGATTTTCCCCTTGTAGTATTGTGATATAATTGACATTTAACAGTGTCAATTAGTTTTAGGACTACAACATAATGATTCCATATATTTACATGCTATGAAATGATCACCACATTGAGTTTAGTCAGCATCCACCACCTCACATTGTTACACAATTTTTTTCTTCCGACAAAATCTTTTAAGATTTACTCTTAGCAACTTTTAAATATACACTACAGTGTAGTTAGCTGTAGTCACCATGATATACATCACTGTGTCTTATAACTGGAAGTTTGTATCTTTTGATCACCTTCATCTATTTTGCCCACCCTTCTCCCTGCCTCTGGCAACCATCAATCTATATACTCTCTCTGAGTCTCATTTTTTAAGATTCTACAAAAAAGTGAGGTCATCATATTTGTTTTTCTCTGACTTATTTCACTTAACATAATGCGGTCAAGTCCCATCCATGTTGTCACAAATGGCAAGAATTCTCTATTTTCTACGGCTGATTAATATTCCATATACATATACATACATACATATATATACACCCATATATATATATGGGGGAGAGAGAGAGGAAGAGTCTGTCCAGAAAAAGTCCATCCATTATTAATATAATGAGAACTGTTTGTGCGACATTGATGTAACTGGGCAGCCAAGGAGAGTGGGCTAGAATCTGCATGCATGGACAATGACGACTTCACTGTGCTAGTCAGCAGGGTTGGTAGATGCCTGGTGTGAGCACGTGTACTGCATGGCCATCGCATTCAAAATGACTGAGTAAAGCAATGAATCTGCATCAAAGTTGCATTAAGCTTGAACATTCCTCTTGGAAACTATTCATATGATTCAGAAGACTGCAGCTGTGGGCAACTGGTGATTGGCAGCTTCATCACGACAATGTGCTTGCTCATGAATCACATCTTGCACAAAGTTTTTTGGCAAAGCATCAAATCACCCAGGTTACTCAGACCCACTACAGCCCAGATTTGTTGCCCTGCACCTTCTGGCTTTTTCCAAAACTAAAATCACTTTTGAAAGGGAAGAAATTTCAGACTGCTGATGAAATTCAGGAAAATGTGATGGGACAGCTGATGGCAATTGGGAGAACTGTGTGATATCCCAAGGCCACTACTTTGAAGGGCAATGAGGCATCATTGTCCTATGCACAATGTTTCTGATATCTTCTTCAATAAATCTCTCTATTTTTCATAATACATGGCTAGACACTTTCTGGACAGACCTCATATATAGTGGAGAGATATATGTGTGTGTGTATAGTCTTTTTCTTTTCATTTTTCGATGAACACCAGGGTTGTTTTTTTGTCTTGGCTCTTGTAAATAATACTGCAATGTACATGGGAATGCATACATCTTTTTGAGATAGTGATTTTATTTCTTTCAGAAACATATCCAGAGGGAGAGCATGAAGATGGCACCAGCCAGCCTCCCATTCTCTGGAGAAGATCACAACAGCCCTTACATATCTGTTAAATCAGAAACCTGACCCTCAGGCTGAAGCTTTTAAGATATGCAAATAGATCTTTTTCAAGGAAAGACTGGGCAGTCCAGTCCTCTGCCTCTTTGTTGAGCCCTGGGGGAATAGCTGCTTAAGAACTGTTTCTGTGTTTGATACAGTCCCCTGGGACCTGTGAATGCAAACCCTATTGGCCACCAGAGCCAAGTGATCAAGGGGCACATCCCGTTGTGTGCTGCTCCTTTCAGGGAGACACCAGCAATCTGGAACATGGCAGAGGGAAAGCAAGAAGATGGCACTTGCTGGCCTCAGTGGCTCCTGAGAGAACTGCAGTCAGCCAGCTGCTAGATGTGTATTAAATTAGAAGCCTGACCCTCAGGCTGCAGTTTTTAAGATATGCAAATAGGCCTCCTTCAGGGAAAGGCTGGGCAGTTCAGTCTGCTGCCTGTGTGCTGAGCCACATAGGAGGATAGCCTAGACCCTCAGAAGTCCGTGAGAACCCAGGAAAATGGTTTTGTTGTTTGCTGCAGTATTGTGGGTCAAGCAAGGCCAGTAGGCTTTGAGAGCTAGGTGATTTCAGGGCTGCCCTTCAGGAACAAGATTTAAAAGTTGGGCAGTAGATATTGGGTCCAAATCCTTCCCTCCTCGGACAGAAGCTGGGAGTTGAGAGTTCCCTTTTGACCGCATGTCCCAGAGCCAGGATGGGTTTATGTATCTCAGCCACTCCTGTTCCTTTCCATGTGTTTTCTTTTTCTTATTTACCTGACTTGCAGTTGCTGGATTTCTCTCCCAGAAAATTGTTTCATATGTAGCAGTAGACTAGGTGTGTCCCTGAGGGGAGGTGAGTGCAGGAGGCTTCCATGTTGCCATTTTGAACAGGAACCCTTTCTATATTTCTGATTCTGTCCTTCTAAATAGATAACAGGACGGGATCCTTGATATAGATATAGAAGATTGCAATGCTTAGTGTGAAATGGCTGCTGAAAGTTTTGTTACAGTTATGAGGCAAATAACATTATATTTCAGATGTTTTTGTTAATAGAGAGTACTGGGAATAACCCTGCTTCCCAAATAATGAGATCAAATGGCAGAATTAATATGTGGTTTACGTGTTTTGTAAAATAAAATTTTAATGTGATGTACTGACATATGTAGGATTATAAGTAATAACCTTTTTTAAAAAGCTTTTAAAAATATTGTCCCAGATAAAAATGGAAAGGTGATTCAAATAATGTGACTAGATAGTAGGCAAGGAATCAATTTCATATACATTTCTTTAAAATAACCATTAGTATTATGTGTATATTCTTTTAAAAGCTCATATGCCAATTATATTTTCAGTTTTGATTCTGTGCTGGTAATGTTCTTCAAACAGCTATCATTTGCTAAGGATTAGTGCCAGATGGGGCAGGGGATGGCTCAGGAATAATCTTTAAAAAATGCCTGGATTCAATTATTTCACTTAAATGATTTATTTTGGATGTATTTGGTGAGGTAGAGTTTTATGTTAGAAGCAAGGTGAGATTTTTCATCTTTAGGTCTAGTCTTGAAATAGTCTGCCAGATTAATGGAGTCTCATTTAGGGCTCATCAGGAGCAATGAATGCTGCAGTATGGTTTGATTACGGTGTTAAATAGCAAGCAACACAGACAAGAAAGCCATTAAGCCAGGTGTAGTGTATTCCTGCTTTAAATGAAATATATTTTCTTCCAATTTAACATAATTTGTTTCGCACAGAGAACATATGATATGGGTCTTAGCAAGCAAAATAAATAAATAAATAAAGAATTTATAAATTATGTTAGTACACTCTTTTTATTAAAGAGACATTAGTTACAATCTTAAAGATGCAGCAATATTAGATAGTAAGTGGCTTTCTCAATTTTCTCATTTCAAATGTCCAAGCTGTATTAGGAGCTTAAGTTAGAAATATGCTTTGTTAAATAGAAATAAGCCACTTTATTTGTGGTAAGGCTTCAAAGATCCTTCAGCATGCTAATACCCCATTGTCCAAGAAGGATGACCAAGAAGGAAATCTACATTGGTCCAGAGAACTTTTAAATTTAATATCTCACATGACTGTTATTTTTAGAAAAAAAAAACACTTAAGAATCATTAATCCATGGATTATTGCTTCCATTTTACAAGGATCTCATATTTTCAGTCCTTTGATACATTTAAAATAAATAATTGTATGTACAATCATTCTAAAGAACAGTATAAATCTATGGTACTCTTATGGTGTATCTTTAACCCTTAGGATGATTATTACTGTTGCTAGTGTTGTCAGTGGAAATTAGACTCTTGCACAGGATGAGAGGGAAGCATTCCAAGGACCCACACACAGGAGATTGTGGTGTGGCATGGTTTATTTGTATGGAAATAGAAGCCACTGCCTGGGTTTCCAGAGTCCCGTCTTCATCCATGTTGCCTTGGAAGAAGTCCTATCTTATTTTCAGTTAGGCCAAGACAAAAGCCAGTGTCCAGGGTTTCTGCTCCATGTCAAAGTATAATCCAGTCCAGCATCTGACTAGTTTAGGGTGTTTCCAGCTGCAGCCCATCTCAGGCTCCCTCCTGGAGTCTGTGTGTGGAGCCCACATAGCCATGGACCATGCGGCTGCTATGGCCACTTGGCCATGGACAGAGGATACATAGGTCTAAGGGGTGAATGCAGGTCATGAGGGAGAAAGAGAGTGATTTTGGAATCCATGCCATCTGCTACTATGGGTCCCAGTAGCTGCTAGACCCACATGGTCACATGTTCCTGGGAGAGAGAGTACACAGATGAACAAGGCAAGTGTATTACCAGGTTGCAAGAGAGTGATAGAGCCCCTTTGTTCTCCTGGGATTATATTAGCTTGGGTTTAGGATGGACCAGGTGCTTTCTCAAAGTGACCAATCAACTTCCTAAGCTTTCCTGGGCTTGGGATGCCCTGCTCCCATCTGGCAATCTGGTAGCAGAGGGAATGGTGTCAGTCCCCTTGGTGGAGCAATGCTGTAGCTTCCTGATGGAGCAAAGAGGCTCATACTTCTCAGTTTATTAAGCTCAATATCTAGTTCCCTTTATTCTCCTTTTCTGCTTAATATGACGGCAACATGAGTTCCTTGTTCTATTTCCCTTGTGATGTATAAAATCTCCCTTGTGGTAGTGAAAATGGAAAGCCCAATAGGACAATGTCCGGATGGTTCTGACTCAGTAGATAGACCCACAGAACGAGTTTCCTCCTTTTTCCAAGTCAAGTTACCTGATCTCTGGGTTTTCTTTTTACTTATGTGTCTGGTAAATAGAGTATGTTTGTGTACTTTGTTATATTTTTGCCTATTTCTAAATCATGTCTTTTGCTTTGCTTTTACTTATTTTGGATTGGTAAACGACCATAGAATTAGCAAGTCAGAGGAGTTCTCCTGAGAGTTCAGGCTTTAACACATATACGGAAGTCATGTTCTTCCTCTTCATCATGCTGTTTTATTGACTGTGGAGCAAATGGCTCTCAAACGTTTCAGAACACCTTCTTTCTTTGATATCTACTAGATTCTGATGCAGTCTGCTTTGAATTGCATGATGGTCTTCCTATACCAGGGCCACCGTCAGGTAGGGTCTGGTGGAAAGAACCACTGTGAGTAGGATGTGTTCAGTGCAGTTTTGACTAAGGTTCTTACTCTAGGTTTCTCCTGCACTTTTTAGTAACTCTTAGTACTGAAGTAAAGAAAATATGGAATAAACCTTTCCAAAGGTTTAAATCTCGAATAAATACATACTAAATGCAATCCATCCCCCCCCCACTAAAATCTAACTCTGTTCTCAAACTATGGCTGACTACACATTTTTAAATTTTAACTTACAGTCTTTATTCCTTTCTGTCTTCTATAACCCACGTTTACCCATTGATCAGCATTTCCCCGTTGATACACATGCTATTTCTAGCCAACTATTTCATAGTGCTTACCACTAAGAGTTGTGCAGTGCATAGTGGACCTTTTTATACATGCTGATTGAATGAATAAACAAATCAGTGTGTAAATGAATGTGACAGCATGTATGGAACCTTCAGCTTCAAGGAATATGATGCTGCCTATAGAGTAAATGATAAACCATCCAGGACAAATTACTTTTAAAGACAGAATTAGATGAAAATAACTAGAGTATTTCCTTTTCAAATTTGACTGATATCAGATCTTTGTCAAAGATAATTATTTTTAATTGCTGTAGTGATACCTTTGAGTGCATTGTACTCTGTATTTTATTAGTAATAAGTACCTTTATTTTTACGGTTTCATAAGCTGTCTCTACCAATTTGACAGATCTGATAAGATAATCATCCATAAGTTACACAATGTGTCACTTGCATTGTACAAGCTGCGTGTGGACATTGCTTATAAGACATAAGTAGATTCTGGAATTGGAATCCTATAGCAAATTCATGTCAATTTGGTAGTTGTTTGACCATATAAAAGTTGCTGAGAAAAAAGTATAGCTAATCCAAGTAAAAATTAGGAAAATCCATGGAAAAAAGTAGTTTTAAAAATGTAGGATTGAGGGTGGGAGGTAGGGGTGGATGGGGCGGGGGATGGTGGTGGCAGAAAGTGGAGACAACTCTAGAAAGTAATAAAAAATTAAAAAAGATATAGCCTGGAAAAAATAAAAACAATACATTGTTTTATTTACACCTTGATGTTTAGTTTGAAATGAAAAATTTTTTATAAAAAATATAGCTCTAGAAAATATTGGGAAGGCATTTTGATGTTAGATCTAACTCAGTTTTCTGGTACTCAAGCAATCTATGTAACATTTTAAATTTAAATTGTCATTTATTCAAATTACTTACTCAACAACAAATATTGAATGTACTTATTGGAGATGCAACATCTTAGAGTGGAATGAAGAGTTGAGTTGTTTTTAAGGGAGTGTTGGTGATGTATTGAGTTGCGGATTTAGCGGAAAAATAATTTTCCCTGAATTATTTGACTAGTCTTGAAGCTCATGTTCTTTCGGGTATGGTTAGTCAGCTAAGCCTGGGGTTTAAATAAACGTATTTCTGATGGCAATGACCATGCTAAGCCCTGATTTGCTTAGAAGTGTAGTTCAGAATGAGTATGTGATACTGCCAGTGGGATGTGGTGATATCCCAGCGTGGAAACCAACCAAACCTCTCCCTCAGTGAAAAAGTTTTTAATTTTACACACCATTAAATCATTTGTATTATTCCAGTTGCATGGAAGTTATGTAGGAAAAGAGAATGAATATATTTAGCATATTAGAGCTAACTTTAAAATCTAGTATTCTTATTGATGATGTTTTGGTGAACTGTTTTCATTTCAATTTTTATGCTTCAACTATTTTATAACATATTTATCTTGACGTATTTATCTAGCTCTGCCAGCCCTATAGTAGTTCATATATCTTTTTAATGCAAATAAACCAACATTTCCTACCTAGTAGGTCATCAGGAAAGAAAAGAATAAAAATTCATATTCCTTGGTATATATTTTCTGCATAAAAACTGAAATATACATCTTATAGGTCAATTTCATTTTTCTGAAAATATCAAAATACAATGAAATTGACTCTTAAAATGTATATCTCAGCTTTTATGCAGATAATATATACTATGGAGCATGTTTGTTGCCACTTTAGAAGCAAACTTGGATTGATTTATTGCACTTTAATGCAGTGCAAGCAAACTAGTGTGTTCATACAAGGTGTGAACAGATTTCTCATCATTCCCTTGGGGGAAATACAGTGTTTATCTCATTGAAGCGAACATCTAGATATAGAAAATGATTCAAAAGAAAGGCACTTTGACCATTTAAGGAGTAAAATTTACTGCTTATATTTATGGTCACATAAATTATGTTCTCAGAAAATTTATTCACCATTTTAAAGAAGCAGAAGCAATTAATAGTATTGCACATTCATTTTTAAATCTAAAATTAAGTACCTATTATGATCCAAGTACTGTATTAGATGCTAAAGATACAAAATGAATTAAATGTTAGTCGTGATCTCCAAACTCAAATAGCAGACAAAACAAAGTACAGAGATAAGTCCTGAGTGAACCTTGAGGCTATTTAATCTACTCCCTAAATGAAAAATGAAAAGTGTGTTTCAGAAAGGAAAGGGGGAAAGTGCCATCTTTTTTACTAAGCATCCAGTTGTCATCTAGGGCTGAATGGCAAAAAAACATTTACATTAGTAAATGTAGTAGGTGAAAACAGCTTATTTCTATTTCAATAAGCTAGACACATAGAAAGAAAAGGTATACAACTTTCCTAAAGTAGAGTCAGTTTAAGCTGGAATGTTTTACAGCCTGAACCTGGGACAAGCTTGCCTATCTTAGATGAGATTCCTCCATCAGAATCATAAAAGTCGCAAATATCAAGGGGGGAGAGTACAGAGCCCACTTCTTGAGTCATACTTGCAGATATAATGATTTTTACTTTTTGATATATAATGCAAAAATGATCATTAAGCTCAGATTTTCAAGAGCTGTTTTTTGAATAGTATGTTAAAATATCTGAGCATTCCTATGATTTTGCCTTCCAAATTATATATCGTGCATTGCATTTTGCAACACACACAAATGCACACATTTTTAAATTATATTTAAATAAGAAAACATGACCATAACAGTTTTGATGTTGGTGACAAACTTTTGTGTTAAAAGACAGGAATTTGTTCAAAAAGGCAAATGATGTTTTGAGATAAACTCTTCTGTTTAAACATTGTTCTTAAAGATATTTTTTCTTATTGCATTAGAGATTCATAATGCAAGCTCTCAGTGGAAATAAGGAATGTATTTTCTCTAAAACTGTGGCAGCTCATTCCTCATTCACAGTGCTGGGGTTAGAGATGTTAGGGAACAAATACTAGCTTTCACATCCATTAATACATGCAAGTTGGCAGCTCATGACCCTGAAACCAGTGAAATTAATAAGAAAGAAATACAAGTATTTCAAAAATAATTAATAAAGAGCCATTTTAACAGCTACAGTGTTTAAGGTTTAGACCATCACTTAACCATGAAATTCACAAGATAAGTACTTGCCAAAAGATCTGCTCTTTTTTAAGGATTAATATATTAATTAATTTTAAAATAATATTATACCCAATAAATATTATTATAACTACAGTTTTTCAAACAAAATATTGTTGAGTGGCATTGTTTCACATTTTAGTAAATTTGTCATTTTATTTTAATTAAGGTATAGTTAACATACAATATCATATGAATTTCAGGTGCATAACACAGTGATTTGACATTTGTATACCTTATAAAATGATCACCTTGATCAGTCTAAGATGAGATGGTTACTGATGTTAGTAACCATCTGTCAACATACAGAATTATTACAATATTGACTATATTCCCTATACTGTATATTATGTCCCTGTGACATATCTACTTTATAAGCAACAGTGTGTGCATCTCAATGATCTTTTACAGTAGAATAATGAATTATTACATAGTTTAAAGTTGTCAATTTGACCTTTTAAAAGCAATTTCATTTGTTAAGGAGAATAATTTACTAGCTGATATAAACTAGCATAATGTAAGACAGTACCTATAGCATTTCATTTACAACAAACAAATATGAATTTCAAAGGAAGAAAATATGAGAGAAATTCATTCATTTTATTGCTTGACAAGGCATAATAATTAAAAGTATATTATATATACATATATATACACACGTATATATATATATATATACACACACACACACTTTGAAAGTAATGAAGGAAACCTGATACTTGAATATGGATGTATTATGTGTTTATTCTTAAATAGGGACTACTGTTATTAAAATAAAATATAGTTACAGTGTAAATCCAGAGTTCACCTACTCTATTTAATTATAGAGGTCAGAACTTGAGAATGAGATTTATGAAAATAAGTTGAAATGCAGATAATATGTTTTGGGATAATGTAGGATTGATGATGCATTATTTTGGAATCAAGATTTTCTGTTCTGCCTAAGTAAAAGTCAGAATGTGGACCCCTTTCTGAGGAAGGTCCTTATCTTATTCATCTTTACACCCTATAGAGTTTAAAACAGTGACTACCAGAAACAAATGCTCAGTTAGCAATTGGGAAGGAAAAACAATCATGATTGGATGATTAAATAAAGCTAACCATCTGTCCCTTGTTCCCTGCTCAGAACTCTTGCTTCTCTGTTTATTGGACTATAACCTTTTAATCAAGAAGTACTGTGCCAAGATAGAAACAGATCTGAATGAACAGGAATCCTGGGCTCTTGTGCTAGCTCTGATTCTTTCTAGCTGTCGAACGTTGTACAAGTCAGTGAACCTCTCAGAGCCTACATTTCTTCACCTGCAAAATGCCAATACTAGACTAGGATGATCCCCCAAATTACACTTCTTTGATGTTATAACAGAGTATGCTGGCCCAAGTGGAATTTTTTTCTCTTAGTCTTTAAAGTTTGACAAAATTCTGCTTTCTGTTGAGTTCACAGAGATAATTCATTATTACCCTTTAAAAGATCCCCCACTGTGCCACAGCTGGCACAGGTGAAAGGAATTAAGAAAGAGGGGAGTAGGGCTGTAAGACTTCATCACCTACAATATCACCTTAATTATAGAAGTCAGAATTTGAGAATGAGATTTATGGAGGTACGTTGCAATGCAGATAATATGTTTTGGATAATGTAGGGTTGATGATGTGTTATTTTGGAATCTTAAGTTTCTCCGTTCTGCATAAGCCAAGAAGGGTGTTATTATAAATCCAAATGGGAAAATGGATCCTCCAGTATTTTGGCCAGTGTGGTCAGTGCTGATCCTAGCAAAATTCTTCATTTAATGAGTAATTATTTTTAGTGTGAGCACTGAGAAAATAGTAACTAGAAGCTAATATAGGCTTTTTATTTAAAGTTACTATCAGCCTGAGAATATCAAACTTGTTAGAGAAATCTTAGATTTCCTTAACTGAAATATAGATTTTAGACAAAACAGGTAATATTCCTGCCCTACACTTACTGGTCAGACTTCTTGTCAAGTATTAATTATAGAGAATATGTTTAATAGAACAATCATTTAACAGAAATTAATTCAGCCACATAGGTAGGCAGTTGGAAGTTCACAGAAGTATGTATAGGGGACCTTGGTTGTTTTTAGTACCAAACATTATTCACCTATTTATTTTTCTTGTGGTAAGCATGATTCTCTTTCCCTCCTGAAAACTGAGACTCCTCTCATTCTCAATCCTTACTTTTAGGGTGAAGTTGACTCTAAGGTCTGCTCTGGGGACAGGTCAGAGGCCATACTTGAAATAGAATTAAGGTCAGCACAGATGCACTCTGCAGACATAATTGTTGTTTATGGCCAGTGTCTATGGTGATTGACTGATCAAGTTGTCTATTCTGATAGACAGAAGTATTATAGCCCACTGCTGCCCACAGTGCCACATTGATTAATTAAATGATTAATGAGAGTCATTTTTCTCTTTTCCACTAGACTCAGAATTGTGAAGACACAAGACTGGAAATATATTAACATTAAAATGGGAAAATCTGTTAAACCAATACATGGTAGGTGAGACAAGTTTTGGAGATGGCAAAACAACGTCCTAAAGACATAATTTGAGCCCCTGGATCATACCAAACTTGAAGCCAGTGAATTTACTTCAGTTCTTAGTTTAAAAAAAAAAAAGTTAAGTTTTGCATAAGCCTGAATCAAATAATGCCAATTGCATCATCATGTAGGAAACAACACATTTCACAAAACAAAACCAGAAGATATGTACTTTATAAGAGAAAAAAGGAAACAAGTTATTTATATATGAATGATCTGTCATTAGACAACTTTGCATTCTTGACAATATTAAAAGGTATACATGGATAGAAGTTTTAGGTAGACAGATTTAGGATGAATGAAAGGGAAAAGATCTTCACAATTTGAGTTATCTAATAACAAATTAACTGTTTTCTGTGGTAATAAGTACTAAAATTGAGTCTGGATTGTAAGGAATATTGTATTGGGTTGAAGGATTCCCTAGCCATTACTAAAATCCTTAAAATGTATTTACTGAGCCAGACAATGCATTAGGCACTTTATGTACATTATCTGTTAAGTCAGTGTTACAACTAAATGGAGAAACCAGGGAGCAATGAAGTTGAGTAACTTGCCCAAGGGAAGAAAACTAGGAAGTAACAATGATGGGGATGAAGCCCAGTGTATTCTGACTGGCTTTACAGCTTTACCTCTCTAGTAACATTCTAACAGTGCCTGGATTTTTATAAATTTAAAGCAATTATAAAACCCTGTATTTTACCAACATTTTAGCAATGATTCACATAAAAATAAAAATGGACTAATGAGGTAAAAATGAATTTTCTTTGATTTATGTACATTAAGGTTTTATGGAAATTCTAAAAATACACTTAAAGAAGTTTAGTATGTAGATTCTATGGTGACTAAAAGATGCCACACCTACATGAGCATAATTTAACTGTGAGGCTGATATAAATCCCCACAACTGCTAAAAGAAAAAAATCAAATCACAGCTAGTCATCGAAATGCATGATAAACAGGTTATAATTTCTGAGAAAACCTAAAAGAACTCCCAGGAAATATGAATTAAGGGATAAATAGCCACATATTTTTCCAAGAGTTGTCAACTTGGCGTTTTTGAGACTTGAGATAGTGTGGATACATGGTAGAGAAACCTCCTGCTGTAAAGGAGGTCCTCACAGAAAGTACACGAAGAAGTTTTAGTTGCTAATTCAATTGATGATTTATTGCCCCTCACTAGATCTCTAAAATTAAAAAAAAATATCATCTCAGGCTCATTTAAAAATTTTATACTAGTGCAGGCATTCTGGTAACATGATAAGCACCACTAAAGACCTCTATTGTTCAAAGTCATTATATTTTATGAGAAATATTAGATATTGTAGATTATAAGACTGATATAGTTAAGAAAGCACCTTGCCCCATGTAACTGCTAACTTAAATTTATCATAATAATTTTTCTGTTCTTTAAAAAAAAGTTGTTTAAAAGCAGATTCTTTTGTGGTTTATTAGATCGGATTTTGTGGTCAAACATTCCCAGATTTTAATTATCACCCTGCTCTCTGCTTGGTGAATTTCTTAACCTTTGCAGATCTCTGTTTTCTCATCTATTCATGGAGATGCTAATGTTTGCCTACTTCAGAGGTTATTTTTGGATTAAAAAATATACTCTGAAACTTCTCTGCCTGCCCAAAAAGGTACAGAATAGGCAGGAGTTGCCTTCCCTGCTCTTTCCCTCCAAACGCTCCCCATGCTTCTCCAACTTCCTCAAAATAAACCTCAAAATTAACAAAAAAATGACTGTCTCTATAACACAAGTCAGACTTTAGGCCTATGTTTTGGTGTGTAAGCTATTGTCAATCTTATGGAGTGTGTATTTGTGGAGAAGAAGAAGATGTTGCATAATAAAAATATTAAGAATGAATGGAAGCCCATTTTTAAATGAAGCTCTACTTCTTTTTACCATCCCCTTTTATTTCAAAGCCTTTCAATGCTACTTCTAGTATGACTCATGTAAACTGGCACCGTGGCTTCCCTTGGTTGCGTTGCAGAACAGTTTTTACAGACAAAGACTGTCGCTGCCAAATTTAACTTGGAGCATTGGGTCCTCCCTAATTTGGGAAAGTCACTTAGTGCTTGACTGCACTGGCCACATAGTACTTCCTAGATTAGAGAGCCTTGGTGCTATTGCTGGAACACAATAAAAAAATGAAATTAAAGCATATCTCACTAGCTCAGACCCTAGATGTCTTGTGAGTAGATAGCAGTTTTCTTGAAATGGGAAACTGGGAAAGGACCACAAATACATCAAGCGACTGTTCCCCTAAGGTCACATAGTGATAGTGGGCAGCTGTCATGGTCACACCCTGAGAAGTTAGGATGCCCAAGTTTGGGCTAAGCTGGCATATACTTTCCAGTTTAGAAAGAGATTTTCAAATTAAAATTTACATTTTCTCTTGCTTTTGGTATCCACTGAATCTAAAACCTTTAGAAGAATAAATTTTGTAGGTCATATATATCAAAGTACAAAAAATAATAGAACTCACTTATTTATTGTGCATATATTTTAGTTATTAATTGCATGTGTTGAGTACCCACAATATACATCAGTGCCCCGGCAACACACAAAAAACTTCAGATCAACAGTAAATAGAAAGATATGTAGCCATCCTCCTTTTCCCCTACCCAACAAAATGAGAACATAAAGTTTAATTCCTGAAAATTTTAAATTACCAGAAAAACAAAGGAAAAAGAGTTTCACATTTTTAAACCTTATATTGGGTCTAGCTATGTGACAGACATGAAACCAAAATCACTATTTTTTTCAATGTTTTCTAAAAGCAGCAAACCTTGAAATATAATTTCATTTTGTTTTAATGATAATAGAGGTATTACATGTTACCTCCAAACATACTGTATAATTTTGTGTCTTCAAAGTCTGTTTTTATTGGCTTAAACCCTGAGCTGTGAAATGTAGCATAAAACTTCTGTGATCTCCACTGCTCCCTGCAGCAGGGGAAAACACCTTTTAATCAGATTGTAGAGGGGAAGAGAAAAAGAAGAGGGCTTTTAAAAGTTGGGTAGTTCAGATAAGAAAAAATCTGGATGCTTCAGCAAAATTGTCAATGGCCCAAGATTCAGCTTTGACTATTATTACTAATGTAATGCTTTCAGGGTACAGTACATTAGATCTTGAACACATTACGGGCCAAATACTGTCCTTTTATACGCATGTGTAACCCTTAACAGATTTCAATGGGTTGTGTGCCTGGTTACTTGGAAGCACTTTCCCAATTATTTTTCTACCCTAAATCTGATACAATGAAGGCCGTGGGGAAAAAGCATTTTAACAGTAGTAATATCTTTATTTTATTTAGTGCTTTGCTAAATAAATATAAAATATAAATATATTTAATAAATAATATAATATAATAAATATATAATAAACTTAGTTGTATATGTAAAAATGTACTAAAAAGTCTTCAAGGTCAAAATTTAAAGTATATTTCAGAGAAAAGATGATGGTTTAAATTTATGTTTAACACAACCATATGTTGAAAAGAATAAAATTGTGATTTCAATATGTCAAATGATCAAAGAATTTTATTCATTATAAAATCTATAGAAACTATTTTAATTACAAATTAATTCAATTTACATTTTTCTCAGTTTTATAGATCTCCCATTTCTTGTTTTTCTTCTTTCTCTATTTTACACATTTGCATTTTTTTATAGTTTAGTTTTGTTTTCATTCCCTGGTTCATTATCTGGGAAACTGTTCACCAGGATAGAGGCTTCCAACGAGGGATATTCTGAGGCAGCATCCCGAGTTACTGTCCTGGCTGTTTGAATTTCTGAGAGCTAACATCAGCGGTCTTGGGCTGCTTCTATCATGCACGCTAGGCTAAACCCCATGCTTTCTAGCTCGTAAGTAGGAATCCATGTTTCCCAAGCATCTGTAAGGATACATTTAGAGATAGAATTGTCAGATTCATTATATGTTTTGTTTGTTTGATTCATTTATTATCTTTTTATGAAAGGAACAGATTACTATAATCTTTAAACCACAAAATACAAAAAACAAGGGAAAAAAGCTTTGGGTGGTATTGTGCAAAATGCAGCCATCAATAGAGTATTTGTTCAAGGAATTTCATTCATTATTCATTCAGCAAAATATTTATTTAGCTCATATTATTGCGTCTGAAATGGTTCTAGGTGCTAAGAATATACAGGTAAACAATAACAAAACAAAAACATGAATAATAACTACCATTTTGGAGGATATTGGAAGAGATTGATAATAGCAAAACATAATGAATAATCACATTTTATAGCCTGTTGGAAGATGATAAATGCCACAGAGAGAGAGAGCAGGGTCAGACAGACCGGGAACATGTGGGAGAGGGGATTACAGTTAGTCCTATGGAGAGAGATGTATTTGCACAAAGACTTCCAGGAGGTGAAGGGGCCCGGAGAGAAGTATTTTAGAGATAAGGGGGCAAAAGACCTAAATTTTGAAATATGCCCAATGAATTTCAGGACCAGTTGAAGCTAATGTGTTTGGAGAAGAGTAAACCAGAAAGTTAGAGGAGGGGAGGTGAGAAAGTCAAGGTTGGGAGTGGAGTGTTATAGGTCATTGTCAACTTTAATTCTTCTGTAGCTGGGCAGCTGTAACGGGTTTTGAGAAGAAGAGGGACACCAAACTGCTTTTAATCAGGTCGCTTTCATTGCTCTGTTCAAAATAGACTTCAGAAAACCAAAAGCAGGAGCAATTAAAAATTTTAAAGACTATAAGGAATTTTGCAATAAAAGCATGGACTCAGGAAGATGCTTTGGGATTCTTAGCTTTATACAAAATTTTGAAGTAGGTAAATTAACTGCAGTATTTCAGGATTTTATCACTTTAAAAAATGAAAATCTTCCATCTATACTTTTTTTGTCAACCTTGATCTCAGCAAAGAATCCTATAACCACACTTTAAGGTAAAGGTATCTGTTGGTCCTTTTAATGATTTACCTACATTTTAACCCGGAGTAACACACAGGAACACATTTTTAATGGTTCAATTTCAAGTCTTAAAAAGCAAGCAGAGATATTTTTGGTTTAAGATGATATTTAGACCTATAGGCAACCTCAGTCAATTCTGAGTCTTGATTTACAATAAAACTTTCTCTATATAAAAATGTGAAACTGACACTATTTTTTTTATTTGGAGCAGATTGCTGAGTCTATACTAATTTTTCTAGAAATATTCATTGAATTGTTATAGGGAAGCAATTAAGGGCCAGGGAAGAATGAGGGCATTAGCAGTACAATTTGAATGAGACACTGCACTTCCCTCCTCTCAAAGTGCTTAGAGTATAGAGCAAGGACTTCAGATGTTTAAACAATTGCAGGGCGGTGGTAAAAGATCTACCAAAGTCAAAAGTAAGAGCCTGTCTCAATGACAGCTCATCCTAAAATCCTCCTTCTCTGTTCAACCCCCATCACCATTCACCACAATCCAATTCCTTCTTTTACTTTTATGAACAACACCATCACCTCTCATTCACATAGGCTCTTACACATGGAGCTCTCACTAACTTCTCCCTTTTCTTCACCTTTAACACTTTTTGCTGGAGGACCTGTGCCAAACAGATTTGGTCTACTATTTCTCTAACATCCTTTCAAACAGCAAGATCTCCAATCAGATCCCTGATTGCAGACTAATAAAATGATTATTAATTGGATTTCCTCTCTTCAGTCTCTGATGTAGTCAAATAAAGTTTACAGAATATCTGTGATTATACCAAACACATGTCAAATGATTAATTAATAAGATCTATGATATAAATTTTCTATTTACTATGTCATCAGATAAAACCTGCTTTGTCTGACATTAACTATTTTCTGTGTCCTAACTCTAATCTAGTCTTCTATCCACATAATTAATATTTTCTCACATCCAGTGAGTGATCTAAATCTGCCTGTTTGCTGTTTTCCCCCAACATGTTGTGTATTTTGTGCTCTTTGCTCATATATATAATATTATACATCACATATATAATATTATATACTATGTATAATATATTGTGTATTATATATTATAATATATAATATAGATATCGCCTCTGAAATGAACTCGTTCTTCCCTTCATGTATGAAAACCCCATTGCCCTTCAAGGCTCTAAAATCATCTTCCTTATAAAATATTTCTTCAAACATATCTTTTTCTCATAAGTTCCAGAATGACTTTGTCTGTGGCTTCCTCATTTTTGGTTTCCAGAATTATTCCTTGGACTTGAATAGATACATATTGAATTAAATTGGCCATAACATTAGTGTACTGCCTTACCACTTTTCAAAATTATTTACATACTATTTTGATTACTTCCTATAGTCATTTTAACTTTCAATGCATTACTTTATAATTTTGTACAAGTTATTACCCAAAGATGGAAATAGTTGTAATGCATTTTCATTAAATTTAAATATTGCCTTGACATTTCCTTTGCACTCACAATTATCAACTCACTTAAATTATCAATTTAATAACTTAATGTAGAGCATTCTTGTTTTTAGTACTATATTGTGAGATTAGGTACTAGTGGGTTTTTTTTTTTTTTTTTTTTGCCACCAAAGAGTACATGTGAGTTTACCAACCAGAACATGAAGTGAAAGGTGACTCTAGTAGTTTAGCTTCTCATATAAAGCAGATATGAAAGTATATGGAAGAGAAAGCATTATAAGGAAAATTATAATTAGGCAAAAACCTCAGAAGTAATGTTCAGTATACATTGGTGTGACACAGTAACAAGTATTAAAATGTGAGGGATAGAATAGAATCAGCTCAGAGGAGCAGTGACAAAGATAGAGCAGGGAAGGGTATTGAGGAACTACAGAAAAGGAATTTTACACTAATGAAAGTGGAGAGGCTTCCCTTTGTAAACATATCAAATGAGAAGAGTAGTTCATAAAGTTTTATGACTTTAGCATACATTCTGATGGAAAGAAATACCATAGTATATTATGATAATCTAATTTTATGATGTAAAAATTGAATGACTTGCAAAGTTGTTGACTGAATAAATCAACGTGGTGCTTTGCTTCATAAATATGTAGCCATTTGTTGAGCTCCTTTTTGATTAGTGAACTAAGGTCAGGTAATACTGGAAACAAATGTGATATAAGGTGTTCTCTAATTTTTCCACTTATTTAAGGAATTATATTTATTGGTAGACAAAACTTCCATGGTACAGATGATCATATAATAGATGATAAAGTGGACTGTTGAGAGCTAATGCTATTAAAATTCAAAACTTAGTCCATCTCCTCCCAAGACAAAGAGAGGAACTGAATTTTGATTCAGTTAATACACAAGCTGCACAAATTTTAGCCTCCAAGATCTTAAACATCAGCATGGCTCTGAAAAACCAACATGACCCTTCTCTATAATATATACTAATATTAACTTCTGTATTTTTGATATGATGGTTGTGAGAATAAAATTAGGTAATGCTAATAGTTTAAAACTTAACAAATGCATAGGTGATCTGTCAACATTAATGTAAGTTTGGATCTTCCAATAGAATGTTCTGTGATGTTGGAAATGTTCATGTAGAACAGTGTACTTATTCAGTATGGTGGCAACAAGCCACACAGGGCTACCGCACACTTGAAATGTGACTCATGTGATTATGGCTACAGTTTTTTTCTTGTATTTAATTTTAATTAATACAAATTTGAATAGTCAGATGGAGTTTGTGGCTGCAATGCTGAACAGCACAGATCTAGAACTAACCTTTTAAATTTGAGTTGATCATTTAATATCTCATTTTGTGATTCATGTAGCTGAAGCGACATTTCGCCAGGGATTAGTCAAACTATCTGGGAGGGGAGTGCTTTAGACAACCAGAATTTTCCCCCAGGGATTGCAACAGAGATTTCAGATAAAGAATGAGCCAGTCTCTTGTGATGATAAATTATTAATAAACATTTAGCTAGCTCTATAACTAAGGTTTAGTATTCATGTTACTTTAATCAGGTCATACATACTGATGCTTAGTTTTCTCAATCATGAATGGGTAGAAAAGGTGGATTAAAATTTTAAAAGTTAATTCATGAACAAGTCTTACAGTGTCAGGTGAATGTACATTTTCAATACATATTAACTACCTTTAATGAAAGCAAACATTACAGAAGAATGGTTATGTCCTCTATGGAATAAAGACGTTATTATTGATGACAGTTTGATTATTCTTAGGGTGTGGGTAACATATGAACCTGGGCTTCCCTTGAACTGGGATAAATTAAAGACAAATACATTGTTAGTGTTCTTGTTTTGCTTTTATGTTTATGCTTTTGGTAGAGCTTTTACTGCTTTACTCATCCCAAAGCTGATTATTAAGCCTTTGCAAGAATTCTGGCATTTCTGAATTGATCTCAGAGCCAGAGGCAAAACTAGGTCTTAGCTACCTTGCTTAAAACAGTCTTTCATGCCTCTCAGACTCACACTTAAATCTTCCCTAATTATTTTGCTTGGTGAAGCTCTCTTGGTCTATGTGCCCTTTTAGTTTGTAAACTGCATGGAAATCTACACTTTCCATCCTCCAAAAATAAATTTCTGGGACTTTAAATTTTCCACCAGAAACAATTCCCTGGCACCTTCTTTTGCATTCTTTATGACTTAGATTTCTACCTTAATTTCATAGCTTTACTACTCAAAGTATTGGATTTGAACAATCATTGTAGAATGGCTTCACCTTGAAGCTTGTTAGAAACGTAGAATATCAGGCCCCACACCACATCTACTCGATCAGAATCTGCATGTTGTATTACTAAGTGTTTCATAGATAGGCACCTAAATATTCAAGTTCTTTTTTATAGCACCTGTCCTCTTGTCTGCTCTGAAAGAACAGGAAGGTGTTTTATTAATTGAATTTATCTTTATTTCACTTTTTTAATAGAGACAAAACTTAATTACCTTCAACCAACTTAGGCCTCGTTTTTCTGTTCCAAGTCATTTTATCTATTTCATTTTTCTCTCTGAAGTTTCAAAAAATCAGTTAAGTACAAGAAATAGCCAGACTTTTATTCTCCTTTTATATTCTTATAAAGGGTAAATGTGCATATTTATTGGCCCAACTTTCCTGTATATGTCTCACTTTCAGAAAAAGTCTATAAAGTACAATAACTACTGATTTCTGTACACAGGGGTTTGGTATCACTATGAATATTATCAACCTTCCCTAGTGATTTTTAATCCCATTTTAGTTTAAATTTTCCTTATAAAAATCTTCCTTTTTCTCAAAATATTTTTATGAAACATTTATTCCTTGACATTTGAATCAGCATAATTCCTTTATTGTTTACTACTTTGTCATTTGGCATCTAGTGGCAGGATGCTTACCCTTTATTTTCTAAGAGGAAAGAAGGGAAAGAATTCTTACCCATGTTTGCGTTAATATATCTGTGACATGTCATAGGACGCAGAGCTTGTAGTACAAAATGATATTAAGAATTAATCAATTTTGTTCAGATTTGCTATTATTAATTGATATGGTTAATTTCTACAGGTAAAGACTTTCATTATTATTGTATAAATGACAAAAGAAAAAACCTGTTGAAAATACATATAGTATACCTTCTATATTTTTCTTAACCTCAAACAAAAAGCATGAGAGAACTTGATGAGTTATTTTTTCTTTTACTGGGATTCAACCCTCTTATATTTGTTAAAGAAAATAAAATAAACATATAAAGAAGGTATTTATATTCTATTAGATCAATATTCTATTTTGTTGGTTAGCCATCTGCATTTATACCAATGTTTTATTATATAACTTAAAAATCTTCCGTTATTATAGCTTAAAAACATTTTCTTTAATGTTTTCTTTAAAATTGAATAATTTCACAAGAAAAAATTTTCTTAGTTGAAATCAGCCATAAAAAAGGATACACCATTTTTCTGTTATTTCTCACTTCAACTTATTTATTTTTAAAACAATAACTCTCATTCTTTAGCTATTTTTCAACTTGGATAATTGTTCTATTCCTACATAACATAATTTCTGCATTGATTTCAATTACTTTTTAACATTATTTGTTGAACCTTTTCAGTGTTGTCAAACTCATTTTCACTGGGGGCCGCATCAGCCTCATGGTAGCCTTCAAAGGGCTGAATGTAATTTGAGGACTGTATAAATGTAACTACTCATTAACAGTTAAGCAAGAACTCAGCACTGCTGCTGGGTAGAAACAAGGTGCCAGGCTGGATAAAACAAGGTAGAGGGCCAGATTTGGCCCGTGGGCCTTGTGTTTGCCACCTGTGTTTTAAGTGTTTCCAAATTTCTCTAATATGTCTGAAATAAATCTCTTAAAATGAAGATGCAGCAAAATATACACTATTTTCTGTCCAGAAAAGGTCCAGCCATTGTTAATATAATAAGAATTGTTTGTGAGACATCAGTGTAACCTGGCAGTCAAAGACAAAGCAAGTGGACTGGAATGCACATGCATCAATAAAGACAACTTCACCGTACTAGTCTGTGGGTGTGGTAGATGCCATTGAGTGAATATGTGTGCTGTGTAGTACACATCACATTCACAATGACTGAGCAAGTAGAGCAAAGAATCTGCATCAAATTTTGCATTATACTTGCACATTACTCCACAGAAACTATTTGAATGATTCAGAAGGCTTTCAGGGACAATGCAATGGGTGCAACACAAATAAAAGTGTGGCACAAACACTTCAAAGATGGTTGAGAATCTGTTGAAAGTGGTCCACTTTCTGAAAGCCCTACAACAACCTGACAATGTTGAATGTCTATTGGCTGCAATCAACAAAGATTGGTGACTGACAGTGTGAGAACTAGAAGCTGATCTGGGGATTCCCAGAACTACTGCATCTGAGATTTTGACACAGGACCAGAGCAGAAGGAACATCATGCTGCAGTTACTAATGACTTTATTCAAACTGCTACCAATGAACCAGATTTCCTCAAGAAGGTCATAACTAGAGATGAATCGTGGGTCTACAAAGGCCCAGCCACCCTAATGGAAGTTGTCTGGTTCTCCCAAAGAAGGTGCAGAAAAGTTGCAGCAAGATCAAGACCATGCTAACTGTTTTTTTATTGTGAAGGTGTTGTCCATCACAAATACGCTCCTCCAGGCCAAACAATTAATAAAGAGTACCACCTCAATGTTCTTCATCAGTTGAGAGATATGATATGACAAAACAGCCACAGCTATGGGCAACTGATGATTGGCAGCTTCATCACAACAATGCTCCCTCTCATGTACCATGTATCATGCAGAAGTTTTTTGTGAAACATCAAATCACCCAGGTGACTCAGTCCTTTTACAGCCCAGATTTGGTGCCCCACAACTTCTGGCTTTTCCCAAAACTAAAATCACCTTTGAAAGGGAAGAGATTTCAGAACATCGATTAGATTCAGGAAAATACGACAGGGCAGCTGATAGTGATTGAGAGAACTGTGTAAAGTCCCAAGGTGCCTACCTTGAAGGGGACTGAGGCATCATTTTTCTATGTACAGTGTTTGTTGTGTCTTATAACTTCTTCAATACATGTCTCTATTTTTCATATTACATGGCTGGATACCATCTGGACAGACTCTATATATGTTATATATTTATCTACATTAGAGAAAGAAAGGGAGAGGATGAAGGGAGTGAAAGAGAAAGAGGTAGAGAGAGGGAGACATCAACTTATTGTTCCACTTTTTTGTGACTGGGAATGGAACCTGCAACCTTGGTGTATCAGGACAACACTCTAACTAACTGAACTACTCAGCCGGGGCCTACCCATTATATTTTAATTTATTAATAATAATTATTATTTATTTGTTGTTTCTTTCATTGGCAATTCTGATAAACATGTTCTGGTTTAATTTTGTTGAGAAGATATTTTGCTAAATAGATTTTGTAGCTTAGGTTTGATTAGAGTTATTTTTTCCACCTAGAACTATATATTTAATGCCAAATAAAAATAAGGAAAATAAGAAAACAAAGAGTAGAGAAACTAAAATATTATGTATTTTTTCATATTGTGGTAACCATCAAGAGGCATTCTAAACACTGCTTAAACATACATATAAATTAGTTTCTAATATGCTTAAACTGTGTTATATTCTAATGAACTAAATGTATAGTAGTCCACCCCTATCTGCAGAGTATATATTGCAAAACATCAGTTGGATTCCCAAATCTGCAGATGGTACCCTATAAATAATGTGTATTTTCCTATATACATATGTATGACAAAGTTTAATTTACAAATCAGTCCCAGTAAGAGATTAACAGCCATACCACCAATAAAATTGAACTATTATAACAATATAGTGTAATAAATGTTATGCAAATGTGGTCTCCCTCAAAATAACTTGTTTACTGTACTCAACATTCTTTTTCTTGTGATAATATGAGTTGACAAAATCCCTAATTAAGTCAAGAGCACTTACCTTTAGCTTAAAGAAAGCATTTTATGGCATATTTGAATTGCCGGAATCACTACTTTTGATCTTTGTGGCCAGTATTACCTAAAGTAAGGGTTACTTGAACGCAAGCACTGAGATGCCCTGACAGGTGGTCTGATAACTGAGATGGCTGCTCAGTGACCAATGGGCAGGAAGTGCCCACAGACTGGAAAAGCTGAAAAAAGTGGGTGAGGTGCAGTGGAGTGTTCATGAGATTTCATCCTGCTGCAGAGCACTGCAAAATTTAAAACTTATGAATTATATATTATCTGGAATTTCTAGACCATGATTGACCACAAGCAACTGAAGTCTTGGAAAAGGGAATTGGAGATAAACGGATACTACTTTATTTGTTAATTGACCATTGGTTAATTCTCATTGCTTTAGTATAAGTCATGAAATAAGAGAAACTTGTCCTGCATAATGGACTCAGAGAAAATAGATTGTCAAAAGGGTGAATTTAATTTTGGGAAGGAGGATAGCTAACACTGGTTTTGTGATTGAGACTTTGCTTTGATCTCAGTAGTTTATATTCATTAAAGCCCACAGAGAAGCTGTTTCTTAGCTCATCCCACTGGACTTGTGGCATTGGTTCTGAGCCCTGGCACCCAACAGGTAGACCAGATACTCCCTCATGTACAACAAGAGGAAGTATCATGGAGTACATGAGCCATTACCCATGACAAAGTCACTTAGACTCATTCTCAATGTGATCGATATCCCAATATTAAGTTTTAAACAAAACCCTGATGGCCAATATGTTTTCTGAAAGATTTATTGAGCCATATGCTAGTCAGAACCTGGGGCATTCAGCCTGAGCCACCAGCAGAAGGGTTAGATGCAAAAGGCAGAGACATGTCTGTTGTCCTGGATTGATGGGGCCCTTTGGTACAATGAGTTTTGAGAAGAAAGATGTAAATACTTTGGAAGAATTTACATTGGCTATAGATAAAGGGGAAGGGAGCAGGAGGAAATGTGGGGCTAGTTCTGGGATAGGTGTATAGTCTGTAAGAAAGAGGTGTTTGTTGCTTTTGAATTGGTTGTGGGCAACAGCCTGGAAATTCATGCTTACGCAGAGTGAGGTGGAGTCTGGTGCTCAAATAGCACTCGGGATTAGAGCTGAAATGGCTACCTGGAAGTTGATTCAAGGTTTCAGGAAACATTCAAGAATGTGTGCGATCTTTTGTTGGTTTCTGCCTTCAGTTCTAATAAATGTTTAACTCCTTTCTTTTCTTCACCTTCTGACCTGCTATAATTTAATTTAAGAGATCTCAGAATTTTTCTCTTCTCAGCAGTAATAGCACAGATATGTACTAGTGTTTTTCTCATTTAAAATTATTTTGTGTAATCATATTGAGTAAATTAGATTCCAAAATATTTTAATAAAAATCAGTGTATCCATGCTCTAAATATTCTCTGAGTACATTCTATGAGAAACATACCAATTGCTAAAATACTGAGTAAAAATGAAAGATGAAATGAAATTAAAATTACAATTAAAGAAAATGCTAAGATTAAAGTTTATGTTATTTCATGAACTATAACAAAGCAATCAATATTAACCTACAGTCAGTTGCCAAATACATCTTTTAGTGATGCAAAACAAGCCCAAAGGTAAAATAGAGTTCTATTAGAAAAATATTAACATTAAAATTATGCCCATTATAAATTAAAAAAAAAAAAGGCCCTGGCCAGGTATTGCAGTTGGTTAGAGCATTGTCCTAACATGCTAAGGTTAGATCCCCAGTCAGGGCACATGCAAAAATCAACCAATGAATGCGTAAATAAGTGGAACAACAAATTAATGTTTCTCTCGCTCTCTCTCTCTCAAATCTTTCATGCTAGCCCTATTCTTAATTTTTTGAGCAACGTCTATACTGTTTTCCATAGTGACTGTACCAATTTACATTCCAGCCAGCAGTGAATAAAATTTTGTTTTGCTCCACGTCCTTTCCAATACTTGGTATTTTTGTCTTACAGATACTAGCCAATCTAACATGTGTAAGATGGTATCTCACTGTGGTTTAGATTTTCATTCCCTTATAGCTAGTGAAGTTGAGCATCTTTTTACATATCTGTTAGCCATATGTGTGACTTTTTGGGGAAAAAATGTCTGTTCTGGTCCTCTGCCCATTTTCAATTGGATTGTTTGTTTTTTGTTGTTCAGTTGTATGAGTTATATATATATATGTACATGTATATATACTCTCTATAGGGTATATATGGTGTATATATATGGTATATATATGGTATATATACTGTACAGTATATATAGTATATATAGAGAGTATATATATATATATTACACTATATGCATATATACCAGTCCCTTATGAAAGATATTATTTGCAAATGTCTTCTCCCATTTAGTTGGTGTCTTTTTGTTTAGTTGGTTTATTTTGCAGTGCAGAAGCTTTTTAATTTAATATAATCCCATTTTCTCTAATTTTGCTTTTGTTTCTTTTGCCTTTTGGCATCAAATTTACAAAATCGTCTTGAAATCAAAGTCCATAAGTATAGTATTCTGTTTTCATCTGTGTATTTTATTGTTTCAGGTCTTATATTTAGGTCTAAATTATTCTTTGAAAATTGTTTATATTTAATTTAAATAAGGATTGTTATAGTCTAGTAGTTTATGTGAGGTCTTAGATAAAAACTTATAAAACCAAGGAATGATCAGGTAATGAAGTCTAGTTACTTTTTTATTTTCTTTAGAGAAATACTTTAGCAAACCCAATTTTATCTTAATATTTTGGTGTAGAAGGAGGTTACTCCAGAATGTATCTAAAATAAAAGATCAATTTTTATGTATATTTACATTAAAGTTTTTCCATTATAAACATCTATATGTTGTCAATTAATTTTTCAAAATTAGAGAAAATGCAACTCTAATATATATTTTCTAAAGCATTTCTCACAGTTAGCAAAACCCATGATTGTTATGACTTAGTTTTAAATTAATTTTAGTTCTAAAATTTAAAAACAGTTTAACTTTAAAAACCTGAGACCAACTGCCCCATTTCCTAACACTGTCCCAATGCACAGCCTTGGCCCCTGCTGTCCTGGGTCTCCACAGATCCAGGAAAACCAGGCAACGGGACATTTCTACTGCCTCCATTACCTTAAGTTTTTAATATTTAAGAAGTGAAGATATTTCCATACAGGAATCCGAAGCATGTCAAGATGTATATAAGTACAGCTTTAATATTATTCACAAATCCATTCATTCTTTTAACATCCATTAATTGATCATCTGTACTTTCAATCATTATTTCCTACATTAAAAGGAACTCATAGTCAAATCAAAGAACAGGGTGAGACAATAAAGTATATTTATACAAATTGACAGTTATTAAAATAAAAGAATGAGCAAAGGCTTTGAACACATATAACAAGCTTAGAACTCACTTGGCCTGGGAGGAATTAGATAAGTCCCTAAAGAGAAGATGCAGCAACTTAGAAGGAATAGGAATTTAGTAAGAAAGAGGGAAGGGGCAAAGGATTTCTAAGCCTAGAGAGTATAGTGAGAACTTTTTAACCATTATAATATAAAATGGATAACACGGAGATGCACATTTTGGCTTTCTCAAAAAGGGATTTGATGCTAAGCTTCAGTAGGTAGTGTTTATTTTATGTCGACTGATAGAGGAAGAAGAGTATGTGCTCAGGGATTCATCAGAATCATCTGGGAAGCTGTTAAAATTACAAAACCCTGCACCCCCTTCTCCTCCATTCCCCATGGAATCTGCTGAGCAAGGCTGAGGTGCCAGTAATTTGTATTAGTAAATGTGTAATGATCATCACATATTTATGCTCAGAAAGATTGAGAACCACCAAATTTACCCAGAGAGAGCCAAAAGTTATAGTCATGTATTGGAATTAAAGGACTTCATTTACATTTTTTAAAATTTTGCAATTTATATGTAGAATCAGTAGGCAACCAACATTCATTTGAAAGCTGGGATTGAGAGATAAGAGACTGCATTAAGGCTTTGTCGAAGCAGGGAGGGGTGGGGTTACAGAGAAACTTCAAAAATGGAGAAACTCTGCTCTGCCAGATGCTTAGAGTATGTGATTTTTAATACTTATTTAACCAAGTAATTTTATACAGTTTCTTATAGTCAATATATGGTATATGAGTGTTAATCTATAATATGACAAATAATGAAGCTAATATTCTTCTTGTGCTTTCCTTTAGGTATAAATTTATTTTTGTATTTATTTATTCACTTAACAAATAAATTCTGAATGCCTGCAATATGCCAAATAGTGCTAACTAGATATAGTATCTATTTACAACAAAAATGGTATAATTTTGATAGGGCCATCAATTTCTTACAGATACTTTCATTAAATTGCTTTCTCTATCCTCGTTGCTAAGAGTTTAGAAAGGTATTTATAAATTGGTACTGCCTTTCTGGAGGACAAATTAACTATAGCTATCAGAAACATTTAAGATGTACAACACATAGTGGTTATTTACTTCGGCAAGTAGTCAGGTATTGCGATAGTTGCTGAAGTAGTATCCTTACCATGTATACTTTGTGTTGTTGTATAACCTCTGTAAAGCAAATGCTATGACAACATGGAGTATGCATCTCTTTTCTATTACGACAAATTTATACAGATATTGTCAGACTGAAAAATAACCACTGGTCTGTCATAAAGGAATATACACTATATAAATAATATGTTCTATCTAAGTTTCCTCTTTCAAACTTATTCTCTGAATATGCAACTGTATCCCTAAATCAAACAACTTTGAGCAATAAGTAGAGGCTTGCTTTTATAAAGCATTGGCAAAGAAATAGCTTTTTTACAAAAACTGTTCTGTCTAGTTTATGTGCATTTATATAAAAATGCAGAGCAACAGTAACTCACCTGTAGTACTAATTCTTAGGAATTGTAACGGTATTAGTAATAAAATATTGTACACACAGGATTCTAATTAGTCAAATTTATGTTATGAATATACAATGATTAGGATGTAAAGATTCTTAGTGTTATCAACACATTATTGGTCCATATTTTATATTAGTCAAATGGTAATAATAAACTATTTTAATAAAAGATGGCAAGCAATGTTTTTGTTTTATGTTTGTTATGCACTTTACCTACAGATAAAGCACTTCCTTAAAGAAGTTTCCTTTAGTGTATGCAGGATGTTCTAGTTTAGTTTCCTTTTCCACAATAAAATCCAAAATTATTTTACATTGCTAAAAGGATATATACATTTTAGTTTATAGAAGAGGAAGGTATACTTACACATCATGTTTATCAGTTCAGCAGCAAAAAGGTCAAGAAGTTAAATGAATATGCTCTCAATTCTGCAGGTAAATAATAGATATCTTGTAAGCTAGAGAGACACTGAGACAGTCAATTGGAAACAGGTAGCCTTTTGGAACCTCAGCTACAGCACCATTTGTAAAATGCTTTCCCATAAGGTCTGTCGGTAATGCTTGTACATTTTACTTACTTACATAGTGAATTGAGGGGGTGCACTATTATTGCCATAATATCTTTGCCATAGATAGCTTTGCCCGAAACCTTTTTGCTGGCTCACTAATTGACCATAAAGCAGTATTGCTATAGAGATGATAAAAATTAGAACAAATAAACGAGGACATTACAAATGAGTAACAATGAAGGGATTAAGCAAAAAAAAAAATACAACTCAGACACGACAACAATATGGTGATTACCAGAGGGGAAGGGGGGTGGAGCAAGTAGGAGGGGGTAAAGGGGCATAAGTGGTGATGGAAGGAGACTTCACTTGGGGTAGTGAGCACACGATACAAGATACAGATGATGTATTAGAGAATTGCACACCTGAAACCTATATAATTTTATTAACCAATGTCACCCCAATAAATTCAATAAAAAGTAAAAGTAAATAACAAAATAATAAAATATTTTATTGTAAAAAAGCAAAATAATTGAATGCATTTAAAATATGTATAGATTAATGTCAATACTGTCCAAGTAACTGATTTTATTTTAGGAATTATACCAAAGGACTTGTTTTCATTCTATAGGAAATGTTGGTTCAACTCTCCACCCTCTAAGAAGTACCCTGGCACTTATTTTTCCTCCCAATGTAGTGTGTTTCAAAATTAAAAATTAATAATAATCTCTTGGGGTAAAATCATCTCATTTGGAAGAAATGCTAACTATTTTAAGACTCTCACTATTGAACTGTTTTCTACACAACTTTATCAATAGAGAAATGAAAACAAACAGACCAATTTAAAAAATACTTTCAACCAGTTACTTTTCCTTATTTTAATGCAGAATTGCTTAAAACCAGTCATTTAGACAGTAAAAACACGTTTGTGGCAAAAATGCTTGCAGTGGCGAAGATGCTGTGGTGACAGTACCTGGAACAGTGGACTGACATGTATGGAAAGGATGTATATCATTTTAAAAGAAACTTATTCCAGAAAATAAGCAAAGTGTGACATTGTTCTAGCCAATCAATAGAGAGGATCAAACAATTTTTGAATATGAAATATCACTATTATTTCTAATTTTTGAAAATTCATGATTCTGTTGAGTGGTTTTTCTTTTCTTTTTTTTTTAATTTTATTTACTTATCTTTAGAGGGGAAGGGAAGGAGAGAGGGAGAAAAGGAGAGAAATATCAATGTATGGTTGCCTCTCATGTGTTTCTTGCTGGGAACTGGCCTGCAACCTAGGCATGTGCCCTGACGGGGAATCGAACCACAATCCTTTGGTTCACAGTCCTGTGCTCAATCCACTAAGCTACACCAGCCAGGGCTGTTGAGTGGGTGTTCAATTTGACAATATTGTTTACTTGATTGTTGATGTTGAATTGCACAGACTTTGAACACAAACTATTAGAATTAAAAATATAAAGCTATGATTCTTTAAACTTTGAAATGCTGATAAGTAATGGACTCTTCCTTCAGAAAACTGCCATACACACATTGTAAATAAAAATTTACAAACAATTTGGTGAGAACCACAGGTTACATTTGCCTACCATAGCTATTGTTAGAACATAAAATAAAAGCTCCTATGGAAGTATAGATTTGTTTTACTTCCTTATGTACAGATAGAATATTGGTCCTAACTTTGTTCATTAAAGAGGATGATTTTTGACTTAAGGCTAAATATGGATTGTATATAATAATCAATAGTAATGAAATATATGAAAGTTAAACACTTACTTTAAAATTTTTATTAATTTATTTATTTGTAGCACAAGGAAAGTAATATTTCACTTAACTATATGTCATAATATTTTGTCCCTTCAGAATAACAGTTTTATAGAAATCAAGTTTGAAAAAATTACAGACATTTGTGGCTTGCCTTCTCACCTGGACACATTATTATTATTATTATTATTATTAATGTTACTTGTTTCCTTTTCCTCTTTTTTGCCTTTTTTACTATTTTCTGAAAGTTGCAGACCATTAGATTGTTAATAAAGGTGAAAATTTAAATTCTGTTAATACCACATTTGACTAAAATCAATTAAAAATTATTATTTCTCACAAATAATTTGGAATACAGATTTCTCTTCTGCATTTTTTCCATTACAAAAGTCAGTAAAAATGGCAAAAGTATGTTAGGAAGACCACCCTAAATCATAAGTAGCAAGCTGAATCCATTATACACATACTACTTTGGCAATATAGAAATAGTGGATGACCTGTGGCTATGCATGGCCACTTGCTTATTTTCCAGTCAAGCAGTTAATGAGCACATCTATAACAGCATTACAGAAGCTACAACACTGAAATGAAGTTATCCAATCCACTAAAATGAGAATGTGCTGATTTTACCTTGGATATGGAAACAATTGTCACAGTCTTTAAAGCCTAATATGTATGTGTGTGTTGAAAGGAAAGGGCCCTACTTTTTTAGGCATTTTTGAGATTGAAGAATTTAGGACATTCTTCACCTACCCTTCTTCTTAGCCTTTCTTTCAACACTATTTGGAATACTTTGTGTGGCTTTTTATAGTCCATTTATGCATATATTATCACAGCTCTGAAATAAGATCCTTTGTTGTTGCTTAATGATATTACTGTGGAAGCTTCTACTTGGATATATCATTCCACATTCTGTATTGTTTCTGAGATGCTTTATTGATTTCTTTTTGTTGTTGTTGTTGTATCTGAGATCAATCGTTTAGAACAACTTTTCCCCAAAAGGTAAGGCATCCTTTCTTTTAGCAGAAGCCTTTCTACATATATAGCACATGCCTTTACTAAGGGTACAGAGTTAATACTAAGGGTTTACAATAAACATAAATGTCTTTATCAAATTAAGGTACAGTTTCCTACCCATTGCTAAAGGGTTGTCAGTATATGCCCTGGCTGGTGTGGCTTAGTGTGTTGAGTTCTGGCCTGCAAACCATAGGGTCATCAGTTCAATTCCCAGTCAGGGCACATGCCTAGGATGAGGGCCAGGTCTCCTGTAGGGAGCACATGAGAGGCAACTACACATTGAAGGGAGATGTTTCTCTCCCTCTCTGTCTATTTCCCAACCCCTCTCCAAAAAAATAAATAAATAAATGAAATATTTTGTAAAAAATATATTTGTCAATATAAGCCATCCAAAGATAAAGAATTGAGCTTAAAAATAAAAAAAAAATACTTTGAGCAAAATTTGATTTATCATTTAATCTAGGTACATGATTCATATTCTGTCTGCTTCCTTCCATCTCTTTTTATCTTGCTCTACCTTTACTTCTATCTCTTTCTACCCACCCCACCAGGAGACTTAAAAGAAAATAAACTGTAATGCTGACATTTCTGAAAAGCCATGAAGTAAAGAAACCTAACTATATCTTCAAAACTACTGCCATTTCAGAAAAACATAATTTCCTTTAGCCACAAAAATGTAGAAGTTAAAAATAGGTTATATAATAATATAGCCTTCTTTATGATATTTAAGTATAGATTATGGAATATAAACCAGAGCAAAGTACTTTGCAAATGACATTTATGTGGGTAAAATCTTCACAAATAACATGTAACACTTTTTTGTGACTGGCACCTAGGAATGGAATTATCCAGGCATATATTAAGAAACCAACATGTATTAATTTGAAACTCCTATCTGTGCATCCAATTAAAACATAATCAAACTTATATTTGATATTAACATATTAGGAACTAGTTTGGGAAGCTTTTCCTTTCTATTTTGACTGATTTCTTTTCACTCAGTCCTTGAATACCTTCATTTGAATTATGACATTATTTTTGTTTCATTAAATTCACTAGCACAGGTTGAAAAGTACTATAGTTTTAGAATAAATATAAGCTATCAGAAAACTTCATCATTTATGTGGTCTTATCATGTCACTGTAAACAACCAAGATATTTTTCTTACTGCATAGAGTTGCAACAGCAACTGTTGTCTGAGAGTGTGTTAATTATGAACAAGGAAAATAACCAAGTCAGATTTTAATATTTCAGAATGTTATGGCAGTGTTAAAAGGCTATATTTTATTATGTGACATTTCTAAAACACTTTTCAATGATGTCGATTAATTGTGCCCCTAGTGTATTTTAGTGCAAGTAAATTAGAACTGATTGATGTTCCTGCTAAACAAAATGAGTATAACTAAAAGGCAGTTATATTTTTTCTTTTGTTAATGAATACTTTGAAGAAGGTTAATTTATGGCTAGCAAGGTATGCTTTCTGCAATTATCTGGATGTTAAGTAACATGTTTATACCTATTAAATCTACTGTTTTATGGTGGTGACTTATTTGCCTTGTGAATGAGGTGGAATGATAAGTGACTCCTTATTGACAAAAGAGAGTGGCAGTAGTTCATCCTGTCAATTGCCTGTTTCTGTAAGAGCGTTCCCATATTCTTTTATTTCTAATGGCTTCTAAACAAGGCCTGTAAATTTGCTATGTGTGACATTACCAAGGATAGCCAGTATAAGTTCTGAAATTGGTCTGTTGGAAAAAGTAATAAATGGATGACTATCAACTTATAGACTTTTTCTATGCTAAAGTTAATTACAGAATGAATTTTTATGTGTTTTTTTTTTTGTGGTTTGCATACCACCCTTCACACACACACACACACACACACACACGCGCACACACACACAATGCCTATTTATTTATAGGGCTTTTGAAATATTAATGAGATTTCTTTAAAGCATCTTGCTTATTTCATGAACTTGGCTAATAAACCAACACATTCCAAGGTTATTATGGTCAGGAATCATCCTATGCCTTTTGTGCAACAATTAGCATGTGTTTTTAAGAAAATCGGTTCATCCTTAATAGACAATTTGTTTTATATTTAAAAATAAAATCAATAATTCATAACAAGAGCAACAAGTAATTTTTCATTGATCAAAATATTTTACCTATAATATTTTTATAATAAGCATGGCTGCATTTTGGTACCACATTGCTGACAAAATTACAGTGATGTTGTAAAAAGAGGTTGTGTGCTGTAATGTAATTTATAGACTAAATTAGTATGTAAAAGTCATGCTAACGTTCTTCTATTGGTAAGGTGTTCTTAAAAGTTGAGTGTATTATAGTATTAATAAGCACAATTTAAAATTGAGAGGGCTTCTTATTTAATGAAGACTGCACTTAGAGTCCAAAAAACTTGGATTAAAATCCTGTGTGAAATTACTGAAGTCCCTTAAATATCTGTAAAAGGGACTTAAAAAATAACATATTAGTTTTATTTGTTAAATGAGACTAATGTATAAAATTATTTGATATAGTGGTTGTTTAATAAATACCTAAGAATATAAATTATTTTTGACTTGACTCTGGGTTTTATAGAATCACAGTATCTTAAATTTGAAATGAACTTTTATATTCTGGTTTAACTCAATAATTCTACTTCTGAGAATCTGGAGAATTCTTTAACTCCCTTGTCTCCTTCAAAGAAGAAGAAGAAGGAGAAGGAAAGAAGGAAAGAGGAAGGAGAAAGGGAAGAGGGAAAGAAGAAAGAAGAAAATGTATATTAAAAATCTATTATGAGACACTTTCAAATGAATTGTAGTATTTACTTTTCATTACTTTTAAATAAATAGAGAAACTGGAAGTCACACAAAGTAAATGTCATAAGATCATATAACCAGTACAAAGTAGGATTCACACCTAGATCTGTCTGAATGTAAGGTGTTATAACTTTTCAACTTGTACCATTTCTCACAAGAGATACTCTAGCAGGGCATAACATTTAGCAGTATCTGTGGGCATAGGCTTCTGCTTCTTATTCCAACATTTCCATCTTTACTTAGAGTTTATTAATAAATGTAAAATGTTTTATAAAAGCATAAACATTAGATTGATGAATTTTAATCTATAATTTTGCTTTGCTATTAATAAAGATTAAAGGAGACTTTGAATATCTTTTCTATACTTCCATTTATTGTAATATTTCAAGTCATAAAAGCAGGCTGTCAATATTTAAACAATTAGCACTATCCCTTATTCTGCTACTCTTTTAGCATTTTATGGTTTCTCACTTCTGTAACACCCAGTGCACATACTGTGTGTGCTTATGTGTGTGAATATGTGCATCTGTATACACATGTATATGCACATGTATATACATGCACACATGTATATGCATATACACATATGTGTATACATGTAGATATGTATACACATGTATGGCTTCCTTCACATTGTATATCATAATAAAATTACTGTGAAAATATAGTCTTGTGATTGAGTTTGTACAACTCAATAACAAGAAAAACAAACAATTTGATTTAAAAATGGGCAAAAGACATGAGTAGACATTTTTCCAAAGAAGACATCCAAATGGCCAACAGGCACAGGAAAAGGTCATCAGAGTCACTAATCAGGGAAATGCTAATCAAAACTACAATGAGATATCACATCACACCTATTAATTTGACTAATTATCAACAAGTCTAAAGATAACAACTGTTGGCAAGGATGTTGAAAAAAGGGAAATCTTGTCCAATGTTGGAGGTGTAATTTGGTACAGCCATTATGGAAAACAGTATAGGTGTTTTCCAAAAATAAAAGGTAGAACTTCCATAGAATCCAGCAATCTCACTTCAAGGTATATATCCAAGGGAAATGAAATGAGGATCTCACAGAGACATCTACACTGTCATGTTCATTGCAACAGTATTCAAAATAGCCAAAATATGGAAACAGTCTGTGTGTCCATCAATGAATGAATGAATGGATAAAGAAAAAGTGACACATACACACACGAGTATTATTCAGTCTTCAAAATAAAAAAAGGAGGACAACCCTATTATATGTGACAACATGGATAAAACTGGAGAACATTATGCTAAGTGAAATAAACCAGACTTAGTAAGACATATACTGAATGACCTCACTTATATGTGGAATATAAAAATAGTCCAACTTACAAAAGCAAAGAGTAGAATAATAATTGCCAGGGTATGGGGAGCAGGGGAAGTGGAGAAATACTGGTCAAAGGGTACGAAGTTTGTTGTTAAGAATGAATGAGTTCTGGAGATTTAATGTACAGCTAGCAACTATAATTAATAATAATCTATTGTATATTTACAATTGCTAAAGAATTAGATCTTAATTGTTCTAACTATAAAAAGTAACTGTGAAATAATAGATATTAATTAGCTTGATAGTAGTAATCATTTTGCAATGTATACATACCAAAATATAACATACTTTACATACTTTATTTTTATTTGTCAATAAAACTGGCAACATTCTTGAAAAAAATGTTTGCTTCATTTGAAATCTGATATAATTTTAGATGGTATAAAATATTATGAGAAGTTTGATATAGAGTGCACATTTACCACAGATCTTTTATGGTGTAAAGATAAATAATAATCAATATTTCTTATTGGTTAAATTAGTTCTACAGGAAAACCATTTATAATCTATTCTTTGCAAACTATACAAAAAGAGAGAAGTATATTTGAAATTGGGGGTCTACATTGAAGCTGTTTCCAGAAGGTGACAGGATATAAGACTTCAAAGATTCAGTTTTGTGCTGGAAGATAAGTTATAGGATGCTAAGGAACGATGAGCCATGCAGGGAGCCTGGAACACGACATTGAGTCTGGAAACCTGCGATTTCCCAAGTGTGTTTATGTTAGAATGTTTCATAACAGTGTCATACTTTTCCCTCCACTTTGTCTCATTTAAAAATGCTACCAGAATTTAGAATGATTTGGTTCATTGGGTACTACAGTAAATACAAAATGAAAACATTTTCATTTATCTTCATTGTCATTTTCTAACTATTTTATCTTTGGTTATGCTTTAAAGGTCACTGTTTCCTCAGAAATAGAGTATCATGTATCATTATAGATTGACTTGCTTTTTATTTGTTTATTTTTAATTTATTTTATTGTTGTTCAATTACAGTTGTCTGCATTTCCCCCCCACCACTCCCCCCGACCCCAGCCAAACCCACCTCCCTCCCTTGCTTCCACCCTCCCCCTTGGTCTTGTCCATGTGTCCTTTATAGTAGTTCCTGAAAACCCTACCCTTCATTGTCCCCTCTCCCCCTCCCCTCTGGTTTCTGTCAGATTGTTCTTAATTTCAATGTCTCTGGTTACATTTTCTTTGCTTTGTGAAAGGGAGGTAAGTCTGAAATTAAAAGGGCAATGATTTATAATATAAAGGCAGTCTCTATACTCTCTATAGAGCTTCATGCAAATATATACTTTACAACTTTTAAAAATGATGGCTGTATGTTTGTACAGCATATTTGTAAATACTGTAGAGAAAGAGTAGATAACAATTTTATTTTTTAAAAAGTTGGCAAGGATGTGAAGAAATGGAAATCCTTGTGCACCATTGGTGGGAATGAAGATGGGTATAGCCAACAGTGGAAAACAGTATGGAGTTTCCTCAAAAAATTAAAAATGGAACTGACTTATGTCCCAGCAATTCTACTTATGAGAATATATCCAAAGAAATCTGAAACACTAATTTGAAAGAATATGTGCACCCCTATGTTCATTATTTACAAAAGCCAAGATTTGGCAGCAGCCCAAGTGCCCATTAGTAGACGAGTGGATACAAAAGTCGTGGGTCATTTACACAATGGAATACTACTCAACCATAAAAAGAAGGAATTCTTACCTTTTGAGACAGCATTCATGGACTGGGGAGTATTATACTAAGTGAAATGAGCCAATCAGAGAAAGACAGGTAACATACGGTTTCACTCATATGTAGAATTTAATGAACAAAATAAACTATCAAACAAAATAGAAACAGACTCATAAATTCTGAGAACAGAATGACAATGCTAGATAGGAGAAGGTTTGCGGGGCTGGGTGAAAATGGTGAAGGGGCTGAGAAAAAAAGAAAAAAATTATAGACACAGGCAACACTATACTGGTTACCAGAGGGAAAGTGGAGTGGGGGGAAGTAGAAGATGGTAAAGGGGGAATAAATGGTGAGGGAAGGGGACTTGACTCTGGGTGGTGAACACACAATACAATACAGATGGTATGTTACAGAACTGTATATTTGAAACCTATAGAATTTTATTAGCCAATGTCACCCCAATAAATTCAATAATTTTTTTTAAATTCTTGAATCCTGAAATATTTTCCCACTTTAGAAACTTATATACAATCTCCTGGGGGAAAATATTTGTATTGAAATATGCTTTACAAAAGAAATTCACTTTTTAAATAATAAAATGCATTTTGCTCTTTAATTATCTTCCAGCTGTGACTTGTAGTTTGTTGTCTTTACAAATAAATTATTATAAAACAATTTTGACACCAATATGTTCTGTTTGCACAATAGTTTAAATAATTAATAACCAAGTGAGGCCTCATTGCCTTAAAAGTTGATTGAACACTTGTATAGTTTTAAAATAGAAATATTTTTCACTAAGGCATTAGCTGACTGTTTTTAAATAAATTTAAGTCATGTCATTAAGCTCCTTTTTTCATGAATAATAATAGAGTTAAGGGTCATTTTATTGATGTTATTTTCAGAGATTTGTAACAAAAAATCCATATCAGCAATATGTTTTTCTGTTTTGAAAATACTTGCTAGTACTTGATAATGTAAAATTAGTAGATTGTGATTTCTAATCTTTTTGAGATAATTATTTTCCCCTTTTCCCAGCAAACTTCAACAGTGATTTTGTCTCTTTTGGTCTTTTGAAAGTTCAGCTCATTCAAGTTCATAATTTTGTCTTAGGTTCATAGCATTATTTTGTCCTGAATTTTAAAAAGTAGACTTTTTAGAGCAGTTTTGGGTTCACAGCAAAATTAAGCAAAAGGAATAAATATTTCTTATATAACACGTGGATACTCCCCCATTATCAACATCCCTTACCAGAATGGTATATTTCTTAAAATTGGCAAACTTACACTGACACATTATAACCACTGAGAGTTCATACTTTACATTAGGGTCATCTGTTTTGTGCATCTTACAGGTTTAGAAAGTTATGAGATTTTTTAGGATGCTGCCTCATCCATTTTTGTGCCTCTGGTCATGCTTATACATAAACTTTTAAAGATACATTGTTTTGAAATACTCATTTTTAAGAATCTTTGGTCTTCACTGAATCCCAAACAAATGTGTATTTTGCTTTTGTATTTTTTTATTATAGCTATCCTAGTGGATGTGAACAGTGGTATCTCATGTTTGAATTTGCATCTCCCTAAAGAGCATCTTATCCTGTGTTTGTTGATTCCTGGTGTTCCACATTTGAAGAAATGTCTACTCAAGCCCTTTGCCTATTTTTAAATTGTCTCCATGTTGTTGACTTGAAGGGGTTCTCTATATATTCAGGGTAGGAGACCCTTATCAGATATATGATTTGGAATTTTTTTCACTTTGTGGGTTGTCTTTCACTTTCATGAGAATGTTCTTTCATAGGTAAAATAATTTCATTTTGATATACTCCAACTCATTTTTCTGTTTTCATATTTTTGGTATCATACCTAGGAAACTATTACCAAGTCACCATGAAGATTTTTCCCTATTCTTTTTTTTTTAATTTGATAGTTTTAGCTCATTTATGGACCTCTTCTACTTATGATGTTCATTTTTATATGGTATGAAGTGGGGAATCCAAATTCCTTCTTTTGAATGTGACTATTCAGTTGTTCCAAGAACACTTGTGTAGGAGACTTTTCTTTGTCTTATCAAAATGGGCTTAACACCCTTGTTGAAAATCAGTTGATTATAGACACTTGTTTACTTTTGGACTCAATAGTATTTGTTGAACCCTGTGTTCATTCTTATGCCAATATTATGTTGTCTTGATTACCAGTCATTTGTAATAAGTTTTGAAATGAAAAAGTAATTTTTCAAGACTATTTCATTTCAAGATTATTTTGCTTTGGGGCTCCTTGATGTCCATATGGATTTTGGTATCAGCTTTTACATTTTTGCAGAGGAGACATTGGGTTTTTGTAAGGATTGCATTGGGCCTCTAGATTACCTTTACCTTCAGTAGTGTTACCATCTTAACAGTGATATTAACCCTTCCAATTCATGAATATAGGGTGTTTTTCCATGTAGTAGGTCACTTTTCATTTCTTTTTGCAATATTTTCTACTTTTCACTGTCCAAGTCTTGCATGACCTTGGTTAAATTTTTTTCCAAAACTTTATTTTTGCTCTTATGAATGTGATTGTTTTCTTACTTATTGCAGGCTCATAGAAATAAAACATTTTTTGTTTGTTTTGACCTTGTACCCTGCAACTTTGCTGACTCTGTTTATTAGCTCTACTAATCTTTGATTCTTTATATTATATTCATAAATAGTATCATGCCATTTATGAATAAAGATAATTTTATTTCTTTCTAAGTTGATACATTTTATTTTTCTCTCTTGTCTAATTACTCTAGCTAGAATTTCTAGTACAATGTTAAAGACAGTAGCAAAATTGGACATCATTGGCTTGAACCTCATCTAAAGAGGACGCTTTCAGTTTTTCATTAAATATGGTGGTAGCCGTAGGGTTTTCACTGAAGTCCTTTATTATGTTGAGGAATGAACTTTCTAGTCTTAGACTTTTAAGGGTCTTTATAATGGAAAATTGTTAGATTTTTTGTCAAATATTTTATCTGCATTAATTGGGAAGAAACTTTTATTTTCCTTTAATTTTTATTAATGTGGTGTAGTAAATTGATTGATTTTGTATATCGTACCACCCTTACATTGTCTGAATAACCCTCATACGACCATGGTTTATAATCTTTTTAATATTCTGCTAGATTTGGTTTACTAGATTTTCAAGGATTCAGAAGTTCTTTATAGTGAAAATTTTTTTCTTAATGATAACGTAAATCTTCTTTTGTCATCAATTACTCTGGTATTGTTTTCCAGGAATTTCAAAAGAATCTTTATAAACAATCTGTCTTATCCCTGAGATCAACTTCAAATCTTTGATTATTTTTCATGAGAAAAATAATTTTTTTCCCAGTACTTCCTGATAGTTCTATCTCCAAATTTTTTTTTTTTTTAAATTGAGATGTCTAAAGTATGGTATAATACATAGCCTCGTTGTGTGGTGTCAAGGGTAGTGGGAGGAATATTGTCAGTTTTTTCGATATGATCCATTGACATTTTATCTACATCAGCAGATGAGTTTTGATAGTTGTTTTATTAGTAAATTAGTAAGATTTTCCCTACAACTCACTGAAGATGTAAAATTTATCCTTTGTAGTGTACTGTCAGTTTGAAGCTTCTAATTCATTGATTACAAAATATGTATACATCAAATCCAAATACATAAAGAATTTCTATTCAGAGATGTATTTGCATCTGTATTTATAAACTGAATTAAACCTATGAGTGATTGATTTTATGTAGATTGATTCTTCAGTTTCATTAATTAATGGGGACTAGTTGAAAAATTCTCTGATTACTATCTAAACTTGAAATTAGAGTTAAACTTTTCCTGTTAAACCTCACATTCATTAAACATGTTTTCTAATATTATATTTCTGGGGTACATAGTCAAGTCATATTCTGTGTGATGATGCATGTGAGATATAATTTTAAGTTCTTATATATATGAACATCACTTTATTTTACCCTCATCATTGATTCAGAGATTAGTGTAGTATGAATTGTATGGGTTGGAAGTTACTTCCTCTCAGAACTTTGAAAACACTGTTCTGTTGTTCCACAGAATTAAACATTACTTACAATATTAATGCCAACCATGCCATTGCTTCCTTATAAATGAACTGAGCATTTTTAATGGAGAAAATTTAACATCAATTCTATAATTTTTGCTCTAAAGATCTACAAAAATGCGGCTATTTGTATTTTTAAAGTATTATGTATTGAGTTACACAGTCAAAGAAAACTGTAATTTTTCAACTCTGAATTTCCATTCTGTTTTCTCTAATGTTTACTTTCTCTATTCTAGTAAGCTAGGACTGGTAACTGTGAGGAGGGTTTTATTAGAGCACCAGCAAGATCCATGCTAGTGGCTCCCATTTATCCCAGACCATTTTTGAAGAATAAATTCTTTGTTTTGAAACAGAGGATCTGAACTTGCAGCCATTAATTCTGTTAAGGACAGTGGAGGAATGTAGTTGATGGAAATGTCTGCAGTTCATCATTTTGTTCAGCATTTTTACTGCCTGCTGTCCTTGATACATCACGTCTGCCTCCAGCCCTCTGAAGACTATTTTAGGAAAGATTCCTGCTTCCTCAACTTCAGTCTTCCCCATAAACATTTTTGATATATCTCCCTGCACTGTGCATCATGAGTCAATACATTTTCACCTGCCTTACAGAAATTTGTTGGAAATCTAGTTTGCTGATGACCTACCACCTGTTGTCTTCATTTTTATGGTACGTAGCTTTTAAGAACATCTTTATTATCACAGTTTAGGTCTCTCAGAGGAGAGAAAAATAATGATGTTTTCTTAGTCTATCTTCTTCAATCAAAGATTTCCTTCATACAATTCGTTGATGCATGACATTTGATATATGAATAGGTTTTATTGCAGTTTTGAAAGATGGAAGGCTCTGAAAGCAATTTATTCTTATTGTGACAGATACTTGTTCCCTAAAGTCATTTCACTATTTTTTCTATTATGTGATCATTTGACAATATCTTTCTGTTACTTAGCCTACACTCCCACTATCCATTCTTCTATTACCTATCCTATAACTTAAATTTCTTTATATTTTATATATATTATTTTATCTATATATTTCTTTTCTTGTCTCTTTCTGAATATATCCTCAGGATGTTATCTTCTTCTCAAATAGCTTATTCAAATTTTTTCTAAACACTTTTCCTTCAAAAAAGAAATTCTAGTGACAACTGCGTTGTTTGTTTCAACCCTATTTCATTATAAATTCCCATGCTTTGTATTACTATTCAAATTCTACTATATAGTATTTGGTAATATTGACTTTAGCTCATTGTATTCAACAGTGAATATTTTCTCATTTCCAACACATAAACTGCTTCTGCAAGGGAAAGACCATACATGAGTTGGACATAGAAAACCCCATAACTGTCCCGGCTGGATGGCTCAGTTGGTCAGGGCGTCATCCCGTACAGTGCCAAGGGTGTCCATCCTGCAGCCTGAAGCCTGCAGGCTGTTTGCAGCCCAGGATGGCTGTGAATATGGCCCAACACAAAATCGTAAATTTATTTAAAACATTGTGAGATTTTTTTGTGCTATTATGTGTCACAATGTATTTAATCTGTGGCCCAAGACAACTCTTCTTCCAGGATGGTGCAGAAACACCGAAAGGCTGGATATCCCTGCAGTGTTGCCAACCTATCTTGGGTCAGGGCACAGAGCTAGGTTGCGGGTTTGATCCCTGGTCAGGGTGCATATGGGAGGCAACCAATTGATGTTTCTCTCTCACATCAATGTTTCTTTCTCTCTTTCTCTCTTCTACTCTCTCTAAAATCAATAAACATTTTTAAAACAAAATCTCACAACTATCTATACCTTAGAACTGTGATCTCAACATTTGGCATCCATCAGAATCACCTGCAGGACTTGGTAATCCACAAGTTTCTGGGTCACTTCCCACAATGTTTAACCCAGCAGGTTTGTCTGGAGCCCAATAATTTCCATTTTTAAGCTCCTAGTGACTCTGATACTGCTAATCTGGGGTCTATAATATGAGAACCATTGCCTAGAGGGAGTAGCTCAAATGTCTTCAAAGTGAGAGAGAGGTGAATTTAGAGAAAGTCCAAATATGTCAGTTGTTTTTGGAGAGCATTACCTTTTGCAACTGTGACATGTTAATAATTTCAGTACGTATTCAACAGCAGAGAAAGATGTTTGAGGAGGACATAGCAGAAAATTGGATGTAGTTATGTGATTAGTGTTTTCACACTCTGGTAAAATTAGTCAAAGTGCACAGAAGCATTAAACTCCAGCTATTTGTCACGTATATTATGGGGACTCTACCAAAGGACAGAAAGTAAAATGGACCTCATTCTCTTTGCCAGAATTTGTGACTTCTGTATGTGAGCCAAAATGTATGTATTAATATGAGGGAAATATTTATTAAGAATAGTATTTTTAACAAAATAAAACTGTTTCTTCTTTAGCGGTCATAAAGCGTATAACAATTGCTGAAATAAAGTCAGAATTGCTGGTTTCCCATTCTGTAGAGCAATGACACGAATGTCCCTGTGGAATACTAAAGCTACATTATTAAAGTGTTTTCGTTATTAAGGAGTGAGCTTGCAAAGTGTCAGATTTACATTTTTTTCAACAACTGCCTATGTCTTATAATCTAACTTGTAAAGTAAGTTACATGGCATGCACAAATGTCTACTTTTTGAGAATAGATTTGAATTCATGAAAAACTGATTCAAGATTTTATAGCCTTGATATATCCTTCAAAGTGTATGTGGGTGTATGTGATATAGTCACTACTAATCCTAAAAGGATACATCAGAAAAGCTGCCTTCCCCATTGTATTTATTAAAAAAACTTGCCATTTTATCTGATGACCTGTATTTTCAGTTGATTACTTCCAGTTTGATAATGAAATGAAGCTCATTCTCTTTTTTTTTTAGTTTAACTACCTTTGTAAAAAATTGTTTAACATTATATTATCAGCATTTTCCATGCCATCAAACATGCATCTGAAACATGATTTTTAATATCCAAGCAATATTATACCATATGGATGTGACATAAATTGAGCCACATTTATTATCTGTCTGTAGTTGGGAATTTTCTCAAAATTGTTTTCTGAGAGTAGATTTGCTGAATTAGCATATAAATATATTTAAGGCTCCTAATAAATTTTTGCCAAAAAATGCAGCAACTAATACTCATACCAGTGAGAATGTATATTTTATAGCATACTTGTAAGTAAATACTATTGTCACTTTATTTATTTTTTACCAATTTGCTAAGTAAATCATATCATGTCAATGTAGTTTTCATTTGCATTTTTAACTTTGTGTGCAGTAGACTATTTTTAATGTTTTTAGTCTAATTCTTTTCTCCTTCAGTTTAAAATACATCTGTGGTTTCTGTGAGTATAATTCATTACATAAAAGCCACAAAAGAATCACTAAGATTCTGCTAATATTAATTATATATTATTTTCCTATTTAAAATCTGGAAGTATAAGATAAACACATGTATAATTTCTGTAGCTGATTTAATATATGAGATTTAGAACTATGTCACTTTCTCACTTCTTTTTCCTTTTCTCCCTCTACTTTTATACACTAAAGAAAGGTATATTTAAATTCACTTATTACACCTAGATTCAATGCACAGTTTTATGTTTAAGAAAAATACAATTCATATATGGTCAAAAATATGATATATGGATGATATATTTTCTAGGATCAATGTTCTTAATTTTTTAGGTAATAGAACACATTATAAGCCATATGAACATGTGCATTTGATTTACAGTTTCCCAATTCAAAATCATATCTATTGAATTTATAATTATTGAATATGTATCCTAATATTCAGGAGAAATTTAAAAATAAAATAGAGCACAGCATTTTGGATAAAGATTACTGAATGAGAAGCTAAGATAGCCTTTTCAACTCCAGAGGAGACTGAACTTTTGTTTATGATCAGCTCTCTTCCAACAGTTGAATTGGCAGAGTTCAAATAGGGAGCTAAATGTGACCCCGCTGAGAGAAGAAATGGGAAAAAATAGAAAAAGTAATTGCTTTAGCAATGATGTAGTTTGGAAGTGATGGATTCTTTTAGGTTGAATTTGGTAATTTTTCTGTCCCTGGAACATTCCCTCAGTACTCTGTTAGGTAAATTTCTTTGTCTGGGGAGGTAGAAACTCTTTAAAAACCTTCCACCACCCTAAATATTGTAGCTGAACTGATGTAAGTATACTCAAGCACCAAGGTTTGTTATTTTCTGTGTCCAAGAGCATGAGGTGAAGCAGAGCCACCTGCTAAAGATCTTTCATATGCTCTTCAGGACCTCCTCCTATCAGTCAATTTTAGATAGACACCCTGATGCTGAACCTACAATTGGCCGTTTCCCTCTCACCCATTTGTTGGCTGTTACCACAGATGGATTGGAACAGAGTGTTCAGGGCAAAGAAATAGCAATTTTTATATGCTTTCTTGACAAAGGAAACAAGTCAATAAAGATGTAGCAAAGTTTAACTTTTGGATTTTCCCTGTTTGTGCTCCTCTGATCAGCTGCTGCACATGTTTCGGAAACTAATCATTTACTTTGACAGACTTTATTCAGCATCACACTTTCTACCTAGTTTTCTGAAAAAGCAAAGAATATTTTATCCTCTGGCATTCACACACCAGCTGGTCTAATTTTTGCCTGTTGGCTCACAGTAGGTGTTGGGAGGTTTTCTCCCTGACCTGAATCGATTCTGCAACTGACAGAGTAAAGTAAATCTGGGACAAAAACAACAAAGAATGTTTCCACTAGCAAGGTCAGAGTAAATTATGGAGGATTTATTTAATAACATGATGTATTAGAGTCCTGAGTGCTTTTCTTTGAATGGCAACATCAAAATAGAAAGAAGTGTGTTGGCTTAGACAGACAGATTATTTTTTCTGTCCAGTTCAATTATTAGTTAATATTACTTCACTCCCCTGATGCTTCATTAGTTGCACCATTAGAATGTGTGCCGTTTCCCAGCTCCTTCCCAAAGAAACAGGCTGAGTCCCAGATAAGTCTTCCCAGCATGCTGCTTCTGAGAGGGGCACCAGGCAAGCATGGCAATAGCATCTATTTGTCCTCTTAGTCATTAGCCTCAAAAGTTGGCCCTTGATTTTGGATTTCATCTCCAATAAAGCCAAAGGTTTCTATTACTTATAAAGGTTTATCTTACTTATATAAACGTTTGAAAATGTACTTAAGTTTATAATTCTGACATTGTTTTAAAGAAATGTATACTAGAAAAACATAGCCTTCTAGGTAAATTTGACTGGTTTCTTTATATTTTTTTAATAATAATACCTAATTGAATTTCAATTATGGGATGTTCCCATGTTCTACTAATTTGAGAACTACTTGTTGAATCCATATTCAAGTCATTTATGTTGATCATGGTTTCAAAGATATTGTTCCTATCCACTTTGAATATTTTCTTTTCCTATTATAAGTACCTAGATATATTTTGCTATTCTTCTAAAATAAACTTTTGACTCTTTAATGTTTTCTTTGGAGGCTCCCTTGTTTTTGACATCTTTTTGCAGGTAATAACAAGAACCACTATTAGAGGTACATATATTCTATAGATTTTACCTATGCAAAATAGGTAAACATTTTCTAATGTTTTCAATACTCTTGATTATTTACACGGTTTTTATCACTATGACATAATTATTATTAAGCTTTGTAAATATTTTATGTCTAGGCTTGTTGAATAAAATGAAATTTGCTTCTATAGATTTTATGGTGTGCCATATAAAATGGTCCAAAAATTAGCTCCAAAAATTAGCAACAGACTATTTTATTCATATTTTAATATGTAATATATTCACATGTTCAAATTTTTAAAAAGCATAAAACCCAAGGATTAGCTTTCTACCACACATTTGTTTTTCTAGAGATATGTTGTAGACACATATAAGCAACACCTAATTTACTGTCTTTTTAATAAATTCATGTGGCTTCATTCTACACATATTGTTCTGCACCCTGCTTCAACTATTTAATGTGTTTTGGATAACAATCCTTTATTCTTGACGAATTCCATATTCTTTACATGGCTGCATACTATTCTGTTGCATGGGTTGTTTATTTAACCTGCTCCCAGTTGTTTAACATATGTGCTTTTCCAAATCCTTTTCTGTTAAAAAAATGATTCATTAAAATGCTGTGTACATGTGTGCTTTCACATATGTGCAGTAATGTAGAGGATAAATTTCTAAAAGTTGGGTTGCTTGGTCCATGGCTAAATGCATTCCTATCATTGATTTATTTCCAAATTGCCCTCCAAGAGTGTTGTACCAGTGTTTACTTAACCCCAGAAACCTTTATGAGCATTTGTTTTCCTACATATTCCCTAAATACTCTAACAAATTTATAGGTCTTTATCAATATGATAGGTGAAAATGTTTTCTGTTGTAAGTAGTACGGAGCATATCTGTATTGTATTTTCTGTCTTTTACTCATATATGCCATTGTGTTCCTTTTCTTGTCATTCATAAACTACCTATCTTCACTAGGGAAAGTGAACCTTCATGAGTTACAAATATCTTATACAATATACTCTTTGACTTTAACTGCACTATGGTAACTTTACCATGAAACAACATTTTTATAAATTTTATTGTTATTCTATTATAGTTGTCCCAATATTTTCCCTTTGCTCTCTTCTACCCAAATCATCTCCCAATTCCAAGCCAAGGCCCACACCACTGTTCATGTCTATGGGTCATTGATACATGCCCTTTGACTAGTCCCTTCCCCTTCTTTCCACCATTATTCCCCCCATCCCTCCCCTCTGGCCTCTGTCAGTCTGTTCTACATTTGAATGACCCTGGTTCTATATGGCTCATTAGTTTATTTTGTTCATTAGATTCACTTTATAGGTGATATCATATGGTACTTATCTTTTGCTGCTTGGCTTACTTTACTTAGCATAATATTCTCCAATCCCATTCATGCCATCACAAAAGGTAGGAATCCCTTCTTTTTTACTGCTGCATAGCATTCCATTGTGTAAATGTACTACAGTTTTTTGATCCACTTATTTACTGATGGGCACTCAGACTGTTTCCAAATCTTAGCTATCACATATATTTTTGAAATATTTGTTCTAGATCTGTGAAATATGACATTGCATCTTAATAGGAATTACACTGAATCTACAGATTGCTTTGGGTAGTATGGACATTTTAATGATGTTAATTGTTTCAATCCATAAACATAGTATATGCTTCCATTTATTTGTATCTTTCTCTACTTTTTTCTTCAGTGTTCTATAGCTTTCTGAGTACAGGTCTTTTACCTATTTGATTAAATGTATTCCTAGGTACCTCATTTTTCTTATTGTTATATTAAATGATACCTCTTTCCTAGTTTCTCTTTCTCATAGTTCACTGTTAGTGTACAAAAATGCCATCAATTTCCGAATATTGACTTTGCATCCTGCTATTTTGCCTAATTCACTTATTAAGTTAAGTAGTTTTTTGCTGGAGACTATAGGGTTTTCTATGTACACCATCATGTTGTCTGTGAATAATAACAGTTTTACTTCTTCCTTTACAATTTGGTTGACTTTCATTTCTTTTTCTTGTTTGATTTCTGAGGTTAGAACTTCCAGTACTATGTTGAATAAGAGTGGTAAAAGTGGACACCTTTGTCTGGTTCCTTATTTTAAAGGGAAGCTCTTACTTTTTGCCCATTGAGTATGATGTTTACAGTAGATTTTCTTATAAGGCCTATATCAAGTTGATGTGGGCTCCATGTATTCCCACTTGGCTTGTTGTTTTTATCATAAATGGGTGTTCGGGCTTTTTTTTTAATGCTTTTTCAGCATCTATTGATATGATCAGATGATGTTTGTCCTTTATTTTGTTTATGTGGTGTATTATATTTATTGATTTGTGAATACTGTACCATCCTTGCATCCTTGGGATGAATCCTACTTGTTCATGGTATATGATCTTTTAAATGTATTGCTTGATCTGGATTGTCAATACTTTATTGAGAATTTTACCATCTATGTTGTCAGAGATATTGGCCTATAGTTTTGTAGTTGTTCTGTCTTTACTTGGTTTTGGAATTAGGATAAAACTGACCTTTTAAAAAGAGTTTGGGAGTCTTCCCTTTTCTTGAATTTTTTGGAATAGTTTGAGAAGGATAAGAGTGAGTTCTTCTCTAAATGTTTAGTACAATTCACCTGTGAAGCCATCTAGTCCAAAGGTTTTGTGTGTTGGGAACTTTTTGATTAGTTCTTCAATTTTGTTAGTTGTTATTGGCCTATTCTGGCTTTCTACTTCTTCTTGATTCAGATTTGGAAGATTGCATGTTTCCAGAAATTTATCATTGCCCCCAGGTTATTCAGTTTCTTGGCATATAGTTGTTCATAGTAATTTCTGACAATCCTTTTTACATCTGTGGTATCCTGTTGTTACTTTTCTTTCATTTCTGATTTTATTTTTTGTGTCTTCTCTTTTACTTGATGACTCCAGATAAATGTTTGTCAATTTTGTTTATCTTTTCTTTTTATATATTTTTAAAGAGTTTATTTATTTATTTTTAGAGAAAGGAGAAGAGAGGGAGAGAAACTTCAATGTGTGGTTGCCTCTCACATGACCCCTGCTGGGGACCTGGCCTGCAACCCAGGAATGTGCCCTGGCTGGGAATTGAACCACAACCCTTTGGTTCTCAGGCCAACACTCAGTCCACTGAACTACACCAGCCAGGGCTGTATATCTTTTCAAAGGGCCATTTCCTGGATTCATTGATCTTTTCTATTTTTTTCCAGTCTTTATTTCATTTAATTCTGCTCTGATCTTGATTATTTCCTTCCTTATAGTGACTGTGGGCTTTGTTTGTTGTTGTTCCTGTAGTTTTTGTAGATGTAAGTTTAGGTTGTTTATTTGATATTTTTCTATCTTCTTTAGGTAGGCCTGTATTGCTATGAACTTCCCTCTCAGGACTACCTTTCCCTCTCAGGACTGTGTCCCATAGGTTTTGGGTTGTTGTGTGTTCATTTTCACTTGTTTCCAGATAATTTTTTATTTCTTCCTTGATCTCATTGTTAACTTATTCATTATTTAATAATATGTTATTTAGTCTCCATGTATTTGAATATATTTGAGTTTTTTCCTTGAAGTTGGTTTCTAGTTTCAAGCCACTGTGATCTAAGTAGATGCTTGATATAATTTCAATTTTCTTGAATTTGCTGAGGCTTATTTTTTGTTCTACCATGTGGTCTATGTTTGAAAATGTTCCATGTGCATTAGAAAATAACGTATATTTTTCTTCTTCAGGGTGAAATGTTCTGTATATATCAATTCAGTTCATTTGATCTAGAGTGTTGTTCAATGCCAACACTTGTTGATTCTTTGCTTGGAAAATCTATCCTTTGTTGACAATGGGATGTTAAATTCCCCTGGTATGAGTGTGTTGCTATTGATATCTTTCTTGAAGTCCTCCAAGATTTTTCTTATATATCTGGGTATTCCTATGTTGAGTACATATATGTTTACAAGGATTATATCTTCTTGTTGGACAACTCCCTTAAGTATTATGTAGTGACTTTCTTTGTCTAATATAAGTATTGCTTCACCAGATTTTTTTCATGTCTGTTTGCTTGGAGTATGTTTTCCATCCCATCAATTTCAGCTTGTGTAGATCTTTGATTCTGAGGTAGGTCTCTTATAGATGGTATATATGCAAGTGATATTTTCTTATCCATTCAGTTACCCTGTCTTTTTGATTAGAACATTTAATCCATTTACATTTTAGGTTATTATTATCAGGTTCTTATTCCTTGCCATTTCTGCCCTCTCTACCGCTGTCCCTTTCTCACTCTTTTTCTTCATCTTGTTGAAGCAGTCCTTTTAATATCTCTTTCAATGGTTTGGTGAAGATGTACTCTTTTAGCCTTCTTTTGTATGGGAAGCTCTTTTGCCTTCCATTTTAACTGAGAGCCTTACTGGGTATAGTAGTCTTGGTTGCAGGCCTTTGCTTTTCATTACTTGGAATATTTCTTGCCATTCCCTCTGACTTGTAGTGTTTCTGTTTGAGAAATCAGCTGCTAGCCTTATCTGGGCTCCCTTGCATGTTACTTCTTTTTCTCCCTTGCTGCCTTTAAGATTCTCTCTTTGTCTAAATTTTGCCATTTTGGTTATGATATGTCTTGGAGTGGGCACTTTAGGTTCATGTTGATTGAGACCCTCTGTGCCTCCTGGACTTGAGTGACTTTTTTCCTCACAAAGTTAGGGAATCTTTCTGTCATCATTTTTTCAAACAGGTTTTCTAACCCTTGCTCCTTTTCTTCTTCTGGGACAAATATCATTATGTATCATGCTTTTCTGCAGTTCCCTTAAGCTATCTTCATTCTTTTTTAGTCTTTTTCCATTTTGTTTTTCTAAACATCTGTCTGAGTTTTTCCAATACCTTGTCTTCCATCTCACTGATTCAACCCTCTGTTTCATCTAGCCTGCTTTTAATTCCTTTTAGTGTATTTTTCCTTTCAGATACTGTACACTTCATTTCCTCCTGGCTCCTACTCATAGTTTCTATATCTTTTTCATGCTGACATATATTTCAATAAGTTCTTTGTAGATCCAAAAATTTCCTTGTTGTTCCCATTGAGCTCCTTGAGTCCTGATAACCATTATTTTTAGCTCTGTGTGAGATAGATTTCTTGCTTCAGTTTCATTTAGCAATATTTGTAAGGATTCTTCCTTTCCTGTTGATTGGGGGTTGTTTCTTTGTCTTCCCATTCTAGGTGGCTCTTTTTGTTTGTTTTTCCATATTAAATTCATCTGCTTTTATTCCCTACCTTTGTGGGTGGCCTTCTGTGATAGGAGACATGTGCCACTCAGTGGTGCAGTCTCCTTGATCTCCTTAGCTGGATGCTCTTGGGATGCCCTTTGTGCCATTTATGTGGATTCTCTTGTTATAATTGCATTTTGGTTGTTGTTGGGTCATTTTTTGGTGGGTTCTTCCCTCTGACTGGCTGACTGAGAGTCACACTGCCCTCACATCTTGTATGATGTTTTACAGGTGCTGTCAGAACAAAACAAAAAACCCAGGAAACAAAACCTATACCCACAAATATGACCCCCACCACAACCACACTGTCAACAACAAATGAGCTAATATTAATAAAGGTAGAAAGAGATTGACTATTGTAAGAAAGGAAAAATGAATATGAGATAACTGGTGGAAAGAAAAATGATTTTTGAGAGGGTAGATGGACTAGAAATAACAAGAATAGGAAATAGATACAAAGAAAGAATGAAAGAAAAGAAAATTTACATTGTACATAAGAAAAAGGGATGGAAGAAGGTAAAATGGAGTAGGAAATGGAAGATTACAATATGAGGTTTAAAATAATTTTAAAAATAGGAGCCAAGTTGAAGAAAAACATCAAAGATAGTAATGAAAAGTGAGCAAGGATTAATAAATGTGGAAAGGGAAGAAGAAGGAAAAGAGAAAGAAAAACAAAAATAGAGATGTCTAAAGAAAAGAAAAGTGATTTTGAGGGATAGATGGAGAAGAAATAATAAGAGTAAGGAATGAAAATCAGGATAAAAGAGGGAAAATAAAATTTAAAATAAAAAAGAAGGGGGAGGAGGAAAGCAAAATGGAGTAGGAGAGAGGGACAGTAAAATTTGAGATGTAAAATACAAAAATAGTAAACATCTGGGAATAAAATTGAAGAAATGCAACTATGACCACTACATTACAACCAGTGAGCAAAGATTAATAAAGGGGAGAGAGAATAAGGATATTGTAAGAATGTGAAAAAGAATATGAGATGATTTATGGCAGGTAAAATGGTTTTGAGAGGTTGGAGAAAGGACAAAGAGTAAGAGTACATAATAGAAACATGTAGAAAGGAAAAAATAAAATTGAAACAAAAATCAGAAGAGGAAAGAAGGCAAAATGGAGTAAGAAAAGGGAAGAGTAAAATATGAGATTTGAAATATACTAAAATGAAAATAGTTAAATAATAGGAACAAACTTGAAGAAAAGGAAAAAATGTTAAAAAGCAAGGCAGGAGAGGAAATAACACAAATAATGAAGAGGACCACAGTGGAATTCGTCTCAGCAGAGCTCAGTGTTTGCCACTGTCTTCTCTTTCTGGATCTGCCCCTGGTAATGTCAGATAGTGGCCTGGTCTGGCCCTAGGCAGCCTGTTTAAAACTACAAGCAATCTACCATCTGTGGCTATGCCCTTCAGGCTTGGCTGGTCCTCACTGTTCTGTCCTGCCAGCTTTCCATCAGAACAAGGCCCAGGCGTGGTTCATCTAATGTCCGAGAGCACTGCCAGTACAACCTCCACCTGCCTGCACAGGGAGCCTCTGGTGTGACTGGGAGGGTGGAACCCCTGGTCACCCTGGGGAGGCACTATTCAGTCTTCAGGGAAGATGGTGGGAGTGTTTCCCTGTCCCTTCTCCACCACACATCTTGGTATGTCCCAGATTATTTACAATAATGTACAGTTTCTGATGAATTTGCTGTCTGTTTCCTGTGAGGGGCCAATCTGTATAAAAGGGGCAGCTCTTTCCTGCTTGGTGCCGATGGCAACTCTGCATGAGAATCAAGGCTCAAGGCTCATGCAGGGTCCTCAACACCCATTGTTGCACCTGTCTGTAATCTCTCTGCTCTGCTGGTGTCAATGGATCAGGGCCCTAGGAACCAGCCTAACTAGGTAGTGTCTGATTGAAGTTCAGAAAGGGCCCTTTTTGAGCTTCTCCTTCTTTCCCCTGGGGCTATGTGCTCATGAGCCTGGCCTTACTGATCTGCAGAGTCTGTAGACCCTACAGGTGGGGCCCACCTCTGAGGGGACCTGCTTGGTTGCAAGGAATCTCTGGCATTTAGCTCCTGGCTGTCCAGTCCCCAGCCTGCTGCTCTGGAAGGAGACTCAGGCCCACACTCTGCACTCTGTGGAACCCCTGCCACTCCAGGTTGGGTCGCACAATCCCTTTGATATGCCACTTTCTCTTCTTGTGTATCTGGACTCAGTGGGACCAAACTGTGCTTTTACTCTAGTTTCTTTGTTGGGATACCTGCCCATGCACTAACTTTATTTATTTATTTATTTTTTTTTTTGCATTTTGTGGGTTTTGTGTTATACATAGAATGCATTCACTAATCCAAAAATAATTATCAATGGCAAATTCTTTAGCTTTTTCATTTCAGTTTTTTACTTTTCCATTTTTCAGTTTTAACATTAAATACTTTATAAGTTTTGAGTTTTTTGTTATAAACTGTGTCAGATCACTATTCAACTTTATTTCCAGGTGACAACCCAAGTTTTCCAGAATAATTTATTGAGTAACCTTTTTCTTAACTTAATCATTTACCAAATTTCCAAACAATATCTGTTTTTCTGTAACTTTCCATCTAAACTTGAAATTAGTTTACTTCAAAAACATGAATGCTATTGACATTTTATTGAAAGCTGCATCAAATTTAAAGATTAAGTTAGGAAAATTTTATATCTTTATGAATTTATTCAAACCCAAGAACAAGATAAAGCTTATAGCTTGCCCTCTGTTAAAATCTTTTATTTGAACATTTTAATTTTTCTAGTATAGAAATTAAAATTTACTTGTTAAGTTAATTTTTATGCATTTTATTCATGATCACTTCTTTTTTCTCATTCTAGAAGAAAGGTCTATAATCTTGTACAATTTCATTATGAGATATTTATAGCTTTATTGAAAAATGTTGTGGATTATTAGGAAATCACGACACAAAGTGACTAGACAAACGCAACATAGTTGCATAGCTCAGTATATAACTCATTCTTTATAAAGCTCTAGAAGGAATCTCTTTCTTGCTTATTTTGGATTTCTCATGTTTCAGGCTGTGTTCACCATTTTATTTACTTCATAATTCTGTAAATTTTGACTGTATTAATTTTCTAGGCTATCTTCCAGATTGAAGTGGATTCTGTGTCTTTCCCTTTGGAAAGTATAGGTAATTAGAGCTAACTTTAATCAATAGCTTATGTGCCAGGTATTGCCCTAAGCCTTTTAATAATGACAGATATACTCTGATAGAGACACTGTTATCATGCCCAATTTAGGCCTGAAAATGGAGGTGTGGAGAGAGAACGTGATTCTGCTTGGCTTGCGTAACTCAGAAGTAGTGATCGGTCTAAGGGCAGCGTGGCAGAGCAAGGCCAGCCCACACTTCAGACTCTCCTCATTGGAGGCAACAACATGGGAAAGCTCGTCAGCATGTTCCAGTTAATGTTTCCAATCAGGATTTCCTTTGAATGCATTTCCAAATTGTATTACATCTGGAAACAATATGACTTGTAGTGCATTAATTAAACAAACTAATTTAACTTGGTTCACCACTTGCTTGGATTGATTTTATATCACAGAAGTCAACCTGTGAAATAATTATGAAATACAAAAATGAAAATAAGCTAATTTTATTGGAATAAAAAATTCAAATATTTGAGTATTCCTGGTAATACTCAAATATTCTTTTTAAAATTAATGTAGACAGATTATATAGGTAGTGTAAAGGATATTTTCTTATTTATTTATTTATTAATTATTACTTAATTTTGGCTATTTAGATTTTATTTATATTTACTATTGCTTATAAATATTTATGTACTAGTAAGAGAAGTATAGTTTATGTTTGAAAATTAGAAGAAAGCAGGCTCTATGACATAATTCTTGATTTTATGACTTCAGTTCTCAGTATTTTTTAAAGTTTTAACATAATTCAAATTCAGTTGGCATATATATTAATTACATAATGAAAATACAAATTAGATATTTTTCAAATTCTGGAATTATCTCCATTGCATTCAGGAATATGGAAACATCTGTGAAAATGTGCAGAGACAAGATAGTTCCAGCACCATTTGTTGAAAAGACTGTTGTTGCTTCATTGTATTGCCTTTCCTATTTTACCAGAGATCATGTGACTGACTATATATGGGGTCTATTTCTGGGTTTTCTAATCTGTTCCACTGATTAATTTTCTATTTTTTTTTTTTACCAATGACACACTGTCTGGATTTCTATAACTTTACAGTTCTCCAGCTTTGTCCTTGTCCTTCAATGTTGTGTGGGCTGTTGTGGGTCTTTTGCCTCCTCATACACACTGTACTTTGGAATCAGTTTGTCAATAATTTTAAAACAACTTACTGAAATTTTTATTGGGATTGCATTGAATCTATACATCAAGTTTGGGAAAACTGACATCTTCACTCTATTGTCTTTCTGTTCATAAACATAGTCTATCTCCATTTATTGTTATGAGTTTTGTAGATTTCCTCAGAGATTTTTGACACAATTTTTTAGATTTATATCTAAGTATTTTATGTTTGAGGAATGCTAATGTTAATGGTATTGTGTTATTAATTTCAAATTCCAGTTGTTCATTGCAAGTATATAGGAACAAAACTGACTTCTGTAAAATAACCTGGTAACCTGCAATATTGCTATAATTACTTATGACTCCATGAGGTTTTTTTGGTTAATTCTTTGGGATTTTTTTTTTTTTTTGCATGGGTGATTATCTGTAAACAACGATCTTTATTTCTTCTTTCCCAGTATATATGCCTTTCTACCTTTTTTCTTGTCTTATTGTATTAACTAGAACTTTCAGTATAATGTTGAAAAGGAGTGATGAGAGGAGACAGCCCACCTTGTACCTGATCTTAGTGGGAAAGCTTCCAGTTTCTCATCATTAAATGTGATATTAACTGTGGGTTGATTGTAGATAGTTTTTATCAAGTTGAGGAAATTCCCCTGTGTTCCCACTTTACTGAGAGTTTTTATCATTAATAAATGTGTTTTTCTGCACATATTGATGTGATTATGTCATCTTTGTCTTTTAGTTTGTTGATATGATAGAATATATCAATTGATTTTTGAATGTTAAAACAACTGTCTGTAATTCCATAAACCTCACTTGGTCATAGTGTACAATTTTTACATGTTTTGGATTTGAATGAGTCATACTTTGTTGAGAATTCTTTGCATATATGTCCATGAGAGATATTGATTTGTAGTATTCTTGTAATATCTTTGTCTGATTTTGGTACTAGAATAATGTTGTCTTACAGAATGAGTTATGAAACATTCCTCTGTTTCTTTCCTCTGAAAGAGATTACAGAGAATTGAAATAACTGTTTCCTTAAATGTTTGGTAGAATTCACTAGTGAACCCATCTGGGCCTGGTGCTTTCTGGTTTAAAGGTTAATTACTGAAGGTTAAATTCAATTTTTTTATAGCTATAGGCTTATTCAGGCTGTCTCTTTTATTTTGTAAATTTTGGCATTATGATTAAATATCTTGGAAAGTAATTGGCATAAAATAAAGGCTAAACAAATGAATGAATGAATGGATGAATGAATATATGAATGAATAATTTTTCTTGGATTATAAAAAAGTGTGGAGTGAAAGTAATGAAAAAAGGCACAGAAATAACAAGTAAGCTCCATTTAACTTTCTTTCTCAAAGTTAAGGATACAACTGGTCATTAAATTTACATTATTCTTGTCTTCCTAATAAATTCTATGAGCTAGCTATGATTATATGTTTCTTTCCACATCAGCAAACCAAAATACAGAGGCCACTTAAATGCTCTGGTGCTATTAGTCTTCAAAACTATTCTACCTGATTCCATAACTTCTGACCTTTCCATATAGCATATATTTTTTTACCTTTGACATTGACATCAACATGGTACAAAGAATTCCCTAGAGAAGTATGGTTACTTCTCATTGTGCTGACAATGTGAGATTCTGCTATTCCAGAAACTTTAGTTGAACTAAACTTCAGATTATTAAAATTTTATAGAATTATTTTGATTTGCTGCTTTTTTAAAAATAATATTTTATTGATTATGCTATTAGAGTTGTCCCATTTCTCCCCCATCATTCCCCTCCACCCTGCACACCCCCTCCCACCCATATTCCCCCCTTTAGTTCATGTCTCTGTGTCATAAGTTCTTTAGCTTCTACTTTTCCCACACTATTCTTGCCCTACCCCTGTCTATTTTCTACCCACCATCTATGCTACTTATTCTCTGTACCATTTCCCCCCTCTGCTCCTCCCACTCCCCTGTTGCTAACCTTCCATGTGTTCTTCATTTCTGTGGTTCTGCTCCTGTTCTATTGTTTGCTTAGTTTCCTTTTGTTTTAGGTGGAGTTGTAAATATCTGTGAGTTTGCTGTCTTTTTACTGTCCTATTTTTTATCTTCTTTTTCTTAGATAAGTCCCTTTAACATTTCATATAATAAGGGCTTGATGATGATGAACTCCTTGAACTTGACCTTATCTGAGAAGCCCTTTATCTGCCCTTCCATTCTAAATGAAAGCTTCCCTGGATAGAACAATCTTGGATGTAGGTCCTTGACTTTCATGACTTGGAATACTTATTTCCAGCTCCTTCTTGCCTGCAAGGTCTCTTTTGAGAAATCAGCTGACAGTCTGATGGGAACTCCTTTGTAGGTGACTACCCCCTTATCCCTTGCTGCTTCTAGAATTCTCTCCTTCATTTGAATCTTGGCTAATGTAATGATGATGTGCCTTGCTGTGTTCCTCCTTGGGTCCAACTTCTTTGGGACTCTCTGAGCTTCCTGAACTTCCTTGAAGTCTATTTCCTTTGCCAGATTGGGCAAGTTCTCCTTCATTATTTGTTCAAATAACTTTTCCACTTGTTGCTGTTCCTCTTCCCTTTCTGGTACCCCTATAATTCAGATGTTGGGATGTTTAAAGATGTCCTGGAGGTTCCTAAGCCTCTCCTTATTTTTCTGAATTCTTGTTTCTTCCTTCTTTTCTGTTTGGATGTTTATTTCTTCCTTCTGGTCCACTCCATTGATTTGAGTCCCAGTTTTCCTGCCATTACTAGTGGTTCCCTGTGTGTTTTTCTTCATTTCACTTATTGTAGCCTTCATTTGTTCATCTAATTTGTGACCAAAATCAACCAATTCTGTGAGCTTCCTAATCACCAGGGCTTTGAACTGTGCATCTGATAGGTTGGCTATCTCTTGGTCCCTTAGATGAATTAGCTCTGGGGCTTTGATCTGTTCTCCCATTTGAGCCAGTTTTTGTTTTTTGGGCTTTGTTGTTGTTGTTGTTGTTGTTGTTGTTTTGTCTGGTCACAGCTGTTGCATAGTGAGGGACAGAGCCTTAGGTGTTCACCACGGCGGGGCAAACCAGTTCGCTGGGTTGTGATGCTGCATGTGGGGGTGGGGTCCGAGAGGGAACAATGGAGCTTGCTCTGCTCTTTCTGGGATTCCAGTCCCTTCTGCCACTTTCCCCAAGCAATTTGGGCCCTTCTGGTGCCGATCTCCATGAGGGTGGGCTTGTGTATGTTCTAGGACCCTGTGGGTCTCTCCCACAAACTCTCCTGTGAGGCTGAGAGTCTCTCCCAGCACCTCAACCCCCACAAGTGTTTTTAATCGGTGCTTTTAGGCTTTATTTCTGGGTGCTGGGGCCCTGCATTGCACAGTCTGTCTCGCTGCCTGTTTTTGCCTGGTTTATCTGTGCACGAATGTGTGACCGAGGTCAGCCGCCTTGTGCACCTCACTTGGTCTGCTCGTTGCCTCTCCACACTCAGTAACCGGTAACCACCCCCTGTGTGTCCAGGACCACTAGCCACTGCTTTTTGCTGCTGTAACCCATCTCCATCGGCCGCTGATTTTGCCCCTCTTACTGGTATAGGTGAATCATCATGGGACTTCCATACAATTCAATTTTTTATGTGTTCTGGGTGGGGATTTTTTTGGTTCTATATTTTTGTTGTCCTTAATTTTGGTTGTGAGAGGAGGCACATTGTGTCCATCTATGCCTCCATCTTGGCCGGAAGTCCCTCCTTGATATGCTGCTTTGAGAGATATCCAAATAGTTTCCATGCTTGGAAAAAATAAAATAAATCTTAAAATTTTAGAATTAAATGTTCTGGAAATAATTTACCCTGGTCCACCACTTGACTCCATGCAATACACTAAGTTATCATTTTCTCTAAGATCCATACAGAGTATCATTTGAAGGATCAAAGGTGACTGAAGTCAGGATGTTTTTATTCTATTTTCACAAACTTATATGACCCAAAGAAATGTTCCTTGTAGTTTACTAATAATTATTTAGAATATACAATTTCTTGATAATGAGTTTGACTTTTAACAATAAGATGCTTACTTTGATTTAAAACAAAACAAAACAAAACTGTTGTTCCCTAGTGATGTTTCTAACCTGTGTAAAAAATCAGTGTTTTGTTCTTCAGGACCATCATTTGTTCCCTAATTCATTACAACAGGAGAGGCAATGGGGAATCACTGGAGAAACAGAGCAGTGTTTGCAAGCAGATAATGTACCACCAGGATACCAGGGTTCCAATCTTAGCTCTACCATTTGCATGTTTAATGAGTTATTTCTACTTCTTAATGTCTCATTTTTATATATAGAATGCATATAAGAATAGAATCTATTTTGCAATTTAGTATGAATAATTATATATACATATACATACATATATACATACATATTCACAGAGTATAGTGATAGTGCCTGGCATGTTGTGAGCAGTATGTGCCTGCCTTTCATAACAATTCTGTGTATGGGGACAGATTGAAAACAAGGCTCTGGGCCCATGGTTCTCTAGTTTATTTTGAGAAATATGTCAATAATAAGACATGACACTCGTTACTGTCTCAGCATTAAATTGATTAGGAAAGTTTAGAAAGGAGGCTAGAATATCCTGGGCATGGCTTGTATGTCTGTGTTTTATACATATAAAATCTGTATTTTCTTCAGAGGGAAATAGCATGAACCCTATATTCTCCTTTATTCCTGTCTGGTTTCCAGTTTCTGTACCTCTCCACTCTTTCACTTTACATCATCTACCTCATGCTGACTCCAACAAAGACAATTTCAAAAAGAAAAACTGACTAACCATAATATATAATGATGAATAATTGTTTTTACTCCATTTGGACATGCAAATACCATGCATAATTTGTGATTTCCTAAATTCACAAAAAAATAGAACTCTGGGCTAAAATTTTTAGTTGAAACAAACCATTTATGAAACAGAAAATACTGCTGAATTTTAACTTTATGACAAGTTTTATTGGTGGCATCACAATTCTACTTTTTTTTAAATGAGCAAAATCATACATAGTCAATACAATATAATGTAGACAAATGTATTGGTGATGATAAAGGATTTTATTTTGTTATAACATTTGCCAAATGAAGCATTTTAAAAGATTCCTTTTTAGGCTTTCTTCATAATAGTAATTTATTTTCTGTAATATTAAAAATAAATTTCTCTTACAAAACTATTTTTTAAATCTCTTTATTGATGTATAACTTTGTATACCACAGAATACATTCATTTAAAGTACTAATTCAAAATGGTATTAATAGGATCACATAAATATACAACCACTGCCACATTCTGATTTAGAATACTTTCATTAACCCAAAAATAAACTTCATTTTCATAAACAGTCACTTTTCATCTCCCCATCCAAGCCCTCAGCACTAGTTAGGACTAGTTGGTATTACTTTGAAATCACTTTTGTCAATGCCTCAGTATTGCACAGTTAGAAAATGTATGATTAAGAAATATTGTTAACCTTGACTCACAATGCCATGTAGTGCAAAGAGATAGTGCAGCCGAGATTCCACTAACCCACAAAGTTATGGGTCACCTCACAGAAATTGTAGTCCTTTTAGAGGAAGATTGTCATACTTAATATCAGAACATGCTCCCATTCAATCTGTCCTTGTTCAGTCTCTCATATCACAAAAATGTAAATATATATATGCCTGTTAATATATATCTGATTTATTATATTCAGATAGAATACAATAGATTTTTAATAAATAATATTTCATATATTTTATGATAGCTATGAAAATGGAATAGCCAAAACTAAATTTAGGTGATTTGGCTGGTGTAGCTAAATTGAGCCTATGTCTTTTTGTTTAATACATAAATACCAGAAAGCATATCTTCAGAATATGATAATATAATAAGGACTAAATTTGGGGAATTACTTTGATATTAGTCTTAAAAATAGCCATTTGTGACAGACAATGTTTCAGAAATAATTGTGTTAAGCTCTATCAGTGCAGTGGTATAAACCAACTGAAAGAATCACTTGAAAATATTTCTGTTTAATCAAGAACTGAATTACAGTTCAAGAATGGACAAGGAATCATTGGTAAAGAGAAAATATTTACTAATAATTCCCATTCATAATGATACACTGCATGGAATATCAAAAAATATCCCTTAAACCAGTATTGCTATGATGGATAAAACATAATGGGTAATGTATGTATCTGTATATGTGTGTGTGGTGTACGTATATGTATGTATGGGTGTGTCTATTGTTCAAGCCTTAAACTAAGTAATTAGCCCATGAATGATGAGTTTTAGCAATAAATCTTTGCAGGCACCATTCTCATAATGTGTCTCTCTTGATTGACCATTGAAGAATTTAAAGTTATTTTTCAGGTTTGAAATGCTTGGAAGTAAGCCCTTTACACAAAAATAGTGGCACATTAATTCAGTTGTTTTACAATCAAGTCCTATGTAATAACTAACATGTTAGTAATAAGGACAAGATTAAGTGACTTAAATTTACTAGTATTTAAATTGATAAGGAAGGACACATTTTAATAACATATTTAGAATACACAGGAATAAGGAGTAAACTATTTCATTACTTTGGGAAATAGAAATAAATATATAAAATGTGGCTTATGAATAAAATGGATAATACATTATTACATTACAGGTTGGTCTCTTGTCAGTGAAAATATGTCTATATTCAAGGAAACTAGTATTTAGGGATATTGCTTAGTGATATATTTAGGAATCTTATTAATCTCAATTTTCTAGCTTTCTCAGAAAAAAAAAATAGTTATCCAGTCTCCTGGGAAGACAGAGAAGACACTATTCCCTAGGCTCCCCTGTATACCATGATTTGGGGGCAGAAGAGAAACAATGTCACCATATCAGGAAGCAGTTGGATATGGGTCCTGTGTTCTTACATGAAGGGAGAAATTGTCATATAATTGGCATTAATGAAATGACAGCTATGTGCAAACCACTGTGCTCATTGCTTTCAACTCCTTAATTCATGAGTCAGCATTGCTGAAGAGAATCCAGTTTTACAGCAGTGATGTTGATGGATTATTTTATTTTATTTTATTTTATTATTTTATTTACTTATTAAGAGGAAGGAATTAGTTTATACGACAATGAATTAAGTTTTGATTGGAACAAGTGTAGGAAGGTCAAGAGTGACTATATAAATGTGAGGTGTGAAGGCAGAGAAATTACTTTTATAGGGTATGTTATAATTTTAGTAAACTCTTTACATTTAGGGAATATTAAATAATGCTTTCCAGTAATTGTTTAAATAGTTTTATTTAAAAAGTCACTTGGAACCGTAATACACAGTGTAGACACTGCTTTTATCGGGAGTTAATTTAATACTGGCTCATGATATTTATACATTCTAATGTATTGAGTCAATAGAATAAAATATTTCTATAACATGAAATTGATTGTATTTCAATACAGTTTTTGTTTTCAACAAGGCTTTGAGGATTTAATTATAATAGGATGCTTGTAGTAAGCAACATTCAATTTCCTAACATACAGGAATAAGTCCATGATAATTCCAGATAAAAATTGGCTTGAAGATATAGTTATAATGCAGTTTAATAATGTATAATGTCTACAACATCATCACCATTACCTGTAGGTTGCAAACTAGTAGGGAAAAATTCCTTCTCTCACTTTTCATTTTGTTATGTGAGGATATTACTACAAACTTATTTTATAAAGTAAATACTTTCCACAGTCAATAAACTATTATTAGTCACAACTTGCTTACAATCAGTTCCCCAACTGATGACACACAGCAGCTTATCAAGAGAGTTTATGTACACATGTAGGTTACAAATTGTCATTATCTAAATTGAATAATGCCTAGATTACATCGTTAATATCTTAAGAATGGATTGCGGAGTGATCTGAGAGCAGGGGCTCTAACTTCCTCTTCTGCTCCGTGACACGTAGATGGACTATGTACAAGCTCAAGAAAACCAAATTTCCATGACATGTGAACCACATACAAGTGCTCTGTCTTAAGCCAAGCTTTGGTCAATCAATATACTACCTGATTGAATTACTGAAACTTATAGATATGTACTCATAAACACCTGTAAACACCAAGTGTTCTTTCAGTTACTCTGTTTTGACTCCACATACATGGTGTTGATCATGGAGAAGACATTAAGAATATTTCAACTTTGTCATAATAACTAATGATCTGGTAGATAAAGTAAAAATAAAAATTAACTGATAGCAGATCTCTCTGCAGGCATAAAGAATAGACATGGATTAAAACTCAGAATTGCAAAGCATGCATAAATGCAAAGAGTGGCATTTTTAATAAACGGATTCACATTACAAATTTAAATCCTCTTTTATAGTAACATAGGATACAGATGCCTGTACCTTCATTTGGTGGATGGTAAGTTACAGAGATAGAAGCACACATAAATGTCAGTATAACTGCAACTTGTGTCTACAATAATATTGTAATATATGACTATAGTCAAGTCTTGATTATATACATTTATCTTTCCATGATCCATTTTAATTTTAGTTCTGAGATAGTTTGCCCTAAACATGTAATACATTTCCGGCATACTTATCACCATTGCCAGACTTGCATATACTCAGACTACAAGGCAATTTAGTATTACCAGAGCAAAACACAATTACAGAAGTTCAAATCTGCCATTTGGTGTTATCTCTACACTTCTCCCTATATTAGCAGATAAAATTGAATTGATGTTTATTGCTTTCTCTTCCAGAATTGCAGTTTCAGCATGGCTGAGAGATTTCATGGATGTATTAGCCAGTTGGCATGAATGCTTTTTAGTAAATAAATTAATACCATCACAATTCATTCCCTCTTTTATTATCCATTTTCTTACATCATAAAATTTTAATTCTTATATGTAAGTGGTAACCAACATCATGATGCTTATTGGGCTTGTGAAGAAACTCTGACTCACAGATTAGCTTCCATGACTGACTAAAGCACAGTCTGCAGATAGGTGATCTGAGAGTAGAACTCAGTTCTTCCCATACATATGCAATCCATTCAGCAATCATTCTAAAGCGTTATGACATAACTAATATTTTTCAAGCTCTGGAAAACTTATAAGATATTTCAAGAGTCAGAAACTAAGAAGATAAGTAGAGCATGATTACATATTGAAACACATGTGCTTGTTGGGGGAAATAAGCAAGCTAGCCTGTGAAAGGCTAAGTGACACGAGAGGCAGTGGTCATGTTGGTCTACGTGAAATGAGAGGCATTTTCTCAAGGAGATGACATTTGATGTGAAGATCAAGTCACAAAAAGGAGTCAAGCATGAAAAGAGCTGAGAGAGAACAATCTACATAAAAGGAACAGGAATTACAAGGGCCCAAGGTTAAGAAACAATCTGGAGATTTCTAGAAACAGAATATTTAACATAATGTGTGTTGTTATAGTAGATTTAGTAAGAGATGGATAGTCAGGGCCAGATCTTTATTTTTATTTATTTTTAAAAGATTTTATTTATTTATTTTTAGAGAGAGGGGTAGAGAGGGAGAAGGAGTGGGACAGAAACACCAATGTGTGGTTGCCTCTCACATGCTCCCTGCAGAGGATCTGGCCCCCAACCCAGGCATGTGCCCTGAATGGGAATTAAACCAGTGACCCTTTGGATTACAGGCCAGTGGTCAGTCCATTGAGCCACACCAGTCAGGGAGTGGCCAGATCTTTTAAGCAGTATATGCCTTAGTAAAAATCTGAATTTCTTTCCAAGTGAAGTGGGCATTCTCTAAGGAGCCTGAAGGATACATTATCCATCTTGACTTTTATAGAGAGCATTCTAACTGCAATGTGAACAATAGACTGTAGGGAAGCAGAAATGAAAACCATTGCTATAGTTTAGGTATGGAATTATTATGATTTGGAGTAAGGTGTTTTTAATAGAATTGGAGAAAAATGAACATATTCAAAATATATGTTTGTATTTTTTAATTTACTTTATTGAATATGCTATTACAGTTGTCCTATTTCCCCTCTTCATTCCCCTCCACCCTGCACACCCTCTCCCACCCACATTCCCCCCCTTTAGTTCATGTCCATGTGTTATAAGCCCTTTAGCTTCTGTATTTCCCATACTAGTCTTACCCTCCCCCTATTTTCTACCTACCATCTATGCTACTTATTCTCTGTAACTTTTCCTCCTCTCTCCTCCTCCCACTCCTATTGCTAACCCTCCATGTTATCTCCATTTCTGTGGTTCTGTTCCTGTTCTAGTTGTTTGCTTAGTTTGCTTTGCTTTTGTTTTAGGTGTGGTTGTTAATAACTGAGTTTGCTGTCATTTTACTGCACAGTTCAAAGCACTGGTGATCAGGATGCTCACAGAATTGATTGAATTTGGTTGCAAATTAGATGAAAAAATGAAGGCTATGCTAAGTGAAATAAAGGAAAATATTCAGGGAACCAATAGTGATGGGAAGAAAACTGGAACTCAAATCAGTTGAGTGGGCCAGAAGGAAGAATGAAACAACCAAACAGAAAAGAATGAAGAAACAAGAATTTTTAAAAAATGAGGAGAGGCTTAGGAACCTCCAGGATATCTTTAAACATCCCAACATTGGAATTACAGGGATACCAGAAGGGGAAGAAGAACAGCAACAAGTGGAAAAGTTATTTGAACAAATAATAAAGGAGAACTTCCCCAATCTGGCAAAGGAAATAGACTTCCAGGAAGTCCAGGAAGCTCAGAGAGTGCCAAAGAAGTTGGACCCAAGGAGGAACACACCAAGGCATGTCATAATTACATTACCCAAGATTAAAATAAAGGAGAGAATCCTAGAAGCAGCAAGAGATAAGGAGACAGTTAGGAGTTCCCATCAGACTGTCAGCTGATTTCTCAAAAGAGACCTTACAGGCAAGAAGGGGCTGAAAAAAAGTATTCTAAGTTATATGTTTGGATTTAAAATCAATAGAACATGCCAATGGGTTGACTATAGAGAGAAAAAAGGGAGAAATTAAGGATGGTTTTCAAATTTCTATTCTGACAAGTTGTGTAGACTATCATTCTATTTAAGTTAGAAAGATTAGGAAAGAAATAAAAGTAGAAAAAATTAATAAAGAATATGTCACACTATGTGAAATTTGAGATGCAAGATATATAGTGAACAGGAAGCTTCAGTTGCCTAGAAGCTCAGGAAGAGAAATAGAAATCTTGGTACAAGTTACAAATATGATGGTATTGCTAGACATAGGCCTCAGCGAGATTACCAAGGGACAGTCTGTATAAAGAAAAGAAGGTTCAGAACCAATTCATGGGAAATTTGAAATTAGTCTGGCTATGGGGTGAGGACAGAGAAGAGGTAAGTAAGAAGGAACAACTAGAGGTATTGAGGAAACCAAGGAGTATAAGGGAAATCAATGAAGGTTTACTAAAAGAGGAAAGTGCAATGGTGTAGACTGCTGCTAAGGGATAGAAAAACTCTATTATCCCAGAGAGCATTGTAATTTGAAATACATAACATGTATTCTAAAATATTCAAACTCTACCTGCCAAAGGCCTCAACTGTAAAGTTAGGATATTTTCTTTTTTAAATGAAAACTTAGCTTAGTTCATTCTCAATGCCTCTGCACACACAGTTGAACCTGTATTTTTCTAATGCTGTCGTCAGCAACAACTTTGATTTACTCAAATGTGAGGACGTTAGCATTATCATTACATCACTGAGTTCTGACATTATTTCATATTGCCAGATGCTCTAAATCTTTTCTTCCTTGACTTTCTCTTCATTGGCCTAAGACAGTTATTGTGCACAAGCGTCCACCACAGTTTGATCCTTAACCACCATCTCTTTCTTCCTCTCCATTTCTCTCAAGAACCATGGTAATAGGAAGGGAGTAATCCTTGTTACCTTTATGATTCCACTGCCAGCACCACTGTAAACATTAAAAAATATTTGGTGAGGGAACTTATGTTCATTTCTACAGTTGTTGCTTTTAATCCTACTTTGTTTTTTTCCTCTGATTATCCTGTTTCAAGATCTCCAGGGATCTGATTTAGGCATTTAGGCTTCAGGGGACTTCTCCGGATTATTTCATTTCTCTAGCAGGGGCAAAATAAATGATAAATGCTGTTATTACGTGACTTTGCACTTAAACAGATAGCACCCACAAGCCATGAATTAAAAAGAAAGGAGAGATTTATAAAAGAGCACAACCCACCATTTCACCACTAACATTAATTGTGTGCATCTTTCTAAGTCATGTAAATTACTTTATACCTGTGCTATCCAACATGATAGCCATTAGCCATATGTAGCTATTAAGCACTTGCAATGTGGCTCATACAAATTGACATGTGCCCTTAGTGCAAAATATAGCACATTTGGTAATAATACTAACAAAACAATGTAAAATACCTCATTATCAAAGATATATTCTTTATATGCTGAAATATTATTTTCAATATATTTGTTTTAATAAAATAAATTACTAAAGTTAATTGCACCTTTAAAAATATCATTTACTGTAGGTGTTAGAAAATTAAAATTATATGTCTGGCTTATATTTCTCAGACAATCCTATTCTATGCTTTTGAAGCACAAAACAAGCACCTTAAAACAGGGTGTAGGTATCGCCTACATTATCATTAAACATTCAGAATCTCAGGCCCTCTTCCAGACCGACGAGTCAAAATCTACTTTTTAACAAGATCCCCAGGTAATTGGCATGCATGCTGAAGTTTGAAAAACACTGCTGTTGTTGCTGTCTCCAAAGAGCAAGGTGTGATTATACCATTAAATAATGACATATCCAACCTCATTTCCTGTGTACTAGAGACCAAAATCTTAAAAACTGCAAATCCTTCAGTAATACACAGAAAGGTTAATATCAAGTGTGAACCAAGCTTGCAAGCCCTAGTTCTGCATTTTCCACTACAAGAGTTCATGTGCCATACTTTAGAATTAGTGTAAGCAAAAGCCAGCTGGCTTTGCTTCTGCATTTTGCTACCTAGAGAGATTTGCATTTCACAAATTTAGTTCAGGTGGCACTTATAAAAAGCAATCGGCCAGAGCGCCTTAGAAATTTTGTCCCTTACACAATTTTTGGAGTGGTCAGCAGGAATGCTGGTAGGCAACATCCTATCTGAGGGTAAATCTGCTTTATCAAACAGTGGAATTTAAAAGAGCTTTGTCTAGAGGGAATCTGTTTTTTGTTAGGGGTGTGATTTTTTTTCAGATTCTATATTACTCCCATACCAGTCTTCACCTTAAATATATTATGTTGGCTCTGGTATAAATATAATTTTCTGAGCATGTGAAATTAGCACTGACATGATAATGCCTAGAACCCATTTTTTTTTTATTATTAGACCTTTGCATTTTATTTAATATTTTTGTAGTTCTTGATTTATTTAGTTAGGGTTGGGGAGAGTTGTGTACCTTTTCAAAAATATTAAATTGTACATGGACATTGTCATGTCATCTTAATATTTGTACTTAGTAGAGGTTCAAAAAATCATTAATGAATAGTTTTAAATTATATGGTTAATTAATTAATTAATTAATTGGTATAATAACATTGCTCTACAAAAGCACCAAAGGTGATTGTTATTAAATGAAACACATTTGTGCATGTAAAATCCTACTGTACTTAGATAGCAAAAGCCATGGTTAGATTCCACCTTCTTTTCAAATTGAATTAATCACATATTTAAAGAAATGGAAGAAGTTAGTTATAAACACAACTGCTAAGATACCTAGCATTATATATTTGTTATTATGCAGGAGAGATTTGTACTTATCAAATAGGCAGAATTAGATTAGAAAAGTCAGGTTTTTTTTTATTGATTCTCACAGTACCAAAAATATGCAAAACTTCAAACTCCTAGAAAAATAAAATCTTATTCTTCATGCATATTTTATCAATGATATAACCACTGAAAATTATTAGAATTTAGAAAAGAGTTGAGAAATTATTTCAAACATGATAGAAATTCAATCAAAGCAGCATTAAGAAAGAACAAATACTGTATTTTGCCATGTATAATGTGCTCCCATGCATAATGAACGCCCACATTTTTGTGCACATTATACATGAGATTATTATACCCATTATTATACCCATGGTTTGTAATCATTAATACCCATGGATAATATGTATCCTTATTTTTCCCTCAACAATTTGGGCAAAAAAGTATGCACTATATATGGCAAAACACAATAACATAGCATTTGAAACTGAGGTTATTCCCCAAATATGTAGGTAGTTATCCATTTTGTATTCTTCCCCTCCAGAAAAGCAAGACTCTGTTCCAACATTGTTTTACTCCTCATAATAACTCTCCAAGATAGATATTATTATGTCTGTATTAAAGCTGAATTTCAGGAAAGGAAAGTAGATTACCCTAGGGCACATGGTTAACCAAAACAGAAGCGTAACTCTCATTGGTCAGATTCCAGGGTCTGTGACAGTCCACTAGCAATGCCTCAATAACAGTCAAAAGTTATTTCTTTAGCTTTAGAGACATTTTCTTAATTTTCAGGTGAGCAGGTATAATTCAGTAAGTTTTCCTGGTAGTTTTATCTGAGTATGTGTGTATGTGCATGTCTTAAATTACTGACAATCCCAATGGAATAATTATTTTGTTAATTTTTCCTAAAATGTGAAAATCACCACCAAGTCATTGACTTAAACACTTCCTGACCTAATGAGTCCTGGATCCCACATACATCCAAGTTAATGTCTATGAATTATTGATAATTACTTTATGAACACTAAGAGCAATTGTGCATTTGAGTAAGTTTTGTAATTATAATTAGATATATTGTGTTTATAAACATAGAAAGAATCAATAGTTCAAAAGTTTTAATCAAGGGCGGAAAGATTAAACCTACAGCTAACCCTTATTCCCAAGGCCTTTTTCTCTGTACATTGTATCTTATGGATTAAAAGTTAATGTGGTTTCTGGTACATCAACAACAAATAATACACAGTGAGCTGAATTTATAGGAACTGGAAACTGGATTTATAGAAACAATTATAATCACTTATATTTGGCCTATAAATATATATGATGCTTGCCAAGAGTGCCACAGAGACACAGTATTAACAATTTGGGAAATCTTGGGAATATATTCTCTGAAAACACAGATAATCAATACAATGCAGAGTCCAGTAACAAAAATAATAACTTTTTTCATTATTCTCACTTTAACTCCTTGTTCAGCTGTGAAAACTCACATCTAGAGCAAACCAACAACTTTAAATGGTTTAATGTGGAAATAAGCCTGGCTGAATTAACCCTGACCCAGGCAATGCTGATGTAGGGAAAGTCTAGTTCATTTCAGTTTTTACAGAAAAGTGTCTTCACAGTGTAAAGTACTGTTAAAAAAAGATGACTCAGGAATCAACACCTCTATGTGATAAGTGGGAGTCTAATTTTTACTCAGCTATCCTCCCTTCCTCTGTTGGATGTAATAATAAACTGTGAAATGGTCAAAATGAGTGGGAGAAAAAAGCTAAAAAATCTCAAATTCAGGTTTTTCTACAGCAACAATAGCTGTTAATAGCATTGATAAACATATGATATTGCAAAGTATATTATGATTCCAGTTCAATAAATATAGTAATACAAAGATTACATATCAATTTCTTATCATTGGTTTAGTATGAAAAAGTTGAGATGAGTTCAAATTTATCTATGAAAATGTCATTTTAGCTATGAAAATGTCATTTTAGCAGTTACTAATATTATGTGAGTGATTAGAAAATTACTTAAATTCCATTGAATGGATAGAGTAAGTGCAAAATATATCAGAATATCTCTTGACACTCCCATGTCCTCAACTTCCATATCTGATTTGTTCCCAAATCCTGATTCTTCTGTTCATCTCTTGTCATCTTCACCTTCAGTGCCTTAGTTCAGTTTCTTATCATCTGTCACTTGGATTTTTTGCAATAGCTTTCTGCTTGCTTTCACATTTTCTTTCCTCATTTCATTCTCCACATTGCCTCCATGGTTATCCAGAGTCCATTTATATTTTAAAGTTGATATTTCATAGTTCTTTTGCTCAAATCTTATTTAGAGAAATGAAGTAATAATGGGTGTTAAACAGAGCCATCTATCAAGGTTACAGATAATCACAGAACAAATACCTTTAGTTTTCAATTTAACAAAGACTCATTAATTAACACTCATTAATAAGACTCATTAATCTTTTAGTGATACAAAAGATTGCAGGGGTGTCTAACCTTTTGGTATCTCTGGGCCACACTAGTAGAAGAAGACTTGTCTTGGGCCACACATTAAATACACAAAACACTAACCAAACAAAATGGTTTTAATTTACAATTTTGTGTTGGGCCACATTCATAGCCATCCTGGGCCACATGCAGCGGGCTGCATGTTGGACATCCCTGGACAGTATTTATTCTCTACTGAGGCCCTCCAAGCAGAGAAGAGGTATGGGTGTGTATACTCCATGCCTAGAAAAAGAGGCTATGGGAGAGCCTGATTCATCTCAGACAATAGGAAACAAAGCATCTTCTCAATCAGAGGTAGTAAGAGCAATCTCCCACCAGTGAAAAAGTAAAGGTGATTTCAAGTTTTATCCAGGAGTTCATGGAGAAAAGCATATGAAGTGATTTAACACAAAAAATGAAGCAATATTTACATGGATAATTTGCTGTGAGAAAAGAAATATAAAATATACACTGCTTAGTTTTGATTTTGTAAAGGTAGCCTCAATGATGTATTTATATTATTTGGTATATATCTCATTAATATTATTGTATTAAGAATCATCAATAGTTTTTAATGAATGCATAGTACATGATTATGAAAATTTCTCATTTTGAATGAAATACAGTCTTGCAAACAAGAAGAGATGACAATATAAAGTAAGGGAAGCCCTGGCCAGTAAGCTCACTTCATTAGAGCATTGTCCCTGTATGCCAAGGTTGCAGGTTCGATTGCAGGTTTGATTCCTGGTTAAAGTATGTATGAAAATCAACCAATCAAAGTGTAAATAAGTAGAACAACACATGATCTCTCTCTCTCTCTAGCTTAAATAAAATAAGGATAAATTTTATATAAAATATAATTTCATATATGAAATGTGTATATGGGCTTCTTGATCTACATTCATCCTTTATCTCTTCCTTCTTTCTTGGAAGCATGACAGGAAAAATATTTACTTGAGTTATTTTTTATTTCCAGAATGAATGAAGGTGACATTTCTTAAAGACTCTTCTTGTGTTCATCCAGAGGAATCAGATGTTACACTCCTTTTAATACTCAAAGTTGAACTGCAGTATTCCAACATAGCTGAGAGATATTTTACTCCTGAGCAAGTCAGATATTGTCAGTCAACCATAAGTCATCTTCCAGAATTTAAACTTCATATAGAAGTTATACATAAATTATAGAAGCTGAATGAAATATTATCATAGATTATATATGTGATAGTTTATACATCTGAGGAGGAAACATTCATAATATTTTTTCATTAAACCAGCTCAAATAATCATCTGTTTAACCCATATATTCTAATGTAGGTGATTTATGACCCATTTTCAAAGGTAAAGTAAACATGTAGCACAGCCAAGACATGCATTGATAAAGCAGGTAAAACTGTTTTTTATTTTTGCTTAGCGACATGGATCACTTGCCTGAATCTGGTTTGCACTGATCAGAGTTGATGGATTATAGATTAAATGTCATATCTAAGCCCCAATTTTCAAATCCATTACTCTCAAGGGAAAAAATATCTGAAGAAGAAAAGACTATATTTATAATCCATGCCAATACCAAGATGGAAATTTGACACATCCAGAAGTAAATAACCTTAGGGAGAATACTATTTACATTAATAAGAGAAAACATTTTCACTGGAGAGTCTCATGAAAGTCTATTTTGGAGATTAATTCAACCAATAATCAAGAAGAAGGGAAAATATATATTGATGGTGTACTTTATGTCTGTCTTTCTGCACACTGAGATATAGCAGTTGATCAGAAAGATTCTCTACACTCAAATATTAACTAAGTATCCATTATTTCATGGTGGGAGAGGAATAATTTAGTAGAGGAACAGTATGAGTTTCCAACGAGTCAGAAACGGAAAGAGGTACATATGAGAGAAATGGAAGGATAACTATGTTTATATGATTTAAACTGGCTTGTTATGAAAGTAAATTACCACATCAAATATTGGTTTGTTCCAAAAGAAATTTCATAACATGTTTGAATAGATAGAGACCTTACAGATTTTCTGATTCCAATCTCTTAATTTGTAGTTGAAAAAACTGAGACTCAAAGAGGTTATAATTGTTGCCCAAAGACACATGTTTAGTTGCCAGAAGATAACTCCAGGCTACTTCATCCTAGGTCATCACTTCTTTCTTCAAATCCAGTTTTGTTTTTTATAAGGCCATAAGTTCTCAAAAAGACTTCTTTTATAATTGACATAAAAAAATAAAAAGAACTCTGGTAGAAAAGCCTTCTTATTTCTCTTTTAATTTGCCCTTCTAGTACAGAGACTAATTGGCCAGTAAATGATTAACAAGAGAGCAAGTGAGTAATCTGAAAGGCTTGACTTATTTCTAGTTTGTTTATCCATGTAGACATTAACTATCAAAATACTTCAATGTTAAAACTTGTAATTTAAATAAATGTAGAAGAGATTAGAAAAATAAAGTATGGCTTCTGGTTAAGATGGTGGTGTAGGCAGACATGGCTCATCTCTTAGCACAACCATATCAAAATTACAACTAAAATGTAGAACAACTATCACTCAGAAACATCAGAAATCGAGTTGAATGGAAGTGTGACAAGTAAGGAATTAAATAAACCACAGCCACCAAGATTGGTAGGAGGGGTGCAGACATGGAACAGGCTGGTCTCTCACCTACATGTGGTGGATAAAAATTCAGGAGGGACAGTCTGGGAGCACGGAGTCCCAGCCCCACACCAGACTCTTCAGCCCAGGGTTCTAGTGCCAGGAAGATAAGTCCCCACTACTGCTGTCTTCAAAAACCAGAATTGGTTTTTGCAGGTAGAGATTGAGTTGGTGGAAGAAGCTTCCGGAGACCCAAGCAGTTTCTCTTAAGAAACCCACACATGGACTCACCTACTCAGACTCCCTCTAAGCCCCAGGGCTGGAGTGGCAGCTTAAAGGACAACAATGGTATACTGGGAGAGGTTGAAGTGTTTGGCATCAGAGCGAGTAGAAGCCATCGTCCATTTTCTGAGCACCCCTCCAGCAGAGCCATGGAGCTGGCAGGCTAGTGCCATATTTGAGACTCCATCAACCTGGCTAACACAATTTGACCTGCTTTGGAGATCTCCAGAGACTCTGCCCCACTCAACTTATGAGCTCACCCAAGCTGCTTTTCCATATTAATAACTGAATAACTTGTCTTGGCTCATGCTTCATTGCTTCCAAAAACCTATCAAACAAGCTACAGCTGGCCTCAGTGATCTCCAGGCCCAGCACTAGCAGCAGCCAAAATAGATTCACAGCTTTGCTTCACCTGGGAATCTCCAAGCCCAGCAATAGTAGCAGCCTTCTCAGATCACTTTATAGCTCAGGAAGGATGGTCCTGGACAAAACACAGGTGGGAGCTGACCTTGGTCTATACCATGTGGGAAATCCCAGCACTAGCCCATGCAGCAGACAGTTACAGACCACTCTGAAGGGCCACCACATTGCCCCTGCACAGCTGATCCTCCATGGAGGGTAAAGGTTGGTGGTCAGTAGTCATAGCCAATCCTTATAACTGACTGGCCTGAGTCAATACCTCCCATTGACCTGCCAACAGCAACCACGTCTCAACTACAAGGGGAGGGTATAGTCAGCCCACACAAAGGGCACATCGTGAGTATCCAGCTTGGGTGATAGGGGAGGCTGTGTCATTGGACCCTACAGGACACCTACTATACTAGCCTGTACTACCAAGACACAGGGTCGAGGCAGCTCTACCTAATACATAGAAACAAACACAGGGAGGCTGCCAAAATGAGACAAAGAAACACGGCCCAAATGGAAGAACAGATCAAAACTCCAGAAAAAAAGAAATAAATGAAATGGAGATAAGCAATCTATCAGATGCAGAATTCAAAACACTGATTATGAAGATACTCAAGGAACTTGGTGAGTACCTCAGCAACATAAAAAAAGATCCAGTCAGAAATGAAGGGTTCACTAACTAGAATGAACAATGTACAGGGAAACAACAGTACAGTGGGTACAGTGAGAACAAATCAATGATTTGGAACATAAGGAAGCAAAGAACAACAAATCAGAACAATAAGAAGACAAAAGAATCCCCCAAAATGGGGGTAGTGTAAGCAGACTCCAGGCTAACTTCAAGAGGTCCAACATTTGCATGATAGGAATGCCAAAAGGAAAAAAGAAAGAACAAGGAATTAGAAATCTATTTGGAAAAATAATGAAAGAAAACTTTCCTAATTTGGTGAAGGAATAGACATTCAAGTCCAGGAAGCACAGAAAGTCTGAATCAAATTGGACTGAAAGAGGACCACATCAAGACGCATCATAATTAAAGTGATAAAGGTTAAAGATAAAAAAGAGAATCTTATAAGCAGCAAGAGAAAAGCAGAGAGTTACCTACAAAGGAATTCTCATAAGACTATCAGTTTATATATCAAAAGAAACCTCGCAGGCAAGAAGGAGCTGACAAGAAGTATTCAAAGTGATGAAAAGCAAGGACCTACAATCAAGATTACTCTATCCAGCAAAGCTGTCATTTAAAATGGAAGGGCAGCTAAAGTGTTTTCCAGATAAGTTCAAATTAAAGGAGTCATCATCACCAAGCCCTTATTATATGTAATATTGAAGGGACTTACCTAAAAAAAAAGATGATCAAAACTATGAACAGTAAAATGACAACAAACTCACAACTATAAACAACTGAATCTAAAAAATAACAAAAATAAACTAAGCAAACAACTAGAACAGAAACAAAATCATAAGTATGGAAATCATTTGGAGTGTTATCACCTGAGAGGGGGAAGGAGGAGAAAGGGGAAATGGGATAGGGATCAAAAAGCATAATTGGTAGTAACAAAATAGACGGGGAGATGTTAAGAATAGTGTAGGAATGGGAGAAGCCAAAGAACTTACATGCATGACCCATGGATATGAACTAAGGAGGTCAGGGATTGCTGGAGGGAAGGGTAGGACTGGACAGAGGGAGACAAAGGGAAACAAATTGGGACAACTCTAACAGCATAATCAATAAAATATACTTTAAAAAGGAAAATTAAAGTAGCATCATTATTAAACACCACTGTAGCAATTTTTCATATAAAATCTACTGATGGATGCTGATATTAGTGGGCAAATACTTGAGAAGACACATGATATGAACATATTATTATAGTCTCAAAGTATCCTCCCTTCAGGTATTTATCAAATACAAAGAGGAGGTTCAGAGTGTTACAGTGAAGAAACCTGTCAGAGTTAGTCAAGTTTAATACCATCAGTCATAAGACTAATTGTTATCAGGTACCCATGAGAACATGATTTATGTTTTTTTAATTGACCAAACTGCATCATTTCAATGTAATTTTTAGTAACTAAAATTGAAAGAGATTCTACAAAATAGCTGAGTACTATTCATCAAGTGTCAAAAACATGAGAGAGAAGAGAAGTCTGAGGAATTTTCAGAATGGAGGAGACTAATAAGACCCAACCAAAGTGCAGTGTGGGATCCTGGACTGGGCACTGGCATGGAAAAGGGACCTTTGGTGAAAAAGCAGTGAAATTCAAATAAAATGTGTGGTTTAGCTAATAGTACTGGTATGCTGGGGCCAGCTTGTACAGCTGGCACTAGAGATTCAGTGCATCTCCTTCCAAATTCAAGTTTAGTAATGTGTTGGTAGGTTGAAATTAGGCAACTGAAATTAGGAACACAAGGAAATTGGCAAGCATTACAAATCAGGGCTTCTCCACTCCCATCCCTAGAAAACTGTTTTAGCAGTAAACCACTGATTAGTAGTGCTGAGCCAATGCTATTTTCTAGGTTTCCAAAATGTAGTAAGATTATATAAATTAACATAAAAGGAAGCTGATATATGTGAATTCTCTGTACTATAAATGCATCTTTTTTGTAAGTCTAAAATTTCTTCTAAGCAAAACCTTTAAAGTAATAGTGCAGGGCTAAATACCATGTACATTGTATAAGAGTAAGTAATTTACATTATTTAAAGCTCTTATACATCTGACAGAGATATAAAGATAAAATAGAGTTTCTGTCTATTAGAATTTACTATTTAACATAGTTCAGAGTGATTAGAAAATTTGAGGAATTAGTGAATCAACAAATGCTTTCAGTAGAATAAGGTTTTTTGGTTTCTTCTTCTTCTTCTTCTTCTTCTTCTTCTTCTTCTTCTTCTTCTAATTCTTCTTCCTCCTCCTCCTCCTTCTTTTTTTGTGTGTGCATTTTTTGTCACTGTTGTTATCACCCATTTAGCCACAGAACCTGAAATCTTCCAGGAGTTAATAATAATATAATGTATGACTTTGAATAGGGTTTAATAATAAAGCTTCAAAATGGACTACAAAGAATGAAGTTTTTGCAAAGATTTTTTGCATAAATTTCAAGTTGATTCCTATCAATTAACATTAATGAAGCACTGATTGCATCTCAGCTGTCCTTCTTCTGAAAGGAAATTATTAATATATTAGTTTTACAAATAAGGAATCTGAAGCTCTGACATATTTGTGATTTACCCAAGTTTCTTATCAATAAAAATGAACTAATATTTGAACTTACACGTTATTAAAAAGGCACAGCCAACATTAATAGTCACAGCACAAGACATGGGGGTAACTGTACACTCAGTGTTTTCCTTGAGACATTATATTCTAGCCTTAGGTATGTGCACTCAACGAAATGACCAGAGTGGTGAGGTTCCTGCTGCTTTACAGTTGTCTTATCAATAAATTCTATTAGTATTAGAAAAAGTCATTACAAAATTTTTCTTCTAATGAGATGATGTGGATTTGATAATATTAGTTATTGAATTTAGACTTAAATAGAAATGGGTTTTTTGGAAGATTAAAGAAAAAATACACTACTAGAACTTGGGGAATTCCAATGCCCTTTAATTATAACTGTTAAAAATCCAAGTATTCTATAGAACTGAGAAGACAGTTATAAGAGATGTAATATATATTTGATATATGCTAATAACACAAAAGTTTTGTGTTTTGCTTCACCCTAAGATGATAAGGAGATTTCTGCTATATGACATTTGGTTTGGAGCCCATATTGTGTTAGAGACTTAAAATTTTACATTACATGATCAATTATTTTATTCAATAAGTGTTTGTAATGTTTATCTATGACTGTATAACACATTACTCCAGAATGTAGTGACTGAAAACAACAAACATTAATTCTCTCATGGTTTCCGTGCGTCAGAAATCAGGAGCGGCTTGGCTGGATGCCTCTGGCTCAGGGTTTGTCACAAAGGGACAGTGAGGGCTACAGTCATCTCAAGTCTCAACTGGGAAAGGATGCACTTCCAAGCTCCTTCAGGAGGTTGTGGGAAGTTCTGATCCCTCACAAACTAAAACCTTCAGTTCTTTCTCATGGAGTGGTGGCTGAAGTCAAACAAGAGCCACTCAATAGGGCAGTTTACAACATAGCAACTGGTTTTCTTCAGAGCCAGCAAGAGAGGGCAAGCAAGACAGAAGCCAGAGTCTTCCATAACCTAATGTTGGAAGTGGCATCCCCTTACTTCTGCCATACTCTGTTTATTATTAGCAGGCCACTAGATCCAGCCTTCACTTGAGAAGAGAGGAGATTACAAACAGAAGCTGGGGATCATTGGGATCCGTCCTTGAAGCTGCCTATCACAATGTTATTAAATTAAGCTGGATAATGTCACCCATTTATGGGTGACACCAGAAATATAAATCATTGTTTTATGTAATGGCTTCAGTTATGGTCCGCATTCTAGAGGTATGCAAAATCTCTGTAAGAATATAGAAAAGTAAAGGATAAATTGTTATGATTATGTGACACACAGTATAATTGTAGAAGGAACAAAATGCCATGGGACTTCAGAGCAGCTATAAGAATGTCTATAGAGAAAAGGTGAAACTAACTAATGTATGAAGAGAAACAGCCTCACAATTGCATCAAATGTGTTTTCTTAAAATATTAATAGCATTATTAAAAACATCTAGCTCTACTTCAATGTGTAAACAAACAATAAGTTTAAAGTACATATAAAATTACATTTTATGTATAACTATGTGTCTATGTACACACATCTATGTGTATATGCATGTGTATGTTTACATGTGTGTATCTGCATACACATATAATGTCACTAAAAAGATAATGAGAGGGATGTGACGGTGATGCTGCCTTTATGAATGATATGATGACACCTCTACTGTGATAGCCTAACATATAAATTAGACTTCCCCAAGCTTTCAAATTCCAATGGATGTTAAGCTGTGGAAGTTAATGTCTAGTTAGTAGTTAATGTCACTTTTATAATTATCAACACAGCTTCTCTGGTCTAAAATCTTGGTCTCATGTCAGAGATAATTTTAATAAAAAGTGTCCACTTTATGATCCCCAAATAATTTACACACAAATGTAAGCACCTGCTGCATAAAAGTCCCTTAATATTATCCCAATAACTTTTGAGCCAAAATCTCTTACACAATTCATCATAATTCATTTTGGTGACATATATTTATGACTTGCAGGTGCTACATCTCTTTACTGAATAATATCATGTTTCATAAATTGAGCTAAAATAACATGTTCTGTATTTTATTTGGTTTATATTAAAATATATAAAACAAACATATCTCAAGATCACAGCTGTATTTGTGAAAAAGTTCCACTTTATTAAGAAAAAGGTATGAGGAACTGAAAAAGAAAAACCTAGATGAGAAAAATTTACTGAACTCTCCCTGTGAAGTGAGAATGTAGAACATGTTTGGCTTTGGAAATTACTTTCACATAAGGAACCAAAACTAGACATTTGGTAGGAAAAACTTGTAAGTGGAAATAGAGTGTTTTCACTTTTTTTATCATACTTATATTTTTCTCTTAAGTGGAGCAAGATCTTAACAAAGGTATTGGTGAATAATTTGTGAATTCTTCTAGTTTTTATGATTTTTGTACTAATCTGTTACAGCTTTATTTTTTAAGTATATTTTATTGATTGTGCTATTACAGTTGTCCCATTTTTTCTCTCCTTTATCACCCTCCACCCTGCTCCACCCCACTCTCCTGCATTCTTCCCCTGCTTAGTTCATGTCCATGGGTTATACATATAAGGTCTTTGGCTTCTCCATTTCCTATACTGTTCTTAACCTCCCCCTGTCTATTTTGTGCCTACCATTTATGCATCTTATCCCCTGTACCTTTTGCTCCCATTCTACCCCTCTCCCTCCCTACTAATAACCCTCTATGTGATCTCTATTTCTGTGATTGTGTTCCTATTCTAGCTGTTTGCTTAGTTGGTGTTTTTTTTTAAGGTTCAGTTGTTGATAATTGTGAGTTTGTTATCATTTAATGTTCATAGTTTTTTTTTATCTTTTTCTGATACATCCCTTTAACATTTCGTGTAATAAAGACTTGGTGGTGATGAACTTCTTTAACTTGACCTTATCTGGGAAGGACTTTATCTGCCCTTCCATTCTAAATGATAGCTTTGCTGGATAGAGTAATCTTGGATGTAGGTCCTTGCCTTTCATGACTTCGAATACTTCTTCCCAGCCCCTTCTTGCTTGTAGGTTTTCTTTTGTAAAATCAGCTAATTGTCCTATGAGAATTCCTTTGTAGGTAACTGTCTCCTTTTCTTTTGCTGCTTTTAATATTCTCTCCTTATCTTTAATCTTGGCTAATGTAATTATGATGTGCCTTGATGTGTGCTTCCTTGGGTCCAACTTCTTTGGGACTGAGCTTCCTGGACTTCCTAGAAGTCTATTTCCTTTGCCACATTGGAGAAGTTTTCCCTCATTATTTTTTCAAACAAGTTTTCAATTTCCTGCTCTTCCTTTCCCCATGCTGAAACCCTGGATTGTTCGGTCTATCTCCTTCCTCAGTTGTTCCTTCTGGCTCATCCACATGGGAATGTGGGGCCACCCGGTCCTCCAGCCACTGCCTTGCCACTTGTCCTCTGTGTGCCAGCTGCCTGTCTCTACCCTTTTTATGAGTCTGGATGAATGTTTCTCTAACTCCTTGGTTGTTGGACTTCCATGCAATTTGATTTTCTGGAAGTTTTGGTTATTTTTTTAAATTTGTTGTTATCCTTCTTTTGATTGTGCAACAAAGTGAAGCATTTCTACCTACATCTCCATCTTGGCTGGATTTTGGTTGTTTATACTGTAATGTCTCTAGAGTAGCTTCTTAATGTGAGTGTATATCAAAGATATGTAAATCCCAAATAGTGTGGCAGTGATCTTAAACATTTTCTGTTATATTGGTAATGTGTTGGAAACTGTAAATCCCAAGTATGAGTATGTTCAAATTACCAATGACTAAAAAAAAAATAAGTGAAGTCTCATTGTAGTGCTGACTCAGAGTGTATATAAACTTCTATGGTCTAAATTGAAAGAACAATAGATTATATGACCCTAGAAATGGGTTTGATTATACACAATGGGGTTGTGAAAATACACAATAGTTTTTATTGCTTTCCATAGAAGTAAATAAGAGCAACAAGTCTGAAAAAGATAAATCTTCAACGTATTTCAGTTTAGATTATACCAGGACAAATTAAGGAATACTTTAATAAAATTACTTTTGTTAGGAAAATTCAGTAATGACAATAACAATAACTATTCAATGTTTGCTCTGTGCCATGAATTATGCTCAACTCTGTCTACATTTCTCCATTACTGACTACTTTGCTAGTTGAGTATTATCCATTTTGTTATATTGGTTAAAAATACCTGAGATTTATAAATATTAAGCAGACAGCCAAGTCATAGAGAGAGTGGGGCTGACATCCCAGCTCTGTCTAAACTGAAAGCTCAGAATCTTTCAATGATCTTAGAATCATAGTTTGTAACACTAGTAACTATATTTAAAGAGATAAGAAATGCTTTTAAAGGAAATATACGGACTATCCTGACTCTCTAGGCAAAAAAAAAAAAAAAGCAAAAAAATTACTATATTATACAATTGTGAATCTTAGGCAAACATATATAGTAAATGATCAAACTGACAATAAGCATGAAATTATGAACTGGAATAAATGTGGGGTAAATTAGATATCATTAAGATACAAAGACCACACACTATGGAAATTAGGTGAACCATCTCCATGCAAATAATTAATGCTGTTTAACCACCCAAGGGGTAAATAGAAAAAGGATCTAATTGCTCAAGTTGGTTTTATTTATGAGCAGTAAACAAAATTAAAGAATGTTGCTAAGTATAGGGCAGGCAATGATTATAAAGTAGAGGAAATGCTTTTCTTAGAACTGCTACACATTTATGGATATGGATTTGAGCTTCTTAAAATGAACTTCAGAGCTTGCCAATGATTGTAGAAAATTAATGAATAAACAGTTTTAAACAACCAACATGTATTAGAAGATGGGAGATGCACCTGCAAGTAATTTAGGTCTGAGTACAAATACACAAAAGTTAGAAGTTAAAGCCAAATGATATTTTAAAATTCACTCTTAAAAGCAAAGAGAACAAACAAACAAAAAACTTGACCGCATTAGACAATATGTAGACTATTACATTTTTGAGGTTTTTCTTTAAAGGTAGACATATATATACTTTTTTAACAGTCTATATGAAAATATTCTATGAAGCACATGGGAGGTACATTGGCAACAGTGAGCCACATTTGTAAGCGGGAAGTTAGCTGGGATGTTCAATTACATGACTCTTTTCCTGTCCAAAATGGTATCAGGTAGAAGAAGGTCAACTCATTTTAAAGAACTGGATTATTTGTCAGACCAAACATGTTTACATTTTCATAGTTGATCAAAGAATGAACCACTCTCCTGAGACAAACATAGGGCTTTTCTGAACCACTTTTGTGAGAGATACAGCTGTAAAGTGCACAATGATTTGGGAGACTTACGACACCTCTGAGAGTGGGTGGCAACCATTTCTTCATGACAGCTTCATACTCACTTCTCTCACCTTCTCATCATTTCTAGATGCATAAATAATTCAAAACTCCTACTATGACTATTTGGATCTCAAGTGTGTTTATTTATTTCATATTATAACTAAGCACTGATAGTATATTTTTAAGGTTTAGTAATACTAGTTGGGATTTATTTTATTTCATGATTTAATATTTATAAAATGAAATGTATCTTTTTAAAATTTTTCCTTATTTTCAGTATTACATTTTGCAATTACATGTTGTGATTTCTGTATGAAGAGTTATTGATGCACATTAGTGAAACTCATTTTATTGTCAGAATTTTCATTTGAGCTTGGATCATACATGCTTATGCAGGGCTGCTTCTGATTTTACCTGCAAAATAATGATTTTTGCAGTCCAGTGAGCAATAAATGCTTTCTACCTCTTTCTTACACTTACCAGTAGGTAATGAAATGTCACAAATTTAAAGATCATTAAACTTATATTTGAGATTCCTTTTAGAATTTGTCATTTTCTGCTGTTGTCTGCCCTTTCCCCTCTTTATTGTGTCTCATAAATTTTTATGTCCACTTTGCATTGGAAATCTGCAATTTTTCTGAGAGCTCCACTAGGTGCCTTCTAATAGTAATAAAACTCTTGTCACTTTCCATTGCAGACTCTCCTAGAGTAAGGCTTACTGGCTTCATTCTGCAGTTTATTGGATAAAATAATCAATATGCTTAGGTAGAAAAATTAAATGCAGCATTTGTGTAGCCACTGAGTTACAGTGTTTTGAGATTGAAACAAATGACCTTGTAGAGATTTGTTACATTTCTTCAGATTGGGTATTTTTTTCCTCCTCTTTTTGTATCTACTTGATGTTGCATTTACTAAAAAAAAAATCCAAGAAAATTAGTATAAAATCCATTTGACTCTTCTCATAAAAAGAGTATTTTAACTATTAAAAACAATTGTAGTATTTCAAAACATTGTCTAGATTATGTAGTTACCATCTAATAAATTATGATTGATCTTATATTTGTGAACATTTAAAAAATTTATTGATGTTCAGTTATAGTTGTCCCACCTTTTCCCACATTGCTCACTCCTACCCTGGCCATGCCCTCACCCTCACCATTGCCTGTGCCCATGAGTCCTCCATTCATGTTCTTTTGCTTACCCCTTCCCACCTCCCCTCTGGTCACTGTCAGTTTGTTCTTTATTTCCAAGCCTCTGGTTCTATTTTACTCATTTGTTTTTCTTTTGTTGATTAGGTTCCACTAGTAGGTGAGACCATATGGTATTTGTCTTTCACCACCTGGCTTATTTCACTTAGCATAATGCTCTGCAGTTCCATCCATGCTGTCTTGAAGGGTAGGAGTTCCTTCTTTCTTTCTGCTGCATAGTATTCCATTGTGTAAATGTACTACAGTTTTTTGATCCACTCATTTTCTGATGGTCACTTAAGCTATTTCCAGCACTTGGCTATTGTAAACTGTGCTACTATGAACAATGGGGTACATAGGTTCTTTTGAATTGGTGATTTGGGATTCTTAGAGTATGGTCCCAGCAGTGGGACTTTTTATGTGTGCTCATCCCTCGTCACCTGTAAGATTCTGTTACAAAACTATTTTAACTACTGAGAGTGTGTGATGTCCCTGTCCTTTTTTTTTTTACTCAATATAAATAAAAGTTACCAATGAATGCCATTGCTGGCCCCATATTTCTCCTAGAGCCTAATGCTTTTCTAGAGAGTTAAAAAATACTTCTCAAATATTCCACTTCAACTTGTATATTATATAGTGACTGTATTGCGTTCTTTACATAGGCTATTTGGAGAAGGATAGTTAGACATTTCAGTAATTGATTGTCTATTATTTATCCATGCATCTCGGCTCATTAATTATTCTTGGAACTTTTGACAACTTCAAAGACCACAGAATATGGAATTAATTCATTTATTCAATAAATATTTGTTGAGCATCTGCTATGAGCTTGGGAGATATTGTGCTGAAATGGAGGTTTAAAGTCATTTATAAGATATGCAAAAACTTGTGACCATAGAGTTTTGTTATGATTTAAATATGTTATGAATTACATGTGTTTGTTGTTTTGAAAATAAGATAGGCTCCTGATTTTCTCAGAGTACTCCCAGTAAAGATATTTAAATTGTAAACATTACTATATTTAATTGACTTAATTGTCCAATCATGTCACTTCCAGATCCAGAGCAGGTAGAAGGAAACCTTTGCTCTTTCCCCCAGTGTCTGAGGATAAAATGAGGTTGTACTTAAAGGCCTGTCCTTTGCATTTTGAGGGCAATGGGAAACAATCCAGAATTTTATTGGAAATAAGGAAATTAGAGTAGATGCACGAGGAGAGGGAGAAGAAAGCAAATTAGAAACGGCCAGCAATGAAGCACAGGAGAAAGTGTAACTTGATACATTTTAATCTTAAATTACACTTTGTTTTATAAATTCAGTTATTTTAATTTAAGACAATAATGCCTAAAAGAATGTAAATTATATTTTACAGTTTATAATAGCATTATTTTTTATTCTTATATTTTATTGGAATACCAGTTCTCATCTGATCTTCAAAAAATGAATCACATGGGCCTGGGACTCAAAATGGATTAATAACTCAAGTTGATTAAAGGCTGTCTTGTAAAGGCACTGTGGCACACAGTCTCTCACATCAGTAGCAACAAAGGCATCTTAGTATAAATCCTGGATGCAGCCAAGTTGTACAGTGAGACTGCTGAAGAGGCTCTAGCACAGTGTGTGCTGGAGTCCTCAGCTCATGGAGGCTCTGCAGTACATCTCTCCGAAATCAGCATTAGGTGACTTCACAGTGATAGCCAGCCATGGTTGGGAGTATTTATATCACAAAAATCGCAAATGCTGCAAATAGTTGTTTCTCCCTGAAAGTCAGTCATTAAACATTATTCAACCCACAAATGACCCGGAGGAATGCAAGGGCCTCACAGGAAGAGAAACCTTTTCCCTATCTCTTTTCATATATGTCCATACAGAGAATGAATTTGTGTGCTTTAGTTGGGTTGTTGGCAGGTGGAGTGGGGAGGGATAAAACTCAACCTTTATTGAGTCCAAACATTGTGCTAGGTTCTTTACATATGCTCACTCATTGTATTTATTTGTTTACCTTTGAAACTCAGACTACATCATTGTGAGAAGAGCTGACTTCCAAGAAAAAGAGATATGAAATTTTAATTTATTTTGCTAGATCATAGAGTTTATTTTAACAGAAATTAAGTAATAAGGCAGGGTCTTGTATAGCAAGAGTTTTATAATACCAAATGTATATAATAGTATAATAATACATAATTGTGTATAATACTGTTGAAAGTTAAATATATTAAAATTTTTTATTTTCTGAATCATATGTGATATTTAATTTAATATCATTTCATATCATCTGGAAATTATTCTGCTGTATGTTGTGATATGCAAAAATATCTTGGCATAATGAATACTTTTTAATTTCCCCTCTCTTTTAGACTTCCAAGCATAATGCTCAAATATGCAAGAATAACATCAGGGTTTAGTGAACAATACTGGCATTTGTCCTAACTTTTAAACTTCTTGGTTTTGGAACACTTGATGTTCCACTGATCATTGTTTCCGTATGTAATGACACTGCTATTAGATTGTAAAATTTCATTCTATTAAAAATATAGTAACATGAATATTTTATTAAGAAACATTAATTTTTTAGTTTTTGCTATTAAAAGAATATTCAGATATTTATTTTATATTGTATATTGCATCTTAGTATCATAGGAGATCATGAAGCTCACATCTGAGCCTGAGTCTGGCATCTAGGAGGTCGGTTAACCTCACATCTCAGTGCACAGGTGCACTGCACTATACATTTTCCAAGTTGTCTGGAGAGGGATGAGATAAAGCTCCTCATCCCACAAGCTGGATGTGGGCATGAGAAGCCAGGGGTCAGGAAGTCCCATACTCTTTAGATTTCTCTTATTCCATCTGGTAAATTGCCTTTTTATAACATATTTTCAAGGCCTAAAATGAAAATGTACTTCTAAGAGGTCATTACCACTTCTGTTCACCCGTCAGAGTAGGTCTACTTACTGTCTTGTAGTGATTACAAAAGTCTAAATGCATCACTGTCTCAGGCTGGCAGCAAATGTGTTCTTCTCCAGTTGACCTTTTCTGCCTCTGTCTCTCACATTCTTACCAGGTTATCCTCTCCAGAGGATTATCTTATAACAGAGGTAGCTATTTAAAAGAAAGCCATGCCCTGACTGGTGCAGCTCAGTTTGTTGAGTGTCGACCTGCAAAGTGAAAGGTTGCCGATTGGAATTTTAGTCAGGGCACATGCCTGGAATGCAGGGCAGGGCACATGGCTGGGTTGCAGGCCCGGTGCCTGGTTGGGGCACATATGAGAGGCAACTGATTGATGTTTCTCTCCCTCTCTATCTCCCCCTTTTCCTCTCTCTACAAATAAATTAATAATATGTGTAAAAAAAAAAACAAAGAAAACAAAGAAAGCCATACTGCTAAAAACACAGAAACGGAGATCACATGGAGGGTTAGCAACAGGGGAATGGGAGGAGGAGAGACAGGGAAAAGGTACAGAGAACAAGTAGCATAGACGGTGGGTAGAAAATAGACAGGGGGAAGGGCAAGAATAGTGTGGGAAATGTAGAAGCTAAAGAACTTATGACACATGGACATGAAATAAAGGGGCGGAATGTGGGTGGGAGGGGGTGTGCAGGGTGGAGGGGAATGATGGGGCAGAAATGGGACAACTGTAATAGCATAATCAATAAAATATAATTTAAAAAATTTGAAAGCTTTGAAAGAGACTTATCCATCTAATGCTGCTGTCTTGGTAATTGTAAAGTAACATCATTTTGTTTGATATCTTTTCTTCTTGAAGTAATATTTATATGTTTACTTTAGGTGCCATGCCTATTAATATTGGGATGTACTATATGTCACAGTAGGAGTTGTGTGACAATATTTAAGTTTAACACCATCATAACAAAATCATTATGTATCAAGGCAGTGACAGAGCTCATGGCTTAGGAGGCATTATCTCCCACCTGAGAGGGATGGATATCTACCTGTAATGTTTGAGCTGAACTTTGGCACAATCAAATTAGTACAATACAAGGGCTCAGAGATCTGAGCCTTATCTTTATGCTGTCTGTATGTCACAGTAACCGAGGGAGGGGAAAACTACTTGGGAGGTGGTGCAGGGCTTCCCAAGGAGATCAGAGACCATCATGTAGAGATCCTTACAATTATAAATTCTTTGCTCATAAAAAGCAACTAGAAATATATTATTTTATCCTCATACTAATGGGAAAGAGACAGCTTTATGGAAGAAGTGGTTATATGTGGCACATTTTTAACCTTAGGTAGTTGAGGGAAGTTGGAGAGAATATGGATTGTGGCTTTCTGTCAGCAGTGAAGTCAGTGGTCTGGCCTCATGGGAGTGAAGGCATGATGGTTTGGGGAAACCCTGAGAAAGTCATTTTACCACGTTGGATATAGGTTCTTTTTTCTACAAAATTATGGATTTGCAATCATCTTACAGGCTACAGAATTGGAAGACATGCATTGAAATTTCAGCTCTGTCACTTAGTAGTTGCTTAATATTAGCAGAAGAGTTATGACCTTTTCTGTTGAAAAATATCAGGAAATCTAACTCATACTGGCTTAAAGAAAGAAAAAATAAAATAACAGAATTTATTTATTGCTCACATATTAACTCCAGGGAAAACTTGTCATACTTTATCTTTAGACATCTTTTACTACATTTTTCTTAGTAGCTACCAGAAGCCATGGCTTTACTTTCCCTTGAGTTTAAATAATTAGGCCAACTTGAGTCACATACTCCCCTGAAGCAATCTCTGTGGTTGGATGGATTCTCTGGGCTGACAGATAATACTCTACTCTAATACTCCAGTCCTTCCTCTCTTGAAATGAATGGAATTGGGCAATAATTGGAATTAAACTTTTCTGTAATTAAATCAGTTACTTAGAATGGTATGTTGCACTAAAAGTGTTTAATTTTCATGACAATAATCATGCTTTGATTTTTCTCTCATTGGCCCACACTATTACTTAATTGTATTTTGAACTGTTTTAATCCATTGTAAGGGAAAAACAGTCATATTCTCTAAAATATAGTAAAGTAAAAAAGCTGAACACATTATTTCTGTATCTTTTCTGCTTTTCAGACTAAAGCGTGAGTTGCTTCAGAATTTAATTGAGACCATCGGGACCAGAGGGTTCTTACATTAAGAAAGCTCCCCATGTGTGCAGTTTTACTTACTGTACTGTAGTATCAAATATGTGGGATATTATATTCAGGAAAAAGAAATTAATTTGGCATACATCTAGGAAATACTTTCAATATTATTGTTAAAATGAGCTGAAATTATATTTCTGAAAAGAGGGTCCATAGCATTTTATCAGATTGTCAAAAAGGAATATAATATTCACAAATGATTAATAATCAATGTAGAAGATGATTTTTATTGTCAGTTTTATTGAGGTATTTTTGACAAATAAAATTGTAATATAAAGTGTACATCATGGTGATTTAATAGGTGTATACATTGTGAAAAGATTCCTCATCTTGTTAGTACACTGATCACCTCAACTTATTTTTTTGGTGGGGAGAACATTTATGTTCTACTCTCCTAGCAAATTTCAAATATACAATATTTATCAACTATGAACACCATGTTATACATTAGATCCTCATATCTTATTCACCTTGTAACTGAAAGGTTGTACTTTTACCCTAGTTCTTTATTTCCCCACCCCTGAGATTATTTCTTTTTCTCTTAAAAACTTATGAACTCATCAGAGAAAATATTTATTTAAAAGCATTTCATTTATGTTAAAAAGAAATATCTTTTTTTAAATAGCTAAAATATTATTTTATTTAAGTTTTAATCACAATTGTTTTATGGTAGAGCATTGCCTGGATTTAAAATTTCCTCTTAGAATTTACTTTTGAACTTACAAACTCCTCTGGTAGTCAATAATGATTTATAGAAAAATATAGCTTAAAGTCCTTATTTTACTTATTTATTTTTTTCATACTCTCCCAAGGACATTTTTTGTTGCATTTTGAGAGAGAGACAGGAAGGGGGGAGAGGGAGAGAAAGAGAAAGAGAGAGAGAAACATTGATTTGAGAGATAAACACCCCAACAAGGGATTGAACCCACAACTTAGTTATGTGCCCTGACCAGGGATCAAACCCAAAACCCTTTAGTTTAGGAGATAGTGCTCCAACCAACTAAGCCACACTGGCCAGGTTGAGGTCCTTATTTTAAAATATCTTCATGACAAGATACTTGCCTGCTTATTATTTTATTGGTATCTCAATTCTTGCTCAAGATTCAGGTGTCTTTTTTTTTTTTACTTTTTTAAAAATTTTATTTATTTATTTTTAGAGAGAAAGGAAGGGAGGGAGAAAGCAAAGGAGAGGAACATCAATGTGTGGTTGCCTCTCACATGCCCCCAACTGGGAACTCCGCCACAACCCAGGCATGTGCCCTGACTGGAAATCCAACCAGTGACCCTTTGATTTGCAGGCTGGCATTCAACCCACTGAGCCACACCAGCCAGGGCTGAGGTGTCTTTTTAATGTATTTTTATCCCATAGGAAATGAAATCTCATTATATAAATTTTTAATATATAGAAAAGTAAAATTGAGGAAGAACAACTTTGTTATTTTTAATATAGCCTCTCTCACAATTTGTGTGTATAAAAACATGTATGCTATATTAATTGTACCATGATAAGAACTTTTTATTTGTTAACTAATTTATCGAACATTTGTTAAGGTCCTACAAGGTATGTTGACTAACCATCTCAGTTTGCTTGGGACCTTATTGCTGTTATCAGTGAAAGTATCATATCCTGGAAAACCTCCCAGTCCTTGGCAAACTGGGATGCTTAGTCACCTTTCAAAAAGATGGGGATGAATAACAATAGACTAAAGTAACATTGAGTTTAGTGTGGGGTTGATATAATAAATTCTAAAGTCACTAAATCAAATTTTATTAGTATTTTCTATGTTACTGCATAGTTTAGCAGTGCTTTTTAATAACAATAAGTTTCCATAGCATGAAGATAAAATAAGTTAATATATCTATTGCTTTAGAGTAGATTTTTGAATTGCTTCCCAGTGTTGCTAGTGTAGACAATACTGACATGAACATCTCTTATTATGAATCTTTTTGATATTTATGACAATTTCCTTGAGACAGAATCATGAGCTATGGAATTGCTGAAATGAAGAATATAAATTTGTCAGGCCTCAGATACATGCTGCCAAATTGTTCCCCATAAATATGTTAAAAATTTATATTTCCACTGGAAGAATATTTAAAATTGGCAGGAATGTAATTTTTTCTAAGTAGACACAAAATTTATTTGTCTGGAACAGTTTTTCTGTAGTTTATTGGTCAACAATATTCCCCAGGTATTCTGAAAGAGAACTTTAAAGGGTGGTTAGTAAAAGGAAATATACTTATATTGCCATAAGATAGTTTTAGTTAAATACAACAGTCTCATTGGACTCATTAGAACCAAGCAGCTAGCTAACTCATAAGGGCTCTAAAGACAGATTTCTGTTTGGTTGAGATGCTAAATGGGTAGTTGTGTTAGAAAATTTTTCAAAGTTAGCAGAGTTAATGGCTCTTTTTAGATATACAAACACTTTACTTCATGGAATGATATATGAATGATAAAAGTTATCTGTTTCCTTTGTGACTAGAGGCTCTATTAGTAAAGGTCCTGAATCTACCTTCAAATAAAAACTCTTTTTTAAAAATATGATATCAGCCCTTGCTGGGTAGCTCTGTAGATTAGAATGTCATCCCAAAACACCAGTGTTTCAGGTTTGATCTCCAGTCAGGGCAAATACAAGAATCAACCAATGGATGCATCAATAAGTGAAACAGCAAATCTCTCTCTCTTCCCCTCCCTTCCACCCTCTCAGAAATACATAAAGAAAAAAATTTAGATGATATCAGAAAAAGACAAATAAATGGCAAGATATCCTGTGTTCATTTGGTATTAATATTGTTAAAATACTCTCACTTCATGAGGCAATCCATAGATTCAATGCAATCCATGTCAAAATTTCAATGGCTTTTTTTGCAGAACTAGAACAAGTAAATTCTAAAATTTGTATTGAACCATGAAATACTTCAAATGTCCAAAACCATCTTAAGAAAGGAGAAAAAAACCAGAGTTACCAAGCTCTTTCATTTCAAATTATATTACAAAGATATAGTAGTCAAAACAGCACACTATTGACACAAAAGCAGACATGCATATCAATAGAACACAGTAGAGAGCCCAGAAATCACCACAAACATATATGGGTTTATGACAAAGGAACCAAGAATATACAATGGGTAAAGAACAGTCTCCCCAGTAAATAGTGTTGGGTAAACAGGACAGCTACATACAAATAAAAAAAAAAAAAAAAGAAAGTGGACCACTACCTTAATTTATATACAAAAATTAATGCAAAATGTAAAGACATGAATGTAAAACTTGAAACCAGAAAACTCTTCTCTCATATCGATATGTCTCTCCCTTTTTTCTCCCTCCCTTCCCCTCTCTCTAATAATACATCTTTAAAATAAATAAATCGTAGGGATGTAATGTACAGCATGGAGAATATACTCAATTATATTGTATTAATTTTAAGATGACAGATGGTAACTAGACTTTTTGTGGTAACCATTTTGCAATATAAATAAATGTTGAATTACTGTGCTATTCATCTGAAACCAATATAATATTGTATGTCAGTTATACCTCAAGAAGAAAACTAATAATAGATTTTCAAAATAAGTAACATTTGCCTGATAATTATTTAGTATTATGAGTTGAGCTGTAGGATCAGGATTCTGACAGAAACTTGATTTCCTGAGAAGACCTTAGCTTAACACACACACACACACACAGTTCAATGAACTCTGATTTGATCAAATACAAGTATCTGGCTCAAAATAGCCTCATAACTTAGAAAAACAAATTATTAAAATTTTCTTCAGTTAACAGTTCTCTAGCACAGAATAAACAACTATATTCTAGATAAAAATTAACATTTAGATTTAATAGCAATTTACCTATAACTTCACATACATGTGTATATATATGTTTCATATCCTGTTATACCATAATAACTTAGATATAATTAAATTCAAAAACTCAAGTCTACAATAATTTGCTAGTAATTAAACACCTAGCACTGGATAAAAACATATTTACTTTGGTATGGTAATGTTATGCAAGCAAGCATACATTTAATATTATATAACTATTACAACTTTTACCCTCTGTATTCCCATGTATGTTTACTCCATATTAAAGTTGAATCATTATGAGAATGTGAGCCCAAGACAAATATTATAAAATAAAATAATTATGCATAAACATACAAGTGTATTAATTGTTTTTTTTCTTGTATAAAATGAAGACACAGTAAACCTCATTTCAATTCATCTTCTCCTATCTGATTAACAATTGATAGCACAAGCATATGATATGGGCAAATGAAAGGCAGCCAAAGGCTGCAATAGAGCTAGAGAAATTTAGGTTGGATTCATGTGTAAAATGAATCATATAGGAATCAAAGATGTACTATCTGCTAGAACTTAACATTTATAGAAATGAATATGATATTAAATACCTTTGTGTAATAGTGAATTTGTTCATTGAACATTGCATAAAAATGTTAAAATTGTCCTGTATTTAATTGGTACTCTGAAAGCTAAAGAGTATTTAGTTAGTATTCATATTATTTGCATCAGACATCAGATTTCCCAATGAGTGAAAGTCATACACTAAATGAAAACAAAATTCATTGAGAATCTATCATGTTCAGCTGTGTGCTAGCTCCATAAATTTACTCAACAGCTCTACAAAGTAGTATTAATCCCAAATTATTGGTAAGACAACTATAATTTAGAGAGGTTATACAAAGTTTCAAAATTCCTACTGACAGTGAGTGGTTGAAGCTCTCTCTAAACTCATATCTACTCTCTCCCAAGTCCACTCCTCTACCTGTTAGATCACACAAATATTAATGGTAGACACAGGGGTCATTACTTATACAATGTTTCTAAATTTTTCCACTTTTCAAATAGTGCTCAAATAAAAATTTTTGCATATATACTTTTTTGTGAGTATGTAAGTAATTCTGTAGGATAGACAAGGTGGTCAAATTTATGAAATAAGGTGAATATTTTAACTCTTGATATATTTAGTACTGCCAAATTCTTCTTTCTAAAGTTTTTGTACTTATTTTTTGGTCTTAGCAATTTTTAATACTCAGTGATTATTTTCTGGAACCTTGCCCCAATGAAAGTTATAATTTTATAATAATTTTCTCCAATATATGTGAAGACTAATATCTAATTCCAGAAGGTCATCTCATCATTGAACACCTTGAGATTATTTTTAGTGAATGAAAAACAAAACAAAACAAAACAAAACAAAGATTTTATTTATATTCTAGCTGGCCAAATTAAGCCTAACTAGTATTCCATCATGATATAATCAAAACTTGCTTTGCTAAGTGACTTAGACAAAGACCTTGCATACAATAGGCCCCTAAAAACTGGCTTTAACATAATTAATGGAGCCTGTGATTTCATTTCAGCAATAATTACCCTCTTTGATTTAACTGTGGTTGACAGTACATATTTGCAGGGCTAACCCTTTGTTGTGTCTTAAATTCCTGGAAATGAGAAAAAATAATTTCACTCTATAAAGAATAAGTTTGTTTAAAAGAGAAAATATCCAGTTTAGCATATGATGATCATTCAGGGTAATCCCCCACTCTCAAGAACCTTAAGTTAATCACATTTGAAAAGTCCCCTTTGCTCCGAAAAGTAACACTCACAGGTTTCAGGGATTAAGAACCAATTTTTTTTTGTGTGTGTGTGGGAAGAGGCATTGTTTAGCCTATCAAAAACATACAAGCCACTAGTCAGTAGTATCATTTATCTCATATTTGTATTCACTGTTTTTATGACCAAATGAAATGCAGACTTTACAAGGCAATTATTTCATGAGCAGTGTGTGAATTGTTTCAATGACTCATTACTATTTATAGTCATTTATTCAGAGAGCCATAGTCATTTGAGTCTTTAAATTTTTTTAATGTAGTAAAGTATTATGTAACTGCATAACAGTCTAATGCAAATGGTCCTACTGATTTCTGTTCCTTTTGTGCCTGGTTCTAAATTAAGAAATATACAAAACATGATTAAGTACATTTAATTTCCATGGCAATAGCTGCACAATTACTAGAGCATTCTATCTGGAGATAACTTGCATACATTTGTGAAACTGTTTCTTTTTCTAACCACTCCTCACTATTTTGGGCAATTTTTACTATTTTCTTCAGTGCTGGTATGTGGAAAAATTAGTCTGGACATGGTAATATTGGTGTGAGGTGTGTGTGCAGGGAGTGGGGTGGAACAATCTTGAAAAATGTATCTTTAAGAGTTAAAGATAAATAGCTGTGTCTTCTCAGAGCATTTATGCTAATATACATGGGTAATCTCCAAGAAGGAAATTTAGTATGTGATATTCCCATGACTTTACTTAATCATGGACATTTTTAATACTGGAACCTCAATTAACATCTTCAGCAACTAGTGAACCAAGGAAATACCACACTAAAGATCCACAGGTCTTTACAATTCTGAAATCTGAAAAAATTTTACAAATTGAAAGATGATTCTTAATTTATTTGGAATCAAAACTAAACCACAATGATATGGGGCCATTTTGGTTTCTGTGACTTTTAATCACATGTGTGCGTGGCTACTGATATTTTTGCTACAGAATGTGAATAAGTTTGCTTTGATGGTACTGCTGCAGACCCTCCTGGTAATGTCATAAAAATTTGTGCAATATTGCCTTTCTATAATCCACAATATTTTGAATATTTAGATATATCACATTCCAGGTATTGCTGATAAAAGATTATGGATCCGTATTACAAAAAGCTTCCGCATTCTTTCACAGGTGACACAAAAGCCCTTTTTTTTAAAGTTTGTGACCACAGATCTTAAGTAGGTTCATAGCCCTACCTAGAATGCTACTATAGTTCCTTAGACTAGTTCTTTGGTTTCCCTGGAAATAGAAATAATCAATAGAGACCTGCCTCATTTTCCTGCTGCTGACACTACTGAGCTAGCTCATTATGTGCCATGTACTCTGTTCAACTTTTGTGGTACGGCTTGAATTCTGTTGATACCCCTTTAAGGTCACCATGGGCTCTCTCTTCACACTGCTTCTGCAAATATCCTCCCCCAAACCATAGTGTGCATGCACACACGCATGCATCTGAAGTCTCTCTCCCTTTGTGTCTCATTCTCTTCAATAGGAGGAAACATATTGGGCTACTTCTTATATTACAACAGCCTTACCAATCAATCCCCATACCATGCACTCTGCTGGCTGAACTTCCACCTGTCCCCTTCAGAACAAAAATCCTATATAAGGTTCCAAACTCACATTCTGTTCTCCTTTGTTTACTTTTCTCTTTTCAACTCCTTTCTTTCCACTAATATTTCTGTTATCAAGGTTACTAATAATATTCCTGGAACAATTCAATGATCAGTTAGTTCTCTGTCCCTACGTTCCATTAAAGTTTGACTCGGGCAATTCATTTTTCAGCCTCTAAATTATATATGAACTTTGCTTCCAATTTTAGCATTTTTTTCTTTCTGCCTACTTCAAGGCTTATCCTTCTACAATTTTGCCAGACCTCTGAATGATCTAGTGGCCTAGTGTTTAGTCTGGGGACTTTCTCTCTTCTCTGCACCCACTGCATATGATTCCATCTATTCCTGTGGCTTCCAAATTTGTAAGTGTAATACAGTGTCACTGCTGTGCTCCTGACTCACTTACTCATTTATCTGTTCTTAATGGGATGCCTAACGAGAATTCCAAATTTGATGTTTCCAAAATAAGAACTATTGATTTTCTTTATAAACCTGTTCTTTTCCTATTTTTAAAAAAATATGTTTAACCTTAGTAAATTACATGTCATTAATCAAAAAGTTTAGTCCAAATACTGGAGTCATTCTTGACAGATAATTTCTTTTGTACTCTCAGTCAATAAGTGCAGCTGGTGCCACCTTCAAAACATGTTAAATTATATTACTTTTCACCATGATTTCTGCTACTCTCCTTGTCTGAGTCTCTGTGATTTCTCACTTAGGTAACTGCAGCAGCCTCTGTCTCCCTGCTTCCTAGCTTTTGTCCCATCAGTAGCAGCAAACAGGATCTTTTAAAAATGTAAATTGGTTCATGCTTTTTTTGTGAAAACCTTCAAATACTTTCTCATACATTCATATTTTAAAAAATTCTATACACAATATTGAAACAGGTATTCAAATGCTTGTACACATGTATTCATAGCAGCACTATTCACAATAACCAAAAGTGAAAAGAAATCAAATGTCTGTGAAACAACAAATGATAAAAAGGTCATGATATGTACATACAATGCAATGTTGAAATTCAGTCAATAAAAGACATGGATTAATGCATGCTACAACATGGATGATCCTTGGAAACGTTAAGTGGAAGAAGCCAGTCACAAAAGGCCGCATGTGTGTGATTGCACATATATATTAAACATTCAGAGTAGGTAAATCCATAGGTACAGAAAACAAAGTTCCTACTTAGCTCTTCAGCCTCCTTCTCACTACTCTTCATTCATAACACTTGTTCTAGCCACAGTGGTCCCCATTTACCCTCAGTCTCTGAACAAATTCTCACTCAGGTTGTTTATGATAGCTTTTCTCTCTGCTTGTATTTCTCTAAAATTAAAGCTGGAATGGCTTTCTACAGCATTAAATTTATGTATCTTTTTAAAATATCATTTCCTCAGGAAAAAATCACCTCTTCAAGAGCTCTTACAAATTCTCTATAAATAATAGTGTCTTCCTAAAACCAAATCTCCTCCAAATGTCCTCCAAAAACTATACAGATTTTAAGCAGCATAACTACCTACAAAAAGACTTTTAGCAAAACTAGTGTACAGTAAATACTGCAAACTTAAAATTACCTGAGTGTAAGGATATAAACACATATGATAGCAGAACTGGCTCTGGATCTCACACTGAATTACAGAAACAGACTGTGAAACAAAAGGACAGAAAGCAAAGGCCCAGAAATGACTGACAATGGATAAAGTCCCCCACAGAGATTGTCACCCTGGTGCTAAGAACCAGTCTAAGGAAATAGTGAGAACAGGTCAGAAAGGAAGGTGCCTGAATTATGTGAGACCAAATGTAATAGTCTAGGAAAGATACTGTTTCTGAGAAGAAGGGCAAATTAAAAGGGTGCAGATTATTCGTTAGAGACTCTGTGGTTAAAAGACAAAAAATCAAAAAGTTGAAATGAAAGGCCCAATAGGAACAAAAAGAATTACTATGTTAGAAAACTCTGCTGTATTAAAAATAAAACATACCATCAATTATTTCTTTTCACTTTAATGAACAATGTTCATTAACAAAGAATGTATAAAGCCATGAAAATATTCGTTGGCCTTTCACCAGTTATTGCTTTTATGGGAAAGAAATTGACATTTCAAAATGAACAGAAAGCTTGTCAATAACCCCATGAATGTACCGTTAAAGAAAACAGATATTGAATGTCAGAAATTTTAGCTCATGAAAATTCTCACCCCGCCTTCCTAAATACGTTGGAACAATCAAGCAAAGAGGAACACTGAAACAAAACACCCCTAAAAACAACACCTTAATTAAATATCTTTTTAAAAACCACTTGAAGATATTAAAAAATAATTTCCGAATTAGTGAAACAAAAATAGAAGTGGACAAAACATTGAAAGATGTGAAATCAGAGTTGAGAAGATAAAAAAAGAAAAAATATTCCTCAGCTATGAAGATTAAACTGAAAGCTACCTGATAGATTCTCATGAATATTTTTTATAAGTGGTGTTAATAAAGAAAATATATTTGGAAGAATAAAAAGGCAAAAACTCCCACAATACAGATTAAAAACAATGAACTAAAAAGAAACAGAGAAAAATTGGTAGATATAGTTATCTGAGAAGATACTCAGATAAGAAGATATAGTTATTTGAGAAGAACCCTTAAAATTGGAATCCCTGAAAATGAACAGCAAAACAAAAACATTAAGGTTGTAGCTCAAGAAATTTCTTCAACAATTAAAGATCTTCAGTTACATAACAGAGGGCACATTTCATTAACTATTAAAAATACCCCAGGAAAAACCTCAGCTTTTATGGATATTTTTTAAATATACTCTGGGATCTCAGGCAAAAAATGTCAACTTACTTCCAAAAGAAAGAGAATCAGATCATTATCAAATTTATCCAAAATAATATTTAAAACAAGACAACAATGGAACCTTATTTTCAAAAAATAAATAAAAAGAAGGATTATGTGAGACAGGGTTATTCAAGTGTCAGGGTTGTAAAAAATAGTTTTAAACCTGAAAAACTTACAGGATACTATATTCATTAGCGCACAGGTGGCAAACACAAGGCCTGCAGACCGAATCCAGCCCTCTACCTTGTTTTATCTGGCCTGGCACCTTGTTTCTACCCAGTGGCAGTGCCAAGCTCCTTGCCCCTAGTTAAGGAGTAGTTACAGTATACAGTCCTAAAATTACATTCAGCCCTTTGAAGGCAACCGTGAGGCTGATGTGGCCCCTGGTGCAAATGAGTTTGACACCCCTGCACTAGAGGGTGATCTTTATCCAACTTAGCGGTTCTTAGGTAAACTTTGACAAAAGGATTCATAGTGTACACTGAACATATTTTAATTGCAGTTCTAAGATTAAAAGATGTGAAAAGGGATAGAATTTTATATAAATGTTATATTTCTCTGAGGTAGGAATTTCACACCATCAGATAAATGGAGGATAGGGAAAAGAAAAATGGAAAATATGACATTAATTTTCTCATAGATAATAAATGGGAGTCCAAGAATATAATTTAAAGCTAAATTAGTATCTTTTAAAAAATGACTAAGAGCTTCATTAAGACTTATCTTTTCTCTCAAAGAGCTCAACATTTTCTAGGGAAGATAATATACATACATTCATGATTACTAGGATAGCTAATCTCTGAGAATATTTTCAAAAGTAATATTAAAAATGTGCATGTCTACATTCTAGGAAGTAATTTCTACAAAAATAGTGAAAACTGTACCATGAATTTAGACATCTATTGAACTTCTAGGCAAGAAACTGTATGCTGTATTTACAAGTATGCTGTTTATTTATTAAAATATACAGAAATGTAAATATGCTTGAATGAAATAGCTGCATTTTGAAATGTCCTTAGTTCAATTCCTATTTTATTTGGGATAAGCCCATTTTCATTTCCTTCCTTTTTTCTCTTCCCCTCCTTTCCCTTCACTCTGTCTCTCACGTTCTTACTTTCTTCTGCAAATGAATATATTTTTTGAAATTGTTCTTGCAGATTTTAGATGTGTATATGTGCAGGTGTATGTGAATATGTGTCTTGTTTTAGGGCTTTTTTTTTTCAATTTTTGTTCATGTTGTTTGTGTTTTAGGTGGTGATTATGGCAGCAATGGTGGTTATATTTTAGGTAGATAACCTACTTCCAAATGCACTGAAAAACATATCAGAGAACAATTTCTGTTTTTGTGTCCTTTTGCATCAGCTGTAGTTAGCTGTTTTCGATATTTTTGCTTAATGAAGTCAAAAACAATATAAACAAAATTTCTCCTTGCAAATGAACCCCATCCAACTGCACTCAACTATGAAAGAGCTCTCAGAAAAGACTACCCATTAATTTTCATTTCAAAAACATTTTGTAAAGTGGTTCATGGGCCCTTGTTAATGGCCTGCCTAATGTCCTCTGGATCACCATATGCTGTCATCACAAAATAGCAGGTCCATGGAGAAATGCCCTGCCGGTTTTTTAAGGTTAAGTTGTTGGGGGAAATATCACTAAGTGAGATCATATAATTCAATTTCCTTATTCATGTACTTATGTGATTTTATGGTATAGAAACAGAAGTGTTTTTAATTTCTTCTACTACATCTTATTGAATGGACAATAAATTACTAAGAGAATATCTGACTGGATACAAGTGAACTGAAAGAATCTGGACAATGAACTGAAAGAGCTTCTACCTTTCCTAGTCCAGGAGAAAACAATGTATGGTGAGCAGAATGACATTTTAGTGAAATACTATCCCTACTAGCTTCATTTAGAGCCAGAGGGCTGCCCTTTACAGGGGGGAAAATAATCAGAATCTGGTGAGAAGATGGACAGAAGGATGTTCAACAGTAAGGGGAGCACAAGTGGAAAGTGAATAGAACCAAAAGGATATTCCGGTAGAAAAGTTTCTATTATTCTATTTAGAATAGAAGGTAAACCTTTTGGAATACCACTTTTGAATTTTTCTCTTTGTCTTCTCTTCCTGTGTTTCTCCTCCATACCAGGAGGCAGAAATGTGTTTTTAATCAAAACAATTGATTCACACACGTACCCATTTTCTTTAACATCACCCTCGTGCTATATACCTAAGATCTCTTTTTGTATGTATTTTGATTATTCATACAAAAGTAGCACAGATCATGAAAATATCTGAAAAACATGATCAGTATTCCTAGGCCTAGGACAACCATGTTCATCACATCCACCATATATTTGGTAGCTTGCCATCATGATCCATGATGTGTATCATCTACAGCTTGAACTTAGAATTGTCTCTGTATCAAATGAAAGCAAAGATGGATAAAGTCTTTTAAGAAAAAGGTACTTATTATTAAAAAATATATCATAGTGATTACAACTATGCTTTTGAAAATCTAAAAATACTGGATTTACTAATACATAAAAATGGGATGAAAATTGCTTCAAAATATATGGATACTTTTCGATTTCTTTACACAAAATTATTTTTACTATAAAATTATAAAAAATTATTCTGAAGAGAGGGAAAGTTATAGATGAACTAGACTATACATATGTATGTATGCATGTGATTATATATTTATATATAATAAAATATATATATCACATTATCATTGAGCAAGAAATTGAAATAATTAGATAAGTGTTAGAAGTGAAGAAAACTCCTTTCATATTCTGACATCTTTGCTGTAATTCAAATGGAAGATTTTATACATAATTTATTGCCTAGAAGGATTGATATAAGGATTATTATTTATGTGACAGAAACATTTGTAAACCACCTTGATCTTCTCAAAGAAAAAATTATAGTGGTGATAGAAAATAAAATCTATTTACCTTATATCCCAATCTGAAATCAGCTCTTCTCTCACTTTGGTAGAGAGGAAGTTGGTGTAACTGAAAAGGAGTCTAATAGGTAGACAGATGGTCTTGAGAGATGGTGCTCAGAAGAGTTTTATAGGCTTCTTTTGTTTGATGAGATTTTTAAAAAACTGTATTTATTATGGATAACTTTATGTTTATTGACACCATATGCTACTACGGTGTAAACAAAGGATGTCTACATATTTAGTTAATATTCCACTCAATGAACTTCTCAGTAAGTTAAAAGATTTAAAATAAGTCAGCATGCATCATCCACATGTTGCTCATATTTAATATTTTCAGCAAGGGTGCTAAAAATGTAAGGGTTTTGATTTGCCATATGAATACACACATGCACACATACACATAAGATCTGTCTGGAAAATGTCCAGTCATTGTTAATAAAATGAGAACAATTTACGTGACATCAGTGTAACCTGGCAGCCAAGGAGAGTGTTCTGGAATGCACACGCATGAACAATGATGACTTCACTGTTAGTCAGTGGGGGTGGTAGATGCCATTGAGTGAGCATGTGTACTGTGTGACTTTCACATTCAAAATGACTGAGAGAGTAGAGTGATGAGTCTACATCAAATTTTGCATTAAGCTCAAACAGTCATCCACAGAAATTGTTCAGATGATTCAGAAGGCCACAGCTATGAGCAACTAGTGATTGGCAGCCTCACCACAACAACATGCCTACTCATGCATCACATCTTGTGTCAAAACATCAAATCACCAGGTGACTCAGCCCCATTACAGCCCAGATTTGGTGCCCTGCAACTTCTGGCTTTTCCAAAAACTAAAATCACCTTTGAAAGGGAAGAGATTTTGGAACATTGATTATATTCAGGAAAATATGACAGGGCAGCTGATGGTGATTGGGAGAACTGTGTGAGGTCTGAAGGTGCTTACTTTGATTGAGGCATCATTGTCCTGTCTACAATGTTTCTTGTGTCTTCTTCAGTAAATGTTTCTATTTTTCATATGACATGGCTGGATACCTTCTGGACACACTATATACATACACACATACATATATATATACACATTTGTGTGTCATATATTAAAGACTTTCTGTATCAGAGGTTTATACTTGTCTTCAATCATTTTTTCTTATTATATATCTATGTATTCCCTTTATTATCACTACCAGTTCATACTTTATGCCTGTCTTATAGGTATGATATGCCACATATCTATTAAATCTATATTGGCACAAAAAGTTACTAGATATTTTTATTACTTCTTTATTCTTTATCATAAATTATTTAACTCATTTGCTTTTAATATTTAAAAGTGGGGATAAATACCTTGCAGTAATGAATTTAATAAACATTATTTGAGTGATAATTATGAACCAGTATTTGGCAAGGCATTTAGTGGGGCCAGGGGGAAGAATTAGAATGGAGACTCAAAAGATGTTAAAATAGTGACAGATACTGATTAAGCTCTCCAAATATCAAATTCCATGGTGAGACTGAGTCCAAGATAAATATTTATAAAACAACATATGTCAATAAAAATATGCTAAGTAAAATGTTTGGGCACTTTGTAGAAAAAAAAGAGAATAAATTAATTGTGCTTTTGTATCAATTGAAAGCCACATAGAAGTAATGGGATTTCTACATGCCAAATTAAAGTGAGCATTCTAAGCAGAGGGAAATGTACAAATAATAATACAAATAACACAAAGTTATTTGAAGGAAAATGACATAATTTGCTGGAGTGGGAGCTAGACCTGAAAGAACCACCATGGTAAATGGAGGACACTGTATAATTATTACACTAAACAATGAATTCCTCTCACAGAAATTCTGTCAGAGTAGTCACTCACATATGAAACTTTTGTTTTGGGAAGGTCAGTTCCATAGAAAATATAAAGGACATAAACCAACTGACTTTTCAAATGCTAAATGTTGGGTTCTTCGCATATAGGTCTCATGAGATAAATTAATCTCTTGAAGACATGTGTGAAGCCATCTTTATGACACATAGTTTATTTTGAAAAGGAGATCTCTAGCTGTTTCTTCATATTCTCAAAGGTGCCTGAAACCACTAAAAGACTAAAACTACAGATGATAGTGGAGCAAAGATAGATCCTGAGGTAGATTAACTCCATGTGGAAGAGGGAAAAAAGAAAATGAGGGAGACAATCTTGAGAAAACACTGGTCCAAAGGTCAAAGCCAGAGGGGAACTACAAAAACTTCATAGAGATTAACAGTACAGATACTACAGCCAGACTACATGGGCATGATCCTGATCTTACCAATAGCTAAGATTTTGGTTGGGTTATTTAACATTTTTATGATAATTTTCTGCATTTTTTAAAGTGTAAATAAAAATAGAAACCTAATGATAATATTGAATACATAACAATTTTATGTAAGTTAATTGTTGAGAAAAGGGCCCAACACAAAGGCAATGCTATTTCACTATAAATTATGAACAAGAATCTGCCCTGGGAATTTCTACATGTTTTTTTTTTTTCTCATAGCAACAATGAATTAGATATTATGAATCCCATCGTGTGGTAAAGAAGTCATCATTAACACTAACTGGATGCACAGTTCTGCTTGACTCTTAAACCCAAGATCTTTCAACTATACCACATGGTCATGACAGAATATCAAAAGACAGGGTTTTGAACATGCAAAGACTTGCCAAGTTCTAGCGAGGAAGAACACTGAAATGTGGGAGCTGTTGCATCAGGATTTCTTATTGAGCGACGTAGATCACAAAAAAAAATAATAATAATTTCAAAAGAATGGATTTGGTTGATGGAAGAATGCAAAAATAAAATAACACATAGAAATAACAAATACAGACTCAAAAATTTTCACTTTAAGGAGAGGAGGTAGTCTGAGTATTACCTGTGAAAACTTAAGAAATCTTCCTTGTAATTTCTGTGAGTATGAGCATACAATATGTGTATTAACATTTTTACTTTTTTGTATGTCTGGAAGAGGAGTGGGACTTGAGCTTGGTAGATGCTCAGAGAATTGAACACTGGAAGGACAAAGTATGTCAATGAAAGAAGGAAAATTTTATACATCGAAAATTGGGGCAAAAAATGTATCTTTGAAAATAAAGAGAGATGCCTGTTCTCCTCCCTAAACAAGATGGAAATCAAGGAACCTTGTGGACGCTATTAACCTGGTACCTGGTAATATGCGTCAGTAACACTATAAGAGTTCTTAACAGCACACTGTGTACTATTATCCATTATTAGTGCTTTATGTGAATCAATTTATGTCATTCTTTTAACAGCCTTTTTGAGATAACTACTGTTACTAAGAGGGTAGTGAAGTATAGAGAATTCCATACAGTGGTAGTGCCTAAACTTAAACTTTTACAGTTGAACTCTGAAATCGATGTACTTTACCTACCTACCTCAGTGTGTTACCCCTCTATCTAACCTCTGGCTGGCCAGCTGGAAGTGGGAAGATGGTTCAGCATCTTCGAATGTTTTGGAATGTACAGACTTCTGAAGAAAGAGAAATGTAAGAAAAAAGACCTTTAACATAAAGATAGTAACAAGTGAAAAATGAGGAGGAGTCATAACCCAAACAGAAACTGAAAATTAGCAGAAGGTTCTAGAAACTGGCTTAGAGTAAGGAAAAGAGAAATGAAGACAAATGCAAAACTACATTAGGTGCCAAATTAACTGTGTTATTAAAATTAAACTACTTTAGTCATATCTAGCTCATTTATTTTTAGAATAAAGTTACCACATTATCAAATTTTAAATTTAGTCAATTTCTTTAAAAATTAACTCTCATGAGTGACTTCAACTACCTTTTTAAAAAAGTCCTCTCCTCTGCAGTACTGTCACTTTATGATATGACACAGAAAGGATGAAAATGTACTGAAGTAGATCTGGCTGGAAATGCCTAATTGTAAGGATAAAGACTAAAAATTATAAATTATTAAATCAGGAAACATCATCAAACCCCTTTAATTCTTCTAAGTGTATCTTTTTAAAATTATCACTACATTTCAAATGTAATATTGTGCTTCTCAAGGGGATTTTTGAAGATATTTGGACAAAACTAGAATATGAATCTTATCCCATAAATTACTTTATGATAATTTTGCTCATAAAATTGTTAACTCTTTAGGCTAAATGAATTTATTTTTCTATAGAAAATGTAAATATTTTTAAATTTTAAGTAATCAATATGGTATATATAGTGAGTATGTGGCTTTTAAAAAAGTCAGTAGATACTTTATTCTCAGGCTATACTATATTTACAAATGCAATTCATTGAACAGAAATTAGCTTTTGGTGCAGTCAAGAAAAAGGTTAATACAAAAGAATATTGATCAAATGTAAACATTTGTGTTTATTTTTTTCTACTTTTTTTTACTTAAGGACTAAAAACTTTAGTTTTCATTCATTACTTGAAAGAGAAGAAATTTAAAAATAGTGATTCACTATATTACTTTAACTGACTAAGGATTCCAATGATTATACTTTTTTTGAAATAAAATAATAAAAATCTTATGATCTAAATACAGGCATTTTTTCTAGTAATACATTTATTTCATTAATAAATAGCAAAATGAATGTCATATTTTGAAACTTCTGTTAACTTGGATACTAATAGGAAGAAATTAATGAATATTAAATATTTCTTTCACTTGTTCTTATAAACATAATTGAAAAACAGAACATCTAAATTTCAGTCAGTGGAAAATCAAAACCTATACTTTGCACCAAGAGATTTTTCTTATTTCAACTCAGAACTTCCTATGACTTCAGTTTTCTGAGTTAAGTCATGAAAACCTCTCACAAAATATACATTCTTAATGAGGGTCTGACCTAGAGGCTTTAAAGATCAGGAATTAAATAGTCTTTTTCATCTAAAGCCTCAGGTTAACCCATGGCACATTTAGTGTGAAAGAGACTGCAAATCTAAATGAAGAAGGCTTTGTCTTAGAAAGTATGCTAGCAAAATAGTAGGAGACTTTAAATAGCATTTGGTATTCTCTGCCTGTTTCCTGTAGAATAGTGCCTATGCTTCACCATTTATGTATTACCATATTAAGGATCAGTCAAGTTGGGTTTATCTTACTTCCTGCTGAGAATTCCATGCTACTAATGGCATCTCTTATTGGGTTGGCCAAAAAGCTTGTGTTTTTTTCTGTAAAATAAGACACATATTTTTCATTTCCACCAATAACTTTATTAATTTGGGATAGTTTGAGTGTGTCAGCTCTCTCCTGCATGGTATATAACATTGATCATTGTCAATGTCTCAGTTTGATTGCTGTCAACTTCAGCTGGTCTACATGACCAGGGAGCATCATCCAGAGAGAAACCTCTAGCACAAAACTTCACAAACCAGTTTTGATATGTTTGACCATACACTGTACAAATTGTTTTCATGTGTTTCATTTGCATTTTTACCTTTCTTGAAATAATAAAGCATAATACACCAAAAATCTTGCCTATTTTCATCCACCTTCAATATTAAAATGGCTACACAGAAATTCACCAATTTTGATGTTTATTTTATATGCATGCTGATATGACAGCTGTCACAATACAATCTAACAAAATTGTTTCAAATGAAATTAAAGATTTCTAAGCACTACTGGAGCCATCTTAATGGAAAAACTAAACAAACTTTTTGGAAAACCCAATAAAAATAAAAGTGCAAAATTTACTATTATATGAAAATAACAACCAAAAACCAAGTAGTCTCTTAGAAAATGGCACATCCTATGTGTAGCCAAACATAAGATGTGAGGCTTTTTTAAAATACTATTTCAGTCCCTCAACAGTTTTGTAGAACATTTTCTTAATATCAAATGTGTTATACAATTGTATGAGATCAGGCTTATTTGGGGATTATAATACAATTGCATAATAGGCATAGGACACCAACAGAATTTTATTTTATGAAATATTCTACTTTTTTTTACTGTCAGTATTATATTTTTCTTGATGAAATAGATATAAATATTAGACTATGAAATGTTGGGGAATACTAAACAAGAACATGTCATCATAGTTTATCAAGAATATATTTTTAAATTTTAAAATATTAATGTGCTTTGTTAAAAAATATATAGGAAAGTTTCAATTGCTTAGGAACTACTTGTTTAACTGGCCAGTTTTGTATATGACACTTCATTCTATGTTTGCTTTTAGTTTTAATTGGAGCAGTATTGCTCATCATTTTTTCATCTTTAGTAGAAATAGAAAGAAAAATGAGACTAGTTAATGTCAAGTTGTTTGGGTTGGTGTTTGTTGAGAGAAAACATTGACACTAGATTAAGTGGAGCTGTTACTTATTTTAAATCCTTATTCATCCATCACTAGTCTTCACTAATGAAAACTTAGCTATGGTTTTTCTATGAACAGATCAATTTAATTTTAAGAGCAATTTATAAAGCTTGGAGACAACCATAAATATAAAATAGTACAATTTTTCAGGTCTTAACAATGGACAACCAAAAATGACTAATCAAAATTTAATTTCACCACTGGCCTAAAAGAAAGTTAAGATTTTCCTGATATTTTTCTTATAGGATTAAATTGCTACCTTTCTTATTATTCTTTGCTTCCTTATCTTGTGTCTATCACAGTGGTACATAGTAAAGGGAAGTTAAAAATCATAGTAAACTGTATGAGAGAATTTTGCCATTAAGATGTTCAGGTGAAGGAGGGTCAGAATCCAGCTCCACGCAAAATTTGCATGAAAGGTAAAAAAGTCTATCCCAACTTTTTAAAGACTCCATCCCCAAAGCAGAAAATGCACATTTCATTTTGCTGTGTTTTGCAATATGTGAGTTATTTGGCTCAAGAAGAAGTTAAGTAGATATTTAGTAATATCAAAGAGTGTGGAGAGAACACCTCAGTGCCTACTGTGAAATTCTTCATATTGGCCAGTATTTTACAGATTGGGTTCCAATGCATATTCTGTGGATCTACTGGCATCCATGAGATTTTACTTTTAAATTATTTCAGTCTGTACACACATCCATAGACACACAAACATATGCACATGCATGTACTGGAAGAACAAAGTCAGTCTTACGGCCAAGTACCTGTATGCACTTATATTACCTACGTTTGCTTTTGTTGGCACCAAGTGATGAATAAGTGCTTTTGTTACTCATCAGTTTGAGTTTCTTATACTGGCATCCAAGAATATCTTAGAATGTGAATATTTTCAAATTTAGGAAGCACTGGAATAGATGACCTTTAATTAACCATTTGTTGCCATCAGTTCTGTGATATTAAGATCTGGGTAAACTGCTGAACAAAAATATCAGGAAAATAATCTGCCTTTGGGTTATCATTGTCCACTCCATGTACACACCCTAGTCCTTATATAATGTGTAATCTTCAAAATGACTTAAAAGGACAGAGCACATGCAGCCTAGCTGGACTTGACTTGGCTTTACAGACTTATACCACAATTGCCTCTTCCCTCATGGCCAGGAATATAAGTCCAAAGCCTAAGACAATTTTCTCAAATGCTTCCATTCTCCTTACCTCCCTTTTATCTCCTCAGCTACAGATGGTCTCTTTTATAATATAAAATCTAAAACTTGGTAACTGGGTCCAGAGAGACATTGAAAGGTAGTGAATTATAAATTATGTAGGGTATGTAGTTAAGCCCATGAATTCTAGAGCCTGATTGAGTTTAAATTCTTTACTGTATAACTTAAAAGTATGTGATGTTGGACCTGACATATGCTCTTTGTGGCACAGGTAGTAATCTGTAAAACAGGGATGAAAACAGCACTTACCTTATGTGTATTGCTTAATAAATTCACAAACCAGATTATTAAATTATTAAAATTAGTAAGTATTAATCATATTTAATATATACAAGTAATTTAATACAGAACTAAAATTAAATTTTTCCTAAGGTGGTGTTTGGGTACAATGTCATATTATAATTATGACCATGTCTTCATCATTAAAGTAGTGGTATAGAGCACCAAAGCTAGATAGATGGACTCAACTAATATTACCATGACATTTTTCTTTCCAAGCCTAACAGATGACTTTTATTTACATTTCATTAGCCATGAAATAAAATCTTAAAATCCTGTGAAGACTGAAGAGGAATTCTCTTGTTTACATAAATATATTAACATAATTTTCTCTTACAGATCATTAAAAGTCCTCATGCTCATACTATTAGCAAATAGCTTCTCATTATCAAAAAGGAGAAATTGGTATATGCACAGGAACTTACTTTTGTTTAACTTTGGTGATCATAAATAGTCAAAGACTAATTATCAAATGTGGAAATGGAATTATATTTATTGATATCAAAGAAAACCTATAACCATGTGGCAACCAACCTTTTATATTCAGGGAAAGCCTTATAAAACATAAAGTTTATGGAGGGCCAAGATGGCAGAGAAGTAAGTCGAAGCTACACTAACCTCTCAGGACCAATCTGAAATTTCAACTGAATTGTAGAGAAATCATCCTGAATAACCAACTGAACACTTGCAGAAGAGAAATCTTATAACCAAGGACAGACAGAAGAAACCACTTCACCACAATGAGACTGGTAAGGAATGAAGAGGAAGCGCAAGAGGGCTGTTTGGGCACCCATTGGTGGCAGCTGATGTTCTGGAGGGATATTTCAGCAGTTGGGGGTTCCCCCTGAGAAGAGTGGAGTCTCAATCCCAAGCTGAGCACCCCAAGCTACACCATCAAAAATGGAGAGAAATCTAGATGACATCCAGCTGTGAAAAGCCGCAGGGGTTCTGTCTGCCAGGGAGAGAGGGCTGGAGATGCAGAGAGCCTGTTAAAGGACCAGAGCACAAAATTTTGTTTATAGTCTCTTACCTTGGCTCCAGCAAAGGGAGGGCAGAGTAGACTAGAGATGCTTGAAGAGAGTCTGAGGTTGGTGGCTCTGCGGAGATAATTGAAGAAACAGCCACTAGGATTCCTTTGCTGAGTCATCCCCCATACTGCAGAAGCCATATTTCCCAGGCAGAGTACTCCTGTCAGAATGGCACTGGCCTGAGGGGAAGCAACAGCCCACTCTAAAAATGACTCTGCCATGCCCTGTGGTGCTTAAGCCTGGTTGCTGATTACAGCTTAAGGCTACTGGTATATCATTGATTAGTTTAACAACAAAGGCAGAAAATACAAAGAAGCAGCCAACTTGGGAAGACAAAGAAACAGACCCTAAATGAAAGAACAAGAGAATGCTCCAGAAGGACTAAATTAAAGGGAGGTGAACAATTTATCAGAGAGTTTAGAGTAATAGTTATAAGGAAACTCAACAACATGAAAAAAGACATGAAACCATAAAAGACCAGTCAGAAATAAAGAATGTAATATTTGAAATAAATAATACACTGGAAGGAATAAACAGGTTAGATGAAGCAGAGAATTGCATCTGTGATTTGGAAAACAAAGCAGAAAACACCCAGGCAGAGCAGCAAAAAGAAAAAAAAAGAATTTAAAAGAAATGAAGAGAGTTTAAGAAACATTTTGGACAACATAAAGTGTAACAATATCCACATCATGAGAATGTTAGAAGGAAAAGAGAGTGAGCAAGGGATCAGTTTGAAGAACTAATAACCAAAAACTTCCCTAATCTGATTAAAGAAAAAGACACACAAGTCCAGGAGCTCAGAGAGTCCCAAACAAATTGGATCCAAAGAGGCCTACACCAAGATATGTCATACTTAAAGGATGAGGCTCAAAGACAAGGAAAGAATCCAAAAAGCTTCAAGAGAAAAGCAGATAGTTACCTACAAGGGAGCACAAATTAAACTGTCTTCTGATTTCTCAACAGCAAAATTTCAGGCCAGAAGGGAGTGGCATTAATATTCAAGGTGATGAAATGCAAACAAATGGATCTATGTTAATTTGGAACAAAAATTATCTAGAAATTAGTTTTAGTAGTTCTGTTTGAAAACATGTTAAATTCATTACATAGAAAATAAAAAGGAAAGTAATTTAAAAATTCTGAATAAACCATTCTTAATTCTAATTGCCTTTTACACAGAGTTGTTCTGTAATAACAGAAAATAGGTATATTTTTCACTAACAAAATCTAAAAAGAATATAGTTTTCTTCTTTTTTCCATAATTACTATCTTCCTTTTCCTCAGTTATAATCAGTTAGGGTTAATTGGGGACTTATGGTATTAGTCAAAATGTTTCAGTTTTATTCAAATGCTTTCTGAGATTTGCTTTGTAGTTTAGTGTATTTTTTATACTTTAAGCTTGTTATAAAATGATTTACAGGGCACATTTAGCCTAATAATCTACTTCAAGCAAAGAACAACCTATTGATTGTAGGAAACAATGGGTGTATTTGAAGATGAACATGTCTGACTTGTACAGAGCAAGTTTACCTGCACATGACACATCCATATTCCAGGCTTGGCTTTACTTCTTATCACCATGCATATTTGTGACATTATAATTTATGCCAAAAGTGGTTATATATATTAAAAGTTTGAAAATCATTTCCATTCTAGTGCACAAGTAATTTGAGATTTGATCTGATGATATAGAAGTAGAATAGTGTAGAAAAGTGTATTCATAATAAAATGGCAATATGCATGTGTGTTTGTATTTCCCACCATTCTAATCCCTTGGAAATCATCCTCCAACCATCATTTTTCCTTGTCTGCATCTTTTAAGTTTTGATATTGGGTGGAACATAATTATGAATACCCAAATTTAAGAATAGATCTTCTAAAATCTGTTTGACTTTTGGTATACTGTTTACAGAAAATATGAAATTATATCAAAATTGTATATATAGCACTAGGTCCCAAGACCAAAGGAAATGTAAACATTATTTATTTTTAATTTTACACTTGCATTATTGTTCACATTTTAACTTGGTTACTTTTTGGAAACAAACAGAAAAGACAGTGACCTGAAAACTTCCCAGTTTTAGTAAGTAAGACCAAGAATAGGCAGGTCATAGAAATGAGAGAGGTTTGCACAGAGGTGAAGCAGATGTTATTCGGAACTGAAAGAAAGAAATAGAAGAGTAAGAAAATTTCCTTGAGGCCTTCTAATCAAGATAGCAGCGTAGGCAGACATGGCTCGCCTCCTCCCACAACCATCACTCAGAACCATCAGAAATCTGACAACTGCAGAATTAATTAAACCAAATCCATCCAGACTGGTAGGAGGGGCACAGACTTGGAACAGGCTGTTCCCACATCCACATGTGGTGGTTAAAAAATTGGGAGGGATATATTGGGAGTGAGGAGTCCCAGCCCCATACCCAGCCCCCAGCCAAGGTTCCAGTGCCAGGAAGGTTAAGTGGCCACAAATTCTGGCTGCAAAAACCAGAGGGGATTAAGTCAGAGGCTGATGTTGCTGAAGCCCCAAGCAGTTCCTCTTAAAGAACCCATACACAGACTCACCTACGAAGACATTTTCCCTTTGAGCTCCAGCAGTGGGGTAGTGGTAGCAGCTTGAAAGGCACCAGTGGCACACTGAGAGGAACTGAAGTGGCTGGCATCAAGGAGACCAAAGGCCATTGCCCTTTTTCAGAATCCTCCCCCCACAGAGCCACCAAGCTATTTTCTCTATGAGTGGCTGGTCTTGGCTAATGCTTCACAGCTTGCTAAATCCTCTCAAACAAGCAACAGCTGGCCTCAGTCCCAGGCTGGGCACTAGCAGCAGCCAACCTAGATTCACAGCTTGGCTTTGCCTGGGAATCTCCCAGCACAAGTAGCAGTCTTCTCAGGTTGCTTTATAGCTCAGGTAGGGCGGCCCATGGCAAAACCTAGGTGGGAGCTGACCTTGCCCTACACCACCTGAGAAAACCCAGAGCCTGTGTATGCAGTGAGCAGCTACAGTCCACACCAGAGCACCATTACTCTGCCCCTGCACAGCTGATCCTCCACAGAAGGCAGAAGTTGGTGGTCAGTGGTCAGAGCCAGTCCTTGCTGCTGAATGCCCTGGGTAAATCCCTCCCATTGACCTGGCAACAGCAATCAAGGATCAACTATAAGAGGAGGGTGTACTCAGACTACATGAAGGGTACACGTCGAGTACCCAGCTTGGGTGTTAGGGGAGGCTGTGCCACTGGACCCTACAGGACACCTACTATAGTAGGTCATGCTAACAAGACGTGGTGTTAAAAGCTGTTCTACCTAATACATAGAAACAAACACAGGTAGGCTGCTGAAATGAAGAGACAAAGAAACATGGCCCAGATGAAAGAACAGATCAAAACTCCAGAAAAAGAACTAAACAAAATGGGGATAAGCAATCTATCAGATTCAAAGTTCAAAGCACTGCTTATAAGGATGCTCAAGGAACTTGGTGAGTACCTCAGCAACATAAAAAAAGGTCCAGTCAGAAATGAAGGATTCACTAACTAGAATAAAGAACAATGTACAGAGAAACAACAGTACAGTGGGTACAGTGAGAACAAATCAATGATTTGGAACATAAGAGAGAAAAAACAACCAATAAGAACAAAAAGAAGAAAAAAGAATCTAAACAATGAGGATGGAATAAATACCCTCTGGAGCAACTTAAAGTGGTCCAACACTCACATCATAGGCATGCTGGAAGGGGAGGAGAAAGAGCAAGAAATTGGAAAGCTGTTTGAAAGAATAATGAAAGAAAACTTCCATAATTTGGTGAAAGAAATAGACATGCAAGTCCAGGAAGCATAGAGAGTCCCAAACAGCATGGATGCAAAGAGGCCCACTCTGAGACACATCATAATTAAAATCCCAAAGGTTAAAGATAAACAGAGAATCTTGGAAGTAGGAAGAGAAAAGAAGTTAGTTACCTACAAGGTCGTACCCCTAAGACTGTCAGCTGATTTCTGAAAAGCAACATTACAGGCTAGAAGGGATTGGCAAGAAATATTTAAAGTCATGAAAAACAAAGACCTACAGGCAAGAATGCTTTACCCAGAAAAGCTATCATTTAGAATCGAAGGTCAGATAAAGAGTTTTCCAGACAAGAAAAAAACTGAAGGAGTTCATCATCACCAAACATATGAAATATTAAAGGGATTTATTTAAGAAAAAGAAGATCAAAATTATGAAGAATAAAATGACAATAAATGCATGTCTATCAACAGTTGAATCTAAAAATCAAACTAAGGAAACAAGAAGAACAGAGACAATCATGGGCACAGGAGGCATTTTGATGGTTACCAGATGGGAGGGGTGTGTGGGGAACAGGTGAAGAGATGAGGGGATTAAGAAGTACAAATGAGTAGTTACAGAATAGCCATGGGGATGTAAAGTACAGCATAGGAAATGGAGTAGCCAAAGGATTTATATGCATGACCCATGGACATGGACAATGGTGTAGGGATGGGCTGAGGGAGGGGGGTTGCTGGGTGGAGGGGGCCAGGGGGAAAATCAGGACAACTTTGATAGCATAATCAATAAAGTATAATTTAAAAAAGAAAATTTCCTGTTAAGCACACATTGGCAAATCAACTGATGAATTAAATATTTTTTTTTGTTTTATATACAAAATCATGTTTTAGTTCTTCTGGAACTATTTATATGAAAGCTATACCTTTGTTGTGGTGGTGATTTGTTTGTTTCCATTTGCCTACTATTTATATAGGATGACATTATTAGCTATTTGTCACTGGTTAGAACAGTCATATAAATTCTTAGTATAAATGTGTCTAGTGTCTTAGTTTTTTTCACTAATGCATAGTAATTAGGCATTCTATTTTTCACATTCTATTACTAACACTAACATTCACAAAAGAATTATTGAAGATAACATTGAAGTGAGATAGTACAATATTTTACTCTGCTTAGGAAATAAAAATCAAAGTGAGTACTATGTATCATTGGACAAAAGACAAGTGTACTTATGATTATATTAAATGGTACTTTTTCCCTGGCCTTTACAGAGGGTATCTACAGGAAAGTGTTATTAATCCTTCAAACTAGTCTTTCATTTTCAAAGTAAGATGTTCAATAATTCAAAACACATTCATATACTATTATCTTATTTCTAGAATTGAGGAGATGATTGAATCAGTGTAAAAATGTGCACTGATGTTTACAATGAAATTCTGAGCTAAACAAGCATTTTTTCTGTCTTCAAATTCTTCTTATTGAAATTACATAAAATTATACTTAAACATATGTTATCTTTCATTATTTTGTTAAAAAACAATTGAAGTACAAATTTATAACATTAATCCACAACTTTTATTTTTCCATGGCATGTTAATACAAAAATTATTTTAAGGAGCACAAACACACTTAATAATAAGAATGGAAAATTCTAATCAAAATCTATGTAATTTAAATAATTATTTTATTTATAATCCTAAAATAATAATATTGATAGATGTTTTAAAGTTATCTCTATTTTTCCTTTGCAGCTAGGAAATTATAAAGACACAAATGCAATGAAGTATCTAACTCACACTTGGAAAAATTTCTGTCACATACTATCTATTTAAAAAGAAAAGAATCAGGCCTTTCTTTAATTTATTCATAAAAAGAATTCACTAGTGCCTATCATTTGCCAAGTACTGTTTTAGGCATGAGAATAATGAATAAATTAGACTAAGTCCATGAGTTCATGATGGTTATAATATAATGAGAAAGATAGGATACATCAATAAACACAAATATATAAAAGGTAGTGTCAGCTAATGTTAAGCAGTGCTGGTTTTGATAGTGTTTAGAGAAGATATTTGGAGCAGAATCTTGAATGAACAGAAAGTGTAAGCTTCCAGTGGGGTTGCGGATGAAGAGTACCCAAGGCACTCAAATGCTTGGTGTATCCTTGGAACAGCAGCATCAACATAATGGAGGAGAGTGAGTGAGTACCAGGCCAGGAAGAAATGAGATTGAAGAGTGTCCCAAAATTTGGAAAGACTTAGACTCTTTCTAAGGAGAAGTGACATGGTAAATAATGTTTTATAAAGCAGACCATGAAAACTTGGACTGCTGTAGTAGTATTGGATATGCAAAGAAAACATGATTTGGGAATTATTTTAAAGCAGAATCAAATGCATTTGCTGAGAGATTGGATGTGGCTATTGAGAGAAAGATAATTTTCTTTGATGATTTCTAGTGGTTAAGACAAACAACCACTAGGGTAAATGGAGGTATCAGATTTGACATAGGAATAATAGAAAATTAGAAAATCAAGAATCATCTTTTAATTGGTTATATTTTAATTTTTTAGATATAATTGGAATAGACTAAATAAGCAATTGGATGTGGAAGTCAGGGAGACATTTGCAAAAGAAAAATTGTGCTGGATAGAGTTTTCTTCAGGACAAGTACTATCTATCGAGGCCATGACTCCTCCAATAACGGAAAGATATTGAAGTCCATTAAAGAAAAGGCTGAAGGATTTTTAAATGGGGTAAACTAGTGGACATTAGCAGGGAGGTTGGTCAATGTGATTAGACCATCTGTGTTTACTAATCATTGGTTATGGAAGTTAGTCTCCTATTTCCCTGCAGAGACTGGGAGATTGGGACCTTATCTTCTTTTGTTGATTAGGATTCAAAAAGATGGTTCCTGACTAGTAAAACTGACAGAGGCTGGGAGAAGAATTACATCTCAAATAGACAGTGAAAGAATGTGCAATGGCAAGTAATCTAAAATAAATGCTACAAGGAAAGGGGTGTCAGGGACTTGCAAGCAGGAAGAGACCAATCTAACCTTTTGGTTAGCTAAGGGAACCTTGGGGCCGTCTTGGTCACATCCCACTATTATGATATATCATATTGTGATTTTCTATGCCCATTCAATTTTTAAAAATTGTGAAGTTCAAAGAAAAACTTTCACCAGATGAATTTTGAATTCTCTCAACTTTTTCTTAACCACATATCTCTCTTCAGTGGCCACCTCATCTCTCATTCCTCCATTTTTTTAATTAACATTCATGGTCACTCTTTTCCAGTTTTTGTCTACCTAAATGATCTTCCTTTCTCACTCACCTTTGCTTCTTTTCCCCTCAACTCTCTGACCTTTTGACACTGGAGTGCTCTCCACATTAAACATCCTGAGATTCATTTGAAACTGACAGCTTTAGAAACAGGTACATACTGATGAATCTGACATTTGTGATGCCCCTCTCAACCATGAGCCCAGAGTGCCAGACTCATATGTCTAATCACCTATTCTAAATCACCACATTAAATCTAAACTTTTAAAGTGCTAAATGAACAAGTGGCCTACATTCTCTAAACTAGGTCCCCTCAGATCAATTTCAGTAAAGGTAACCATATTTTACTGCTGGCTCACTAAACAATTCTTAAAGTCATCCCAGACTTTTTTTTTTCCGTCATATACTATATTAAAAAGTCATTATGCTTTAGAAATCTCACCCAGAATCTGATTATTTCCAAATTATTTGGGAAAAAGTCAGGTTCTAATTTCCTGATCCAAGACTCTTTCCACTTCTTCCGGGATGAAAGCAGCAGCCTCGTGGCTGCACTTCCTTCATCTTGCCCTTGTCCTCTTAGTTGTGCAAACGCATGAGAACCAGAACAAATTGTGCAAGATATAACTCAAATCTCAGTCATCTGCCTAAATCTTCACATGGCCTCACTTTTGGCTCTCAGTAAAACCAAAATTCATAAATTTCTTGTAAGACCATAAATGATTTCCCTTCTTTAGCTTTCTGATCTTATCTCCCACTACCTCTCTTCTTATCTCAAAATTCCAGCCACAGAAACTTCCTCATTGTTACTCCAACAAGCCAACTACTCTCCTGCTCAGAACTTTCAAACTTATGTCCAATGTGTTTTACTTCTGGCTATGACATAGCTGTTCTCTCTTCCTTCAAAACCTCCAGTGGGTCTATAAGCGAGATTCTACTTACACTTATGTCCAATAGGAATTCTCACATGATTCCAGAACATTTTTTCTTCCTTCACTCTTTATTTTTCTTCATAGTACTTTCACCGCTTGACAAATATTTATTCTGCTTATTTATTTGTTCATTTTCTATCTCCTACTCTGTATCTTTCTCGTGAGGGTATACGGTCCAGGAAGGCAAAAATATGAATCTCCTTTGTTCATTGTAGTATTTCTAGAACTTGAAGTAGGGCCTAGGATATAGTGGATATTTGAAAATACTTGTAAAATGACTGAAGGGAATCCACACAGTTGAGCTTTCTGTTTTATGGATAATCTTGTTTTAATTATCTCACATTTATTATTGGTTTTTATTGTCTTTGCTGCTTCTACATGGAATTGTATTCTAACCTTAGGTCAAATGTTTTCTGTATTATTTCAGAATGATGTGTTATCTTAGATCACCCAAAATATTTCAACCTAAAAAAACAACTAAATAGTATATTCTGGGCAGCTGTCAAGTGACTAGTATGGTTTATAAATACAGAATCTTTATTGATAAGTCATCGAGGATGAACTTCATAAATTTATTTAAAATTCCACAGTTCCATCACATAAGTTTGAATAAAACACCCAGGTAATCAGGTCAACTATTAAACGGCTTTTTGCACTCTGCTGGAGAGCTGTATAATGTGATCCCTTGACTCCCACCTACGCTCCCCTTTCCTCCGTCCGAGGGCTGTTTCCTGGTGTGTGTGATGCAGGCAGTCACTAAACCTAACATTTAGAAGGCTCTATGTTTGGCTTAGTGCTTTAGTATTACAATATTGACGTTCTTAATAATTTTTGAACAATAGATATTCATTTTCATTTTTCATTAGGTCTTGAAAATTATGTAGCTGTCCCTGTTCTCTCCTTTTATTTAGAGAATCCTCTGCATTAATAACATATGTAAATGATCCAGTTAAAAAAAGAGTGACTTTCAATTTAGGAAGCCCAGACAAATTATGAAGCCATTATTTAAGAAAAAAATTTTTATGCATGTAAATATAATTAAAGCAGGAGAATAATGAGCTAATACAGTGTGTTTATTTTGTGAAGAGATTAACTTAGATGAAAGGAATTTCTCAAAATTTTAGATTAATATGGTGTTATTAATCTTCATAAATATCACATCCTGAGTTCCCATTAGGTGGAGAGGGAAGCATGTACAGATTATTAAAATGAGGTGAGGCATAGAAAAAATAAATTATAAACTTTCCAGGGAAGCACAAACTCAAAGGCTTTAAACTAAAAAAGGGCAATTAGAGAAACTTGGTTGTTCTTTAAACTTCAAGATATAATTCAAGATTTACTACCTTCCAAAATGTTTCTCAAATTAAAACCTCTAATTTTTCTGGGTTTTAGTTTTTATAAATATTTTTATTTTATAATTAATACATTAGATTCACTAATGTGCATTGATTTTGAATTTGAAGACATACTGAACATCCAGAAATGTGCCTTCTTGAATATTTTTCCTTTTTATTGGTACTATGTAGTAAAGTTATATTAAAATATATACATAATCACTGTACTGTGATAGTATTAATATTAAACAGTGTTTGTTTTTAAAAACTTTCCTCTACAGATATAAACATAAATATAAAGTACCAATGCATTACTAAATTTTATACTAAATATGTTATTTTTTGTAAGATCCAATATTTACATTTCCAAATGAAGTAGGATTAATGAAAGTGTTATCATTAGAATAACAAAAATAATAAAACTGCAACATCAAACTGTGAATAATTATTTTACAGAAGATCCCACTGTGTCAATATTTAAATCATTTAATGGTATTTTTATTACCTCTGATTATTTATATGACAAAAAGTAAATTATAAAAAATTGTTTTTTAAAAATTACCTCACTACTTTTGCTCACTCTTTTAAAAAGATGAAAAAATATAAGTCAAAATAAGTGACTGGAGAGTGTGGGAAAGAAGTGTGTTTTATCTGCATACCAGGCTGCTCTTCCTGAGGTGCCAAGGATGCTTGCTGCCTGTGAACCAGCAGAGCACTGCGGGCTGGTCCGCCAAGGGAACACAGCTGGAGACATGTGCCCAGCACTTTCATCTTTAAATCAAACACAAACTAGGAAAGCATTTAATACTACATATGTAATACTTTTGCTATTGACAAAGAGTTTTCTGATTTTCCTCCTTTTTCAGCATTCATTTTAAGCTATGCCTCAAGAACTCTTTTGATGGAAGCTTATAAAATATATAATTTTATGACATTTAATTATGAATGTTTTGTAATTCAAATTTGTAATTTCTTCCCTCGCTCCTTTGTCCTATGCTTCCTCCCTTCCTTCCTTTGTTACCTACAGTGTTTCTTTAGTGCCCGTCAAGTTTAGGGCCTATTCTAGATGTTAGGGACAATATTGGGAACAGTTAAGGTTGCTGTTCTCACTAAGCTAAGGGTCTAGTGGGCAAAAACTTTCTTTTAAGGTCATAATAACATGTACAAATAGACATTTTGAATGAAAGACATCAAAATTACACCTCAAAATGAGAGCAGGTGGATGAGAGAGATAGGAAAGGAAAGGAGAGGAGAAGATAGGGAGAAAACAAGTTTGGCACTTCTTAGATATTTGGGGGAGACAGAAAGGAGTTTGTGGAATTCCCCATTATGAGCACTCATTATCATGGAATTTTAATTGCTTTAAAACTCCTACTACCAAATGTTTTATGTGATTCATTATCGAACGTATATAATTTAGGATACACAGTCCTCTGAAATTCAACTGTCTAAGCCTTCCCTTGGGATTTATAGTCAGTACCTGACACCATGAATATTTTTTCCTTTTTCCATACATCTGGCCTCTAAGTAGACTGAAGTTGTACTCACTTTAGGAAGAAAAACACTGCCCTCTTCTACTGAACCATTTGCAAAGAGGTGAAGTAGTTCAACCTGAAAACTTGCCAGCAGATTCTGTGTTTCAATCTAGGCAAAATTCAAGAGTAATAAGTGTTATAAAGAGATTAACCTAAAGCAATGTGAGGAACTGCAAGAGTTCCAGTGGTTTATAATTTAATAAGTAAGTAAGAAATTCACAATCTCAGAGAAGAACTTCCCCAAAACACCTGGGCAAAATATACTCAGTTTACCATAACATAACCAATTTTGTCATACAGTAGCTTATGATGATGAGAACAGGATTATTTTCAGCTTGAGAGTAGTCCTGATAATTTCATCTCATGTATAAGTTATATTTGGGACACGAAAAATTGGAAGATTTAGAGGTCAGTGCCAAAACCAAAAGACAATTTCAGTTAGTCTTTGGAAAACAGAGCTAAACCAGTCCACCAGGTTTACCTTGGGCAGGATCACAGACTTGCATATTGAAACACTAATATAAGGGTACTTTTCTGTGCATATTCATACTAATAACAGCTTAAAGAAACAAAAACATGACATCAAAGAAAATGTTTTGCAGAACAACCCCAAAGCATTCTTGTACATTGTTTTTAAGTGATTATCTCTTGCCTCCTATTATCCTAAGAGATAAAATAGATATTTCTTAACTTTTACTCTTATTGGAAACCATTTATTGTTGTTTTCTGTCAGAATGCAAAAAAAGCTGACTTTGCTTCAGAACTATGTTCTTATGAAGAAATTCAGTGCAAAATAATAATGTCAACTTTTGTAGGTCTGGTCATAGTTTTGTTCTCTCTCATTAAGTGTATGTTCAAAGAAGAAAATATTTATACTGAAAAGATAAAATATATGCTTATATAATTTGAAAATAAAAACCCATTTTCCAGAAATGACAAAAAATTAAGTTATAAAAATAGGCTGGCTATTGCTCTAACCATGGATTGCTATAGCCACAATGTCTATTAAAGAACAGCATGTACCAGAGTTAACAGTTTATACACATATTTCTATCATGCAAACCACCAGAGGTCTTTATTTTTCTTATAAACTATGACATCGCTATTAACTGACATCACCAAATTCTTAGGATTTGTATCAAATTAAAAAACAGTGGGTTATCTGACCTTGAAATGTTTTCACCCAAATATGTGCACCCAACATCACACACAGCGATTACAGACTTGTCCTTACCTATTTGCCACCATGGAGAGCATAGGCAATGTGCAGTTAAAGGAAACACAGTCCCCATAAGACCACCCTCACCCTACATCACTTTGTTAGCCCAACCAACATGATACATGGAAATCAAAGACACTCTAATCAAGCATCATATTTTCAGGGTCTAGTGATCGCTTCAACTAGCTGAGTACAAAAGCCAGATCTCACTTTCGGAATAGATAATTTCTTTACTACAAAGGCTCCAAAGATCAGTTTGGACAAACATGATAAGTAACTTGACTGCTAGCCAAAAAAAAACAAACCAGATTACAAATTCTTAGACGGCATTCATTAAAGTGATGACCACATTATTCTTTTTTTTTAATTTATTTTAATTGTTGTTGCACAGTTTTCTGTCTTTTGCTCCCATTCCAGCCCACCACCCCAGCCCTCCCCAGCTCCCTCCCATTTCCACCCCCACTAGTTGTTGTCCATGTGTCCTTTATACTTGTTGCTCCAAACCCTTCCCTTTTCCCCCTGAAATTCCCTCCCCTCTCTCCTCTGGTGACTATCAAACCCTTCTCAATTTCAGTGTCTTTGGTTATATTATGCTTGTTTGTTTGTTTTTTTTATTAGGTTCCTGTTAAAGGTGAGATCATATGGTATTTGTCTTTCACTGCCTGGCTTATTTCGCTTAACATAATGCTCTCCAGTTCTATCCATGCTGTCGCAAAGGGTAGGAGCTCCTTCTTTCTTTCTGCTGCATAGAATTCCATTGTGTAAATGTACCATAGTTTTTTGATCCATTCATTTACTGATGGGCACCTAGGTTACTTCCAACACTTGCTATTGTAAATTGTGCTGCTATGAACACTGGGGTGCATAGGTTCTTTTGGATTGGTGTTTCAGGGTTCTTAGGATATAATCCTAGCAGTGGAATTGCTGGGTCAAAAGGCAGATCCACTTTTAGTTTTCTTAGAAAATTCAATACTGCTTTCCATAGTGGTTGTACCAGTCTGCAGTCCCACCAACAGTGCACTAGGGCCCCTTTTCTCCACAACCTCTCCAACACTTGTTGTTTGTTGCTTTATTTATGATGGCCATTCTGACTGGTGTGAAGTGGTATCTCATTGTGGTTTTAATTTGCATCTCTCTGATAGCTAGCGATATTGAGCATCTTTTCATGTATCTCTGGATCCTCTGTATGTCCACCTTGGAGAAGTTTCTGTTCAAGTCCTTTGCCCATTTTTTAATTGGGTTGCTTGTCTTCTTAGAGTGGAGTCATGTAAGTTCTTTATATATTTTGGAGATTAAACCCTTCTCTGAGGTATCATTGGTGAATATATTTTCCCATACAGTTGGTTCTCTTTTTATTTTAATACTGTTTTCTTTAGCCGTGCAGAAGCTTTTTATTTTGATGAGATCCCATTTATTTATTCTTTCCTTTATATCCCTTGCTTTAGGGGACATATCAGTAAAAATGTTGCTGTGTGAAATGGATGACCACATTATTCTGATGGGTAAGATCCTCTCTGGAGTTATAATGGCTATGCATTTGGAAAAAGAAAACAAAGGATTTAGAGAAGAGCCTGGAAATAAGGATTTATTTATTTGTTTATTTTATATTGACTCCACAAACATTTGGGGGAATAATTACTGTATGTCAAGCCTTTTGCATATTGTGATTGGTATTAGACATAGACAGTCATAGAATATCATGATGAGTATTTAAAGGGGAATAAGCACAAGGTACATATCCAAGATGATTGATCAGCTCTGCCTGGAAAGCTTAGCTTAACAGAGGAGAAAACCTTGGAGTTGCCTTTAAGCTGGCTTCAAAGAATGTCTAGCAGTCTTCTGGGTTGATACTGTGTGGGTTGAGCCTGTATACAGGGCTCTCAAGGCAAAGAAACATCTTAGAGAAAAGAGGATGAAGCCATATGACAGGTTTCCAGTAACATTTAACAACAAAGCATATTTAGACAAATAAAGAGAAAACAGAGGCAAAAAAAAAAAAAAAAAAAAAAAAAACTGGGTTTCGAATAACAGAAGGCAAAAACATAGGCAAAGCAATCAGTCTGTGTCCAGTGTTGTTTCGCAACCAGAATCCTCACACCCCCAGTAGAGTTGTTTGTACTTAAACTCTGTGTATTAGCATGGTAGTTTTCTAAAACCAAGCTTTGGTGCTATGAAATTGAGGGATTAAAAACTCAGAGTAGTAGCAAACAAGCCAGCCATGGTAATAACCCAACCACTGGCACACACAGCAGCAATATTTCACTCTGCCTGGGAAACCTTTCACAGTTGTCATATTACTCACTGAGCGCAATATTTATAATGTATGGCCGTTGGGCTTCAACTATTTTCTTTCCTAACTGTGCTCCCTTACATACTCGCCTAGCATGTCCCAGTAAATATGTGACCTTTATTTAGTGCAGGCTTGACATTATATTACATTTCTTATTTCTTCCCTGGGCAAACTCTATCCCACTGACTACCCAAGCACATAACTCACTCAGTCCAATGTTTCAATAGAGAAGATCACCAGAGCAGTGTATACACAGTATACTAAACACACTCAACTTAGAACACAATGAAAAACGTATCTTTAGTCTAGTCTCAGAGTCCCTTTGTAAGATTAATGGACTCTCAGGGAAGGTGGAGGGTACCTTCCCTGCGGCTCCATGAAAACATGACAAGCCCTTGGTCTTTACAGTTTACTCTTAGACAGTATACATTCTTGTAGTCATTTTAAGAACCAATGTAGTTATCATTCATTAAAAAAACATTTCTAGTACAAGACTATATTAAAAATTGTGACTAGATATAACAAATATTTTCATTTCCTCCCAGCTCAGTTCTACATGTGAAAGGAAGCACAAGCTTGCCCCACTTCTTTTCATTCCCATGGTTTTAGGTCTCCCAGACTGGGGTTTGGAGCAGTGGAGGACAGAGTATAAGATAGTTACTTGAACTAGTTACCCCATGATTTGGTTATAGCCCTGTGTTAGTTGTCTGTTTTTTATGTAACGAGTCACTCCCAAGTTTAGAATATTAAAATAACATACATTAATTATTTTGTACTTTCAGCAAATTAGGCATGAGTTTGCTTGGTCCTCTGGCTCAGCATCTTTCACAAGTCTGCAGTCAAGGTATTGGTGGGATTACTGTTATTTCAAGGCCCAACATGGGAAAGATTCACTTCCATGTTCATTCTCATGGCTGTTAGTAGGCCTCAGATACTTGCTGGCTGAAACAAAAAAAATCAGTCCCTTGCCATAGAGTCCCTCGTAAAGTGAGCCCTGGCTTCTCTCACAGCAAGCAGATGAGAGAAGAGAGCCCCAATCAGAACTCATGGTCTTGTGATCTAATCTTGGGAGTGATATCTCAACATTTTGCAGTATTCTATTCATTAGAAACAATTTATTAGCTTTAGCAGATTCTCAAAGGAAGGAGATAACATAAGAGGATGAATATTAGGAGTGAGAACAATTGGAGGCCATCTTAGAGATTTCCTACCACAGTCATTCAGGGCCCAGAAGCTTTTAAAAGATAATTCTTTGCCTATTTGGGCACCTTTGTGGGCCTTTGGTAGATTCTTGTCCTTGGAGACCTCATGCCTGTGGTTATCTTGACCAAGAAATGAATCTCTATCTCAGGTAGCCATTTAAATTCTTCCCTTAGCTTCTCAGGCAAGATATCTTAATAGCTTTTTACCTAGTAATACATATTTGGTACACACTCAAAAAAAATCTCCTGTGTCCCTTATTTCTAAAAAAATGTTAGGAGTGCAGACTGATCCCAGCAGAACAACTCTCCCCCACATGTGCTAGTAAGATTTATGTTGACATACAATGCTGTGTGCCTTAGTGCATGCTGCCTACGGTCCTGTCATCCACTTGTGCACTCTTTACTCTTACGGCTTAGTAAAACAAGCCCTTATTTAAAAAATAATAGTAAGGTGTTTTAGTATAGGAACAAACACCCTAAGAAAATGCAGTTACATACTTATATTGATGGATATCAACATCATCTGAAATATAATCATAGTCTTCAGGGAATAAAATATTTTTCTTTATTGTTTCCCTAATAGTCATAAACAGGTAATGAAATTGGCCCCCCAAAAGCCAATAAATTAGTCAAAAGAGATAGCAAACATAGCTTTTAAATGTCCCGAGTTGTCACCAAAACCAAGTATAATTTATTTCATTTTATTTATACTAGCAATATTCTGTCATAATTCTCTATGGTCATACACTACTTAGGCTTTAATTATTGTGTAGTGGTGTTACAGTTTAATGCTGTCATAGTATGAGGATGAAATTATACTAAATAATAGTGGAAAGCTGAAAAGGTCATAGGTCTTATTCTATGTAAGGAAATAAGCAATTTCTTTGTTTTATCTAAACACTTGATAACATAGTATAAAAATTTGCTAAATTTTAGTAACCAAAGGTAATGATGAGTAAAGATTTCACAGTAGAAAGGTATGAAGCAATATGTCTACTGATGGTCCTAAGCTAAGTAGTTTTCTAGTTATTGTAAACTCTTCAGCATCTCTTAGTTTTTCAGCACATTTGATAAAGAGAATAGATACTCAGATCAGATTATATTCTTATTTTCATTTATCAGCACTTTTTGAGCATCTACAAAACACCAAATTTTTCTGCAACTTAATTTCTTATTAATACGAAGAAAAGATGGAATTTGATGACTTGTAGAATCTCTACCACTTCTAGAATCCTACAATTGTATTAAAAGTGCTGGAATAGTCACTTCTTGGGAGAGGAGAAAGAACAAAAAAGTGCACTGGAACTCTTTCCACAATGATTATTTACAAGAATTAAAGAAAAGATCACTGACAATGAAATTAATAACTAATAATCATGAGGGGCTTTGAATGGTACAATCTGAGATTTGAAAGCTAATTATGGGCCAAGATGGGCCAAGATGGTGACAGAATTTTGAGACATGAATTTGACCTTGAAATTTGGTAAGATTCTAATAGAAGTAGATTTTTATGATAATGTTCTTTTTCTCTCATTCACATCATAACAACACAAAGGATACGAAATTGTTATTAGCTGGATGAATTAGACCAAAAAACTCATTAGAATTGGTACAGTTTTAATTCCACCCTGGTCCACTGTGATATCTTGTGCCTTTTGTGTATCTTTACTTGATGAATGAGCCAATTTGTATATTTCATGTATTTTTAAAAACAAAAATTCAGAGCAGTGTTATATTGAGAATGAGCACTTTTGAAATATTACATGTATAAAATTTTCATGATTATTAAGTTCAATAGTTTATAATCTTTTTTAGAAAGTTTCACTTATATCTCTTACGAAATTTAAGTACTTTTTGAGGTTCATATAGTTTTAAGTGACTATGCTTACGATATCTTTGTGTGTCCTATTTTCACACTGTATTTTCCTGGTTATGTTTATTAGGATTTCCAGTGGGGGTCAGAGACATTGTAAGAGATTTATATGAAAAATCTGAAACTATGAAATAAAGATAGAAAACTAAAGGTAGAGATTTAAAAGTTCAGAACAAAACTAGGCTTCAGACAATATAACTTAAAAATTGGAAGTAATAGATCATTTTAAATTTTGAATGAATGAGGCATTATTAAAGAAGGAATTTAAGAGTTTGACATTACCTTGATGAATTCAAGGATGTTTAAATTAGCAGTCTGATTTTTGTCAGCATACTGCAAGTGTGTCATTCAATTGAATACTCAAGTTAACTAAGCTCTCAGATACCTGTGTATAAATCAAAGTGCAGAAGGGCTGGTTCAGATAACTTGGAAGGCCCTGCTTAACTATTTTCTTATGATTCTCCTTTAACCTCATTTTATTAGAATGACACACCTCTCACCCTTTTGAATGATGTATTCCTTCCTGGCACATGTGAATACCATTAATTAGAGTGGTGTCAAATACATTGGTTTAGGAATCCCTTCATCCATAAAAATTGATACTGCAGATTTATGACTTAAACCATTGCTTTCTAGTTTAAATTCTGTAAGAGAAAATTTACCTTTAATTCTCAGAAAGAACCTCTTAGATGTTGTTTGCTACGTACAAACTACAAAACCTAAGTGATGTTTTAAATGAAAGCAATATGAATGCTGTAAGGCTACCTTAACATGTATTTTTATAAAACTGTTGTTTTGAAAACTCATGGTAAAGATTATATTTTCACAAAATCAATACTGAATTGATATTACTATTATCAAATATTCTATTGTGTTAAGAACTGTGCTCAAGAGAGTTTGGCATCTGTATGGAATTGTGGAATATAGCATGTTTATCTAGAGAAATTTTATATCTTTCATAATTAAAAAATCTTGACTTATCTAACTCTACCATACATGTCTAAGATTATTTTCATATTTAAAATATAATTAAAATTAAAGTAAAAAGATTGTGTTTACCAAATCTAATAATGCTTATGATTTCAATTTTGAAACCTAAAAAGGAGTATTCTATGAATTCCTTGAGAAAAATACAGGGTCCAAAAGAAGTAAAACCTGCTGGTTGGGAGGGTAATAATATGGGTGTCATTATTTATAGGTTTAATTTGAGCATTTCACCTAAAATGTCACATAGTGTGCTTGAGTGTTATGTCTTTACATTACAGAATTACACACTTATGATTTTATAATAAAATATCTTGTAATAAAAAGGGGATGTTATTCGTGCCAGACCCTGTATATCAAATAAATAAAGGAAAGTTTAATTAGATGATAGGAACAATAACATGTTCAAGATAATGTCAAAACATGCAGAGTAGAGCAAAATAGGTTTAAAGTTGTGAGTATACAACAGTTTATTCTTGCATTATTATATATTAATTATTGTATTATTTTCCATAGAAGCAATGATAAACCTACTTTTCCCCCATCTTCTATATTCAAGAGGACTTGAGAGTATAAATAAGATATCAATAATAATTAAAAGGAATTTCTATTTCTTCAGAGCTAAGGGAACTACTATATGGAATTAATATTTGTTTTTATAACTGTTTCTTACTTACCTGAGTATTTTTCATACCTGTTCCCCATTTGGACATTTAAGATGTCTTAAAAAATTTTACCTTATATAAAAGTGTATTTTATCATTTTTTTAGAGAAAACATGCCTGCTTAACAAACTGTTTTCAATGACTCGTATAATTTTGTCATGAGAAAAAAAGTACAGACATACCAAAAGAAAATCACACCTAGTGATTATTTTTAGCCCATCAAGTTTCTTTTGTGAACAAAGCACTGATTGTTTTTCTTCATATGAAAGAGAACATGTTCCCTTCACATTTATCCCAAAACTACTCTAGACATCAGGCCAAGTAGAAAAAGCAAGGAGGCAACAGAGGTCATTTGTACTAATTTTTGCAATGATGCAGCTATGGGACTATGAGGACCTGTCTTTAGCTGCCAATTAGAAAGGAAAGAACGTAGTTTATAGGAGTAAGAAAGAAAACAATGCTTCTGAGTGTCTGATTACAAGAAATAATAAGCACCCATCCTAGCAAATAATTTCTTTCTCTTTGCTAAGGAAGATGTCGAATTCTGTTAATGAAAGAGGGTAACTGAAGTAATAGATTTAAGTATAATAACTAAAGTTCTCTTACATAAATTTATTGAAAATGAGCTAAGGATTTGACAATTAGGTGTCTTTTGGTGACATTCAAGATCATTTAAATATCATTCAGCTTTTGTAGCCAAGAATTAAGTGATTTTTAAAATTCAGCATACACTTATTGAAATTTTAATATGTGTTAGGGTTAAAATATAGATTAAAAGAGACAATGCATCCCTTACATAAACTTATAGTTCATAAAGGAGAGAGATGGTGCAGTATATCATACAAAAGAAAAGAAATATAAACTTACCTCTCAATTAAGGGGTGAAGAGTGTTCATTCCTGGAAGGGTAACAGCAGGTTCCCAGAACACTTAAGAAGTAGTGTAAGAGAGTATGATGTATTTTCTAGGAGATGAAGTTCAAAGTGAGGTACGATGTGAAAAAAGAGCAGACATGTTATTGGAATCTGCTCATCAATGCCATGAGAGTGATAGACATGATTCCTGTCACTTCTCTTAATTAACCTGTAGTTTAAAAAAAAAAGAAATCTTGCAGGTGAAAAAAGTGATGGAAAAGTGATACCATGAGAGGAGCATTATTCTTAACTTTAAGAGTTATTTAGATAAATTCAGAATCTCAGTAAGTACATTTCCTTCTTAAACATCAGTCCCGAAAACTTACCTCCCAAAATGAGCCTCTTGTATTGACATAAAAAAAAAAAAAAAAACTTTGTTAAGCTCAGATAAAATGTCTGAACTTGGACTCTACTTTATCTGTTACTAAGCATTGCACAATTTTCATGAATAGAAGCTTTTAAATAAATGTTGGTATATCTGTGAATATTATGAAGCAACTTGCATATTATGTTAGAAAGGAATAGGCTATAGATGAGGTAAAGTCTTTTTAGTTAAGATAATATTTCACCTACCAAAAACACCTACCTGAAAGTCACTATTGTCCTTTAGGTTTAGAAAAGAGAGCTTCAGAAGCTCTTTCAACTAAAGAAAAGAAGAAATCTTTTGAAAAGTGTGTAGAATAGACATTATAAGGAGTAAATTTTCCAATTGATCTATGGTGAATCTAAAGTAATATTTAGTCTTGTGTCATCTATATTAATGTTGAAAAATCAAAGAGAAAATTAGAAGTATGTTGTTGTTGTTGCTGTTGTTTAAGAATATGTGTTCATTTTGGTTCATTAACAATGCTCCATTATATCAGAGTTGATCAAAAGCTCTATTTTTTAATAGCACTTAGAATCTTCTAGTGTACACTATGCACTGTCCTGGGTCTTTCTCATTTCTCATTTCAGCCTTACAAATCAGGAGACCATTCTACAAATGGTTTCTGCTTACTAATTTTTATCGCATGTACCTTGTATACAATTGTTTCTATATATGTTGTACTTTCTGAGAAAACTTGGTCATTTTTACAAGGTGCACTAGTGATCACTAAAAAGCACAATCATGTAGATGATAACCTTGTGGCCTGAGAGAGCCGATGTCAGCCTTGTGCTGCTTCAGGGCATGTATGATCATCGCCAGGTATCATTAGTGTCATAGAAAGTTGGAGGGTGCAGCATATATCCTGAAGACTCACATTAGTAGCTTCCTGGGCACCAATTATGTTATGCCTTTATATACTCATAAAAATTTTAATTAGAGAAATGTTAATGAAGATTGAAAGAAAATAGCTAACAATTCAAGCAAATGCACTTTCTTATTTTATACTTATTGATAGACTATATTTTTTGCTTCCAGTTTTCTTTGTTAGATTTTTCTGTAAGCTCTGAAGGTAATACAATTGTGATATTTTTGTGATGCTACCTTTCAAAAGGCACTACACACAAACTAAAGAGAATCTGACAAATTGTAGATTCTAACTATGTCTAATTCTTCTAAGTATTTGTAGATGTCGGTTATAAATCTAAGGCCTCACACACAATCCCACAGAAATAAGTATCTAAACCTAATCAGGTGACTATGATGCTCCATGCTTGTCTAGTTGGCCTTTGCCCATGTTCCCTGTTTACCTTTGTCTCCATCACTTTCCTCCTAGCACGTCTAGCTTTGGCATACCGGTTACATCTGCTCCCGTGGTGTCTGTCTTGCTTCTTCCAGGTGCATGGCTTGAGTCCTTTATTATCTCATAATGGTTTAAAATTTTTGTTTATTACATTCACTTTGCAATTAGAATCTTCTGTGCACTCTTCACTATCTTTCCCATTTCTCATTCCTGTCTTACGCATTGGAGACCATTTTACAAATGGTTTCTGCCTACCAATCTACTTTCTGAAACATTCTTCACTTACATTTTATTTTTATTTTCACTTTCTATAAATGTATTTCTATAGATTTTATGAAAAATAAAGACCATTAAAATGAACTTCATGTCATGAGTTTTTCTTAAGCCGAGAATTTCCTGGCACTGTATAATGGGTCAGTGTTTTAGAATTTAGTATTATAACAATAAAATAAAATGTGTTTGAATGGAGCAGGCTAACTTCCCCAATGTCTTAGAAAAATACATTTTAATTGATAAAAATGACAAATATATAAACACATGTAGGATGCTTGGAAGTCATAGAATATAAACCAGGCATAGAAAAGTCACTGTATGTCTGCTGTATATTTCAATCCATGCAATAAACAATCATTGCCATAAACCTTATATAAGTAAATAATACTTTCCTATAAATGTCAAATGTTCCTCTAATATTTTCAGTTTCAGATGTGTTTTTCTCTTTTTTCCCCTCATGACATTACATCTTTTGAACATGTAAGCTATGACCAATGATGACCAATAACAATCTCTGTCAGTCATTCTTTAGGATCTAACTTTTGCAATATAAGTGCCAGGACTCCCTACTGAATTTCTCTTTAAAGTTCAGATTTTTCTTTTACCTAAAGGGCAATGTAGAGTGAGAGGAATAGTGAAAGATTCCAAGATTTTTAAAAAAAATGAATGCTAAAGGAATTACAACAGATGGATCTTTTTTTTATAACCAACTTAACCACATTCCTTTATGTGTGTAAAAGATAAAGAAAGTTTACAGAAACTTATTTAAACATTTATTTAAAAATATAAATTGTGTTCAAGATCTCTCTTAGCATCTAAATGAGTATTCTGAAGAATTATCCTTTATTAATATTTTCATCAGAGTAGCTTTCAGTATTAAAAACCCACTGACTTGCCTCACGCTTTCCATGAGGAAACACCTCCTCATCTCCCAAGTTCATCTCTCATTGACAAGAGATATTGTTGAATCAGCTTTATTAAGAATACACCATGCAAGCATTTTCACACTAAATTAAGTGACTTTGCTTTGTCTATTTGCCTTAAGTCTTGTGATGGTAATCTATTAAAATTCACTTTTAAAGGGTAAAATAAAAATCTTTGAGTCCACACAGATATAAGTAAAAGATTGAATAAATTAACAAATGAAAGAGAAGAAACAAAATTTTCAAATAGAATCCCAAATAATTTTGTTACCACTCCACCTTCAAGCAGAAGGAGTGTAACTCTCTCCTCCTGAAGTGATGCTGCAGAGTGCCTGCTTTCAAAGTCTACAAATGGAAGAGAATGACTTTACAATACAGAAACTTAACAAACATGCCCGGTGATCAAGGCAGACATCAACAGTCATAAATCATGTTAATTGTATGTATTCACATGATTTATGAGAGGATAATGTGAAGTGATGGTAATGGTACTTCATCCCTGTGGTCTTCCTTCTAAAAACCAATCACCAATAAGTCTTATCATGAGAAAAATACAGAGGAATTACAGTAGTGAGCCATCCTATGAAATATTTTATTATTTCTCCTCAAAACTGTGATCATTATCACACATATAGAATATCTGGGGAAATGCCAAAGCCAAGAGTAGCCTAGAGCAAGATGGCAGCTATATGTAGTGTGGGATTCTGGTTGAATTCCTGGTACAGGGGAAAAACAACAACAACAAAGGAAATCCAAATAACTATGGACTTTTGTTAACAACTGGTTAATATTAATTCATTAATTATTTAACAATTGTATCATACTAATGTATGTTAATAATTGAAGAAACTGAGTGTGAGTTATATAGAAATTCTCTATTCAATCTACACTCTTTTAAAATTTTTGTATAGCTAAGGATATTCTGAAAAACAAAGCCCTTTAAAAATAAAAGATATTTAGTTGCTTGTGTATTGCAAGATTTGGAAGACAGTGCTTTTGTGCCATACATTTAGTGCACTCTTACAAGTACAAATGGCACTTCTGGCAGTAATTTATTAAACCTTCCACCTACCTCAAAAGCATTGAAATTATTGCACTTAACATAGTTATAATAATGAATTTAATCGGTACAAAACAATACTTAACATCAGTTCTGTGTTGTTACAGGAAACAAATTCATTTTTTCCTAGATGATCACATCCTAGTTTATATTATCTGGACAAATTAAAAATTTTTTTCAATGATTTCTAATACCAAACAAATCTTATGAATCATCCCAGTCAGCTATTCTAATTTCTCCCTTGGATGTGCAGAGGTACATAAAAATAAACAAACAACAACAAAAAGCTCATCTGTCTTAAGAAGAAAATAAAACTCTGAGACCAAAGACTTCTCTTCTTTTAATTTATTTTTATTGTGCATATCCTTTACCATTTATCTAACTTAAACTGACTTGTGTCCTTCAATCACCACACTCTAGTCCATGTCCATGAGTCCTTTCTCCTATTTGCTTGATCCCTCCATCCCCAAACCAACCCCTCCAAAGCTGTCACCCTGCTCACTATATATGAGTCTGTCTCTATTTTGCTTGTTTCTTCATTTTGTTCATTAAGATTCCACATATGAGTGAAATCATACAGATTCATCTTCCTCTTACTGATTTCACTTAGCATCCTGTTCTCCAGGTTCATCCATACTGTCAGAAAGGGTAAAATTTTCTTTTTTATGGCTGAGTAGTATTCCATTGTGTAAACATCCTCTAGTTGTTCTAGCCACTTATTTACTGAGGGACACTTGGGCTACTTCCAAATGTTGACATTTATAAATAATGCTGCAATGAACATAGGGGTGCTTATGTTTTTTCAAATCAGTGTTTTGGGTTTCTAAGGGTAAATTCCCAGAAGTGGAACTTATGGGTCATAAGGTAAGTTCCCTTTTTTAAAGTTTTTGTGATGTCTCCATACTGCTTTTTCAGTGGCTGAACCAATCTGCATTCCTAACAACAGTACAAAAGAGTTCCTCTTTCTCCACATCCTCTCCAGCAACTGTTTGTTTATTTATTGAGGCTAGCCATTCTTTTTTTTAATTTATTTATTTTATTTTAATTTTGTTCTTACGCAGTTTTCTGTCTTCTACTCCCATCCCAGCCCACCGCCCCGGCCCTCCCCAGCTCTCTCCCATTTCCACCCCCCCTAGCTTTTGTCCATGCGTCTTTCATACTTGTTGCTCAAACCCTTCCCCTTTTCCCTGGATATTCCTATCCCTCTCCTCTCTTGTTCTCAATTGCAGTGTCTTTGGTTATATTATGCTTGTTTGTTTGTTCTGTTGATAAGGTTCCTGTTCAAGGTGAGATCATATGGTATTTGTCTTTCACCTCCTGGCTTATTTCGCTTAGCATAATGTTCTCCAGTTCCATTTATGCTGTTGCGAAGGGTAGGAGCTCCTTCTTTCTTTCTGCTGCATAGAATTCCATTGTGTAAATGTACCATAGTTTCTTGATCCATTCATTTACTGATGGGCACCTAGGTTGCTTCCAACACTTGGCTATTGTAAATTGTGCTGCTATGAACATTGGGGTGCATAGGTTCTTTTGGATTGGTGTTTCAGGGTTCTTAGGATATAATC